>JAKZFA010000014.1:1200000-1585851 GCA_026122715.1 Cladosporium colombiae
TCAAGCTCCTTCCAACGGCCAATCGACATCCACAGGCCATGCGCGTGACTTCAAGAAAGACTAGAGGATGTGCCCTACACACGAGCGACAAGCTTGTTGCCAAGAGTTTGGATGCTGTTCTCGAATGCAGCATAGTTCTGCGCGTTCCACTTCGCGCCGTTCTTACCAGGCACGGCGTCCTTGCCAGGGAAGGCAATGTACAAGACATCATTCTCATCGTGGCCAGAATTGCCGTTAACCGAAGTCCCGTAGCAAGCCGTCGCAAGTGAGATCGAGGCCTCGCCAACGAGTGGTTGACCATCGTTTCCATTGGTGTCTCCCCACACACCATACACCTTTTGAGACGTTAGCCGTATGTTCAGATGTCCATGCACTGGAGCTGAGATCCTTACCAATTTGTCACCACAGACCACAGCCATGACGCTGAGAGGCTCGACGCCATACTTCTGAGGATCGAACGATGGACTGGTGCCATCGTTTCCGAAGACGACGTAGGTGTGGACCTTGGCGTTCAGGTCGTTGATGCCAACCTTGTAACTGATGATGGTGTCTTTAAAACTCGTCTGAGATTGAGTATCACCACTGCTGCCGCATCTTCCGTCTTCGCCGGCGCCGCCCTGTTGGCCGTCGCAATCGATGTCCATGTTCACGAGTTGTTTCCCGTTGCCGTGTAAGTAGATGACGCCGGATGTGGCATCTTTACAGTACCCAAACGCTTATCACGTAGACGTTAGAACAGACTACGCTTTATCTGTGGAATTGAGGTGTTGGAAGCAAGAATGGGATACCTTTGTTATCATTGTCCTTGCTGTGGAAACCTCCCTGTAATTCGTTCGGGCAACGATCCTGAGCCTTAACCTTGTTGTAGAACGATCGGACGTTGGCAGGAACCTCTCGAGCTGCAACTGTGGCAGAGGTAGCGAAGAGTACACTCAAGGCGGCGGTAGAGAAATGCATTGTTTCGTATCGAAGTGTGATAAATTTGTTGCTTCGAAAGTAAGCCAGACTCGGTCATTCAGAGAGACATTTATATCTGGCAAGAGAGTTCGAACTTCTGTCTTGAAATGGCATGATCAACCATGAAGACTAGCACAGAGTATCATGAGCTGTCTCCATCGTTACATTCTGCGTAAACCTGCTCGTCGCATAAGCCCAAGCGCTTTGTCCTTTTTAGGCGATGTTGCAGCGCAGGGTACTAGCGGGAAGATCGCTGTCTCTGGAGCGAGGTTAAACTAGTTGAGCTTAGTCTGAACAGTGTTCGGGAGATCATGGCGTGCAAATATGGCTGCCGGAGAATTCCTACGGAGTCGTGCAGATGACAAGTCTGGTCATCGGCCATCCAAGCTCCGTAACAATCGATGACTCTTGAGGATCAGTCCTTGACACACACTGCATCGCATGTTTTGGCTTGTGACCAACGCCGACCGAATCGGACAGATCGATCGGTCGCAAAAACCCTCTTACACTGGTGATTGCTTGCACAACAACACCTGCTGGTTGACTCCTCGCTACATGAACTGATCACGAGTGCGTCGCGCGAAACGTGAATCGGCAGTCGCCTCAATACCTTGTTACACATCGAACTGGTCAAAAGCGACCGGCATTCCCGTAGCAAGATAGGGAGCTTTAGCTACCACCAAAGTCGACAGCATGCGATGCAACATCGACGGGAAGCCGATAACTGTCGTGATCATGCGCTCACGTCTCATTTTTGCTTGATTGATCGTCGACACGGACTCTAGACTATGATAAGCTAGAATTCGCGGCCTTGTTGATGACGACGCGGCTGCTCTGGCAGAAGCCACGAACCACCCTCTTGTAGCACAATTCAGCCTCGCTGTAGCCCGATGTCCAAAGCCAAATTCGCAATGAAGCTTGCTGTACTTAAATGCAGTGGTCTGCAATGCTTGTTCATGCTTGCCTCGGGATGCGGTGGAACCGTCCAAGCATCAGATGAGACCCTTAGAATGGCGGACTAGCAAACAATGAGACTCGACGCGACACTGACCGAACTTGTATTGTGTCATAGAATAAACAGCATGATTGTCAATTGTGTTTATGTTGGAGAGGGATTCCTGTTGGCAGCGGAATCGGCATGTTAGCGCTAGGCTCGATTAAGTCAGATTGCTGCTTGGAAGCCTTGTGGCCTGAGAAATTTATCGACGTGCCACGCGACGCGGGCCGCAGTTGCAGACTCGACCTCCAATCTTTGATCCTCGTCTTGCCTTCCAACCACTTTCATCTACATCACTCACAATCACCAGGAAAACACAAACGAACTGACTAAAACCACCACTATAACGCCATAAGCTGGCAAAATTATCTCTACCCACCGTGGATCAGCAACCGTACCATGTTCGCGCTCGGCCCTGACATTGCACGAACCTGTGAAGATATAAAGCCGAATGGCTGATCAGGATTGGAATGGCCTACCTTATGGCCATTTCGGAAATGCGACATACCAACCCGATGAGGAGACTTGGCAGTTCGAGAAAGTGCCTGATTTGCCGCGTATCTTACTCCCAATTGGAGACCCGGAAACAGCCGTTCCGTCTCCAAAAATTTCTCTCTGGGCGGACGACACCAGCAGGAACACGGAGCAACCCGGTATCAAATACGAAAGAGAGACGACCGATCTTGTAAAGCTGGTTCCTACTCTCCAGCCAGCTGCAGCATCTCTGCAGCCTCTACTACACGCATCAGAAGTCGTTGAGGGCGCCTCGGGCCACCACGATCCCCTACAAGGAATCCTATTGTCTTTTGGTCGCATTTTCGACGCATCGATTCGACGGTCGACCCAGGTCGCAGCTTTTGTATCTGGCCCGACCGGCAGTGACTTGCGTGTCGTACAAGTGCAGCTGCAAAAACAGGGCTGGGACGACAGCAGAGATGTCTGGTTAGAAGTACCTGTCATCAGTGGTGCAGAAGCTGTTTGGAAGAGTGGAGGCCCACCAATCCAACAAGTCTATTTCGCGCAACCTTTGGAATCTGGCGAGAACTTACTTGCAGTACGGACGACGTCACGGGTGTTAATCTTCAAGCCTGTGTTGCGCAAAGCTGGCCCAAATCGCTTGCATCTTAAGCCACTGTTTGAGGTTACAGCTACCGACAATGACGGCGCGCCTTACGCGGATGTGACCTTTAATCCTTGGTTTCCTCGCCAATTCGCCATTCTTGATCAAGCTGCACGCTGGCGAGTCTGGGAGTTCCGAAGCAGAGAGTCTTCCGATGCTTCGTGTGTATATTCCTCTGCAATCGACGAGGAGGCCGCCACGAAGTCCAGTCTGAACGATGGATGGGCGCGTTTGACATGGATTTGCAGTCCAAGTGTTTTGCTAGTCGCAACGAGGCGGACTGTAACACTTCATGACATTACTACTACTCCTTCGAAACTGCAAGATGTTGATGCCGGCATTTCGGGGACCTCAGGCTGGGTGCTCGATGTGTTGAGTGTACCATCGTCGCAGAATCGCGCCCTGGTTTTGACCACTACACACGTTCACGTCATTTCTGTTGAGGACAGGAATGGCGAGGTGCGAACACGGTCGATAATGCGCATCAGACATTTCAAAAGCTCCGAGGACATCACACTCCACCTTGCACTGTTTCGCGATGAAGAAGGTGAGTTATGCGCATGTGAATATCGCGCCACGCTTACTAATATTTGCGCAGAATTAACTGTCATACTTCGTTCTTCCATCAATTCGACTATGCTATCGTACCGCTTAAATCTGGACGACGTCGATAAGACAGTACTTCATGACCCCATGCAGTTTGAGCTCCGACTTCACGATGACGGCACTAGCGACGCTGGCGACATTGTCAATCTCCACTTCCAGGCTGTTGCAGTCGCACAAAAGCGCTCAACCAACGTCGACGGCACACTTCTGGGACGTCTGCGTGAAGATGGGTGCCGCTTCATGACCCTGACAGCTTTCGGAAAGGACCTGGCCGTTAGAAACTCACTGCATCTGAGCCATCGACCCGAACAGCGTATAATGGACCTCACATCCCCAACATGGAAGAGCAAGCTCCTGGGAACCTCATCGAAAATCAAAGATAATTTCGTGGTTGATGACGAACCAGATGCAGTGGACAATGCAGAGCTGTTACATGCACCTGTTGCAAGGTACATCAAAGAACGCAGGCAGCGTGCTGAGCGCTTGTATGAACAGGAGTGGACCATTCATTACGAACGGACGGCTGGCAAGGTTGAGAAGCGTGCGTTGCAAGTGCAAAACATCGAGGAAATCTTTGCACAAACTCAGGAGATGGTTGAGCAGACACCGGAACGCGGCTTGACCCCCATGCGAACACTCCTCGAACTATCTCTTAGTGAGCTGACCATGAGTGATCTGGAAGGTGCTTCGGCTCAGATTGCGCGTCTAACTACGATGGCACCTCTGCCGAGATTACAGCCTCCTGGCGAGATGTATGACAACGATCAAAGCACGAGGGCTGTGCTTCGGTCAATCGAAGACTACGCACTACTCGGGCTGCCGTCGACAGATCACGCTGCCGGTGGCATCGCCCCCATATACGACGCGATTGTTTCACATTGGATAACGCCACTACACAGCAAGGTGCTCGGACGCATTCGACTCGCAAAGGAGCAGCTCGCACGACGACTCGCTGCTGAGCTGACGCTATCTAGGCACGTGTTCTACATTGAAGATACCGAGGAACAGCCAGAGAGCCAGCAGGATGCAAAGCCAGTCCAGGAGAGCCAGAGCTGGGATCTCCCAATGCATCCCGCCTCGAGTCAACTCCACAACCCCTACGCCTCGCAGCTGCAATCTCAACCGCAGTCCGTCCTCCCGACTCCCTCTCCAACAGGCACGCCGTCAGTAACAACCGCGTCCAGCCGTGCCACCACCTTTTCATCCGCCGAAGTCTCGAACCTCATGAAGTTTACAACCTTCACCAAACCCACACCTTCTGCACTGCCTCGCAACCTGACAAAACTGCTCGCTCATTGGACGCCTGGCACGGATCCAGAAGCATACGACTGGGTGACAACTTCTCGCTCCATCTCCCAGCGCACGCGCGAAGAAGAAGCCGATTCACAGCTCACCGAAAAGCAGCGTGCGCGCGCCCACCGCAAAGCGGAGCGCTACATCCGTCGGCAGCGCAAGGAAGCCGAAGCAAGCCAAATGCAGATGATGGCTAGCAGTCAGATGCCGGAGCTGGTTGTCAGTGCCAGCCAGCCGCTACCGCCACCTTCCGCGCGGAAGCCTACTTCTACTGCTGCAGCATTTTCTCAGCCACAGGGTAGATCAGGCCCGGCTCCCCCGGCTTTTGGTGGTGTGTTGAATAGTAGTCAGCATATGGGGCCTGGAGCTGCGAGCCAGGCTGTACCGGGGAGGTTTGGAGGGAGACCGCCGGTGAAGAAGAAACGGAAGCAGGGATTTTAGGTTGGTGGTGGGATTGGGTTTGTGGTCATCAAGGATCTTTTGCATATCGATATAAATCATACGTATCTCCACAGTCTACACACAAACGATATACTGTACACACATACATCCACGCTGGAAACATGCAATCGCAACGCAGCATCGACTGAACCACACAATGTAATTCAAGGCTGCTCTCCATCGATTTCATACATACAAATCCACCGCTCTCGCAAGCCTCATCGCGTTGTTGTCGATACGCTTCGAGGCTCAAGGCGGCTTCGTACGATGGAGTATCCGCATTGGCTGTTTGGTGTGGCTGGTGACGCGCGCAACACCGCCCCCGAAAACCAAGGCACACGGATGAGGAGTGGGGCTGTTTGGGTGTAATTGTCGAGATTGTGATTGCACGCGCCACAACGCTAGGGCTGATTGCTGCGCTTTGGGTTTTCGGAGAGGGTTAGCCGAACAGACCAGATGCACAGGGCTGCCGCGAGCTGCGATCGGGCGATGATGGAATTGTGCATGGCGCGTCACGGATGAGTGGAAAGCTTTTGGTGGACCTGGCATGTGTTTGTCGCGATTGGGGAGTTGTTGCTGGGGAGATTCGATATACAGTGTTATACAGATGCAGTCCAGGTGTCGAGTGTACAGGATGACGTGTCCAATAGTACGCACACCAGACACATTAGCAACACACACATCAAAACGACAGCGTCATACACTCCACCCGTTTCAGCGACGGTGCAAGCCAAGACATTAGATCAGCAGCAATCCGGTTCCCTAGACTGCAAGCACCCAGTGAGCACGCCCGTGTCCCAAACCTTGCATGCCCGTGATCTGCTTCAGCTCGAGTATATATGCATGCGAGTGTATGTGCACCGGGCGTCTGTGCCACATTGAGAGTCTGTCTCACATAGTCCTTTACGCGTGCTGCTGCCCTCACTCGCGTACCTCCTTCCTCGTCCCTTCTTCTAAACCCCGACTCCAACCAACCCTCTCTTGCTACACTCACGCCGCGCGTACATTGGCAGATACTCATTGCAGATACAAAGTACATCGAGTAGCCCTATGCGCCACCAACATCGCCTCTAAATCAATATCACTTCCACAATGGCAACCGCCAGCTACGCGCCAGGCGTCCCACAGGCCGTAGGTGATGGCCTCTTCACCTCGTCCGAGCCCATCCAACCCCTCTCCGGCGTGCCTGTAGAGCCAGCCGCCCACTACACTGCGCCCACAGGCGACAACGGCATCGCGACAAACGGCCACTCGATCCCCACCTCCAGTCTCCCTACAGGACCTTCGAACGAGGTCGCGCCTTCAGCCAATGGAGTTGGTAATGGTCCGCAAGTGGCCAGCACCAGCGAGGGTCTGGAAGTCATCTGCGGTCCGCTTCTCAACTACAGGCACATGAGTGGAGAGAACACGGACAGCCCGATCTGGAACGGTAGTGTGCTCGTCGTGAGCACGGCGGGCAACGTCCCCGAGAAGCTCAGCCTGCAGCAGGCTGGTGCTGGTGCTGCATCGAGCAGCCGTCCTGAACAGATCCAGGGTATGAAGCTCTACGAAGACGAGAAGTGCGCTTTCTGGCAGTTCTCGCTCGCCGTGCCGTTCCTGGATGAAGAGTCGGAATGGCAGTACACCATCCCCAGCATGAGGTCCAAGGATGGCAAGAACGTCGACAAGCCGATGAGGTTCTTCGTGCCTTCCAAGCAGGAGAGCATGCGCATCATGTTCCACTCCTGCAACGGCTTCTCAGTCGGCACGGATGAGGAAGCTTGGTCGGGCCCGGCTCTCTGGAACGACGTTTTGCGCGTCCACGGACAGCGCCCTTTCCATGTCATGATTGGAGGAGGTGACCAGATCTACAACGACAGCGTTCGCGTCAGCGGCCCTCTCAAGCCCTGGACGGATATAGGAAACCCTGAGAAGCGTCGCCACTTCCCCTTCGGCGAAGACATGCGTGCGCAGTGCGACGAGTTCTACTTCAACAACTACGTGAGATGGTACGGCATGGCTCCCTTCTCGACCGCAAACGGCCAGATCCCTCAGTTGAACATCTGGGACGACCACGACATCATCGACGGTTTCGGCTCGTACACCGACCACTTCATGCGAGCGCCCGTCTTCCGTGGCATTGGCGGTGTCGCTCACAAGTACTACATGCTTTTCCAGCACCACTTGCCTCCGCCAGTCAGCACGTACACTACGGACGCACCTCAGACAACTGGTGGTCACGCCAAGTCAACTCCGGCAGATCCTACACAGCTGAAGAAGTCCTTTGTTGCCAAGCTCGAGCACGAAGATCCCAGCTACATCCTCGGCAAGACACCAGGCCCATATGTCGAGGAGCGCAGCAGGCACATCTTCTGTCAACTTGGCAAGCGCATGGCTTTCTTGGGCATTGACGCAAGAACTGAGCGTACGAGACATCAGATCAACTACCCCGAGACTTACAAGCAGATCTGGGATCACGTTGACGCACACGTCACAAAGTCGAACGGCGCAATCCGTCACCTTGTTCTACTGCTTGGTGTACCAATCGCTTACCCACGTCTGCAATGGCTTGAGAACATCCTTCGTTCTCCTATCATTGGTCCTCTTCGTTTCCTGAACAAGCGTTTCGGCGTGGCTGGAAGCTTCTTCAACCAGTTCGACGGAAGCGTCGATCTTTTGGATGATCTAGACGACCACTACACTGCTGGCCAGCACAAGAAGGAGCGCAGGGAACTCATCCACAGCCTCCAAGCTCTTTCCAAGAAGCATTCCATGCGTATCACCATTCTCGGCGGTGATGTCCACCTGGCAGCGCTTGGTCGCTTCTACAGCAAGCCGGAGCTCAACATTGCCGCTGAGGCTGACTGGCGCTACATGCCCAACATCGTCTCCTCAGCCATCACCAACAAGCCCCCGCCCAGCGCTGTGGCTAACCTCCTGGCCAAGCGCAACAAGGTCCACCACCTCGACCACGATACCCACGAGACTCTCCTCGAGCTCTTCAACAAGAACCCCGGTGTCGGTGAGCCTGGTGTGAAGCCCAAATCAGCAGACAACAACAAAGCAACCATGCCCAGTAGGAACTACGCCATCATCACTGAATCCCACTCCCACTCCGCGTTTACCAATGGCGCTCAGACCAACGGTGTCCAAAGCGCCAACGGCACCGACGCCACCACCTTCACCGTCCCCAAGAACCCTCGCGAACCCCTCCACCCAGGTGAGCTGAATGCAGGCACCGACCACGCCGCTGCCCAGGGTATCACTCGTACCAACCTCGCCGGCCTCGACGGCCTCGACGTCACCATCCGCGTGGAGAAGAACCCCAGCGACCGCGAAGGCCACACCGAAGGCTACGGCTTCTCTATCCCCGCGCTCGACATGGCCGGCTACAAGGCGCAGGGCGAGAAGTGGTAGGCTCGCTTCCGGAGACGGCGGCCGTGGCGGCACTCTGGCGCTCCTGAAAGTGAAGCGTGGAGACGGAGCGGAAGTGGAGGTGCAGGCCACACTACTACTCCTCGTCGAGTGAGGCACTACCCGTCGGATATCTACGCCCACGACCCACCGTGTCGGGCGTGCAAACGCAAAGGCCGTGGCGATGTCTGGCACCACTCGAACTCAAAGGATATTTGGAGCGAGAGTGAGGGCGAGAGTGAGCATGATGTGGTTGTGGTGCCGGATACCGTGGTACCGGAACCTTCTCTCTCTGGAAGCGGTATAGAAAGTGGAAGAAGGACCCTACTCGACCAGAACTACTTCCTTGGAGGGGAGCACAGGGGAGGGAGAGAGGTGATGTTTGAACTGTCATGCGGTTGTTTCCTTCATCTTTGTTTTTTTTTTCTTATGGACGTGGAAGAGGATACCCTTATTTGTTTATTGTTTTGTGCATGTTTGGTTAGGAAGTCAGTCTTCAATGGAGATGGAGATCGGTGACGGTCGTTTATTTCTTGGACATGAGAAGAGCTGCGGTCAGACTAATCGTTGTTGCTAGAGTATTTGGTACTGTGTAATAGTATGATATCCAGTCTTTTTGCTACTAGTAGGCGATAGACTCGCTGTTCGACTCTTTTCATCCTGTGTGAATGAGGATCAGCCCACTATCGACGAGGCACTACTGTGCTGACAGACGCCAGTTTTAGCAGAAAGTGGGCTTGCCATCGGGCCCTCACGAGGTTCTTGGTGTAAAGCCTGCCGGGATCTCATCTGACCCTCCTGTTTACTTTGCAATGACTGCTCTGGCCAGCAAAAACAACGCCAAATCGATCGCCAATCTAGGCCCCGAGACCTACGGTCATGCACAGAGCTCTTACGTATACTGCAGAGCGTGTGAGCCGGCGAGTCAAGACGGCGCGATGCTCGATTTTCTTCTTCTTTATTTGCGTGATTTGGATTTCGATGTGGTTGACCGATTATTGCCACCGCGCCTGGACGCAGCAAACTTCCCGCGGAGCGCACGGAAAGTCTGACTCTGATTTCTGGTTGTTTGCCTGCCTGTGACTGGTCCCTTGCGATTGTTTGATTGCTGGTTTGACAAGCACAAGCAGATCGGCGGGCGGATGGCTTATCAGGTGCTTCGTGGCACAGTGCTTCGCTGGGAAGGTTGCACAGTTTCACGGAAGCAGGGACCAGAACACGAGTCGATCGTTTGACCACATGAACGGCGAGACGCAGCAGCAACCTGGACGCACGCCGTCCACGCCTGCGGCACGGAGAGCGAAACCAAAATATCGTGGTGGAGCCGGAGCCGACAACGTTACGTTGAATGAGAATTCGGCGCCGGCATGCTAGCCTCTACGAGCGCGTTCATCGTGGAGAACATGGCTGACTGAATCGACAGAAGAGATACATCGCGAAACAGAAAGTCTATTATGTCAGAGACGGCACCTCAGGCGTTGCGATTAGAATTGGCAATGCCACGCCGGAGACCAAGTCTGGTGGCGGAGGTCTGATCTACCCAGTGGTGACCACTGACTATCAACCGTTTGTGCACGGGGACAGAGTAGTTGAGTGGGTCGATGAAGTCTATCTAAGAACGGAGGAACAGCATGAGGAGGAGGTGAAAAAGAAGGATGAGGAGCGGAAGAAGGCTGAGAGGCGAAGGAGTATGTTCTGGCCCTTCAAATGAACGATTTTATCTTTTCGAGAGGATTGAGTTATCTTGGGTTTTGAACGAAGGTTGATTGCTAGCCCTCACGTCTTGAGTTGAAGAACAGTGTTCGTCCAGCCAGACTTCTGGCAAGCGTCGGCTGTGAGTCGGCACATCTTGTTGCGTCGTCACACAGCGCAGCAAACAGGATGGATGTGGTCTATCAAGGCTCTGTGGATGGTGGCTCGACTTGTACCTCCTTACACAACATCGGCCAGACCTTCAGTTTCGAACACAAGCACGAGGCGCAACGGTTACACCGCATGGAAAGATCAACGACGAGCACCACCGAGCACGAGCACAAGGTCGACGGCCCATCGCCTCCACTTTCGCTCGCGCGCGAGAGGCCCAGGTATCGCTCGGTACGTGAGACCAGTGCCATCCACCCACTGCTGTGCGATGCGTGCCGACATGATCTAATAGAAGACACTCAACGAGGGGGATGAATCCACCTATCAGCCTACTGGAGGGAATTTCATACGCTTGGAGATCAGAGGCACTGACAAGAGAGCTGGAGACGTGGTCTACCTGCTGGAACGTGCTGACAATGGCGAGCCTTATCGTAACCGTGGACGTGGTGACAAGGACAACCCAGAAACTTGGTTGTTTCAAGGTCATGAGCTGAGGAATAAAGATGCCTGACAGACACGGGCGAGGAGCAGGCGCTGGGATAGCTGCATCTCGAGCTAGGCTGTGTTGGACCTACTGCTGTGTCACAGTTACTCGAACAAGGCGGTGCGGAAGTATATCTACAGAAAATTGGGAAGTTGAGCATTACATCTTCGGATGTGTTTGAAAATCGCTGCATCGTTCTTCATAAATTGAGACCTAAGTACAGAGCTGCCAGACATGAGCTCGCAAGACGTTGATGATGTCGAGAAAACAGCTGGATCGGACTTCATCTCACCTACGGAGACCATGTGTAATGCAGCATTCCAGTCCACCCAAGATGTTAAGCTTCATGTCCCCAGAGGTGTGCACTATTCTAGAATACGACAGGCTTCTTGCCAGCAATTCGACTGACTCGCAGGTAGAACGCAGACCGAGCTTCTTGAAACGTGTAACAACTGCTCTGAAGAAACGCTGGGCCTGTCAAACGCCCCGTCAAGACCAACAGATCGAAATTCGATCCTGTCAGTATTAGCTCTATGAAAACTCTTGCATACTCCGCTGATGTCAACAACAGTGAGTGACTTCAAGCTCGGGTATCCCAACCTCGCCACGTTCAAAAACAGCAGCGACGCCTTTTCCATATACCGCCGCTTTGGCTACCTGCAAAGCCGACTTTTGCTTGAGAAGCAGGACACGTTGCGTGTTCTGGAGAAGAGGCTTGACGAATATGATCGGGAGCATATCGCTACTAGCTACACCCGGACTCTGAGTGCGGACAAGCTCATGCCACGACAAGCCCTGCTGGAAGAGATCGAGCACACTTTCAACTCTTATGGTAAGCTTCCGCTGAGTGAAGGACGGTGAAGGACGGCCAAGGCCACTAGAAACATGTGTACTGATCGGGGGCCAAGCAACCATCCTCAAGTCCTCTCAACAATTGTTGGCGGTCAATCGTCCAACGGATCAGGAGTATCGCAGCGTCCAGAATTACATCACGAACAACAACCCACTGCATGACACTGATCAAGAGTACATTCGGCACAAGCATGATTTGATCACTCTTCGCCCTGGCCGAGACCATGCGTGGCTCGACCGGACCATCGATCGTTCGCTGCAGATTCTACACAAGCCATTTCCTTTTCTAAATGTGCGTCGAACTCCTCGCTCCAGGACAAGCTCTCGAAAATAGTACACTGACCTCAGTCACAGCGCATTTTCTGCTCTCCCGTACGCACAACCTACGACCGTAATATTTCTCACCTAATACATGCCACAGGAAGACGCCCTCAAATCTCGCTCCGGCGACGAAGTCTACTACACGCAGTCCCGCATTGACCTCTGCGCCAGCTCACTCATTACAATCATGATAATTGCACTTCTCATCGTGCCAATATACCTGCTTTACAACCTGGTTAAGGACACGGACGGCAAGCTCGACGACCATGCGACCGGAGTGTGCATAGCGATCTTGCTCATGTGCACGCTGCTGTTCTCGGCAGTCCTATCCGTGTTCACAAGAGCGAAGAGACACGAGATATTGGGTGCTGCTGCAGCGTACGTTTCTGCTGATACCCGAAAGCTCCTACTTGTATTGACTTTCGCTGACCGGAGCAGGTACTGTGCTGTTTTGGTTGTGTTCTTGGGGAGTGTCAATGGAGATTAGGAGTCTGGTATTCATCATACGCAACTGCAGCTTCAACGACCGCTTTCTTTTTTTTGTAGCTCCCAGCTTTCAATCAAAAAATGCTTTGCAAGGTGGATGATAGTGAATGTGAATTGTATGCGAAATGCGGCAGAAGTGAATGGAATCTTACATTCAGCATTAACTTCGAGAACATGCCTGGTGGTGTGTCGTTGACCATGTGACTTTAGGAGATCATATTACTTCCAGCATTCACCAGACCCTGCGACACCCGAACGGAGACCTACATGATCAAAACGAGCCTGTATAATCGACTGCTGACCACAAGGCAGAGAAACAGCAACTGTCACACATCATACCATCTCAATCAACAGTAGGCATCGACGACACAGTAATATCGCTATGTCTCGCTCCGTTGATCTTTCGAACCACTCACGGAAACACGAGCACTCTGCCCTGATCATGCAGGAAGTATCAGACACGGAGACCATCGATCATGAGCACTTTGGCCAGGACGCAGAAGTCTCCGATGTAGAGACCGTCGAACACAAGCCCTTCAACCTGACAGAGCCGCGCACTGCATGGCAAGATGTTCTTGGAACCACAGAGCTCCCGGAACACATCATATCCTTCCTGCCCATGAGAAAGATATTCGAGGTTCAGCATGTCGCCAAACAATGGAGGGACGTGATCGACACTTCTCCAAGCATTGAGGAAAAGATGTTCCTGCGCCTGAAGGCCACACCAAAGGAGACGTGCGACCCACGCTTGATGGGTTGGCCATATCGTGCTTTGCAGCGCCTCGGACGTCCGGTGCCATCCGCGCTCACACTTGTGAACCTGAACCCAGAACTGAGACATGATGAGGTGTGTACTATGCGATGCTTTGGACTGACCTGTGCTCGTCACGGGACGAGAGTAATGGTGCGATGGGGACCGACTCCGATCAAACGATGCCACAGTCTCTAACCCTAAGCACACCAAGATCCCGGAGGTCCTGAACTGTGTCCTGGTGGAGCTTGAACTGACCTTGCTGGACGATATCGCGGCACCTACGCCGCAGGAGCGTGCAGAGCTGCACCAGGGAAGCAATCCTAGACGTTGATGACAGGCCGGGCCGAGAGGCAAGACATGCAGGAGCTGCCTATGCGTGCATCTTGCGCATGGATGGAGACCGTGCGATGCAGACGCGAATCAATCTTGTATGCGGTATATGGAGACGCCGCAAGAGATTCGTATTAGGATGGAAAGCGCTGGAAGGGGAGCTTCACAAACTTTATTGCAAGCGACATTGACAAGGATTGAGATAGTTGAGCAGGTAGTGGGTTCTATCGGCCACAGAGATCGGCCATTTGCGCATTCCTCCAACGCAGAAATGATAGATTAGGCTTGGGACGATGACGATAGTATTGCTTCCGAATTCTTCCACTCATAAAAAGATCGGTGTCAATACCAGGTACTTCCTGTATGTGTGTACATGCCTGCAGAGCCATGCGGTCAGATACGAAGGCTTTCAGATTGGAAAGTTCCACGAGTCAGTGCGGCCTGGGCAGATCGCGCGCACGGGATTCTGCCCAGGCAGAGGACGGCTCATCGAATACGGCCTGGCCTGGTGGGGATAGAGCATGACTGCGTGGCGGTCTTGACGAAAGTCAAACCACCTTCTATCGATACATCGCTAGAGTAGTGCAACAGTGATCGCAAGCCAACAGCACGATACAGACCATCTATCCACTCGGCCTCGAAACAGGTGTTCCAGAAAGACCTTCCCCCTTCGGCTTCGATGATAGCCGAACGTCGAGGGCGGCACATCCTTTCAGTGGTGTCGATCTTTCCTCACGCGCGCGCGAGCGATGGGGAAACGGGCACATGCGTAAGGCGGACCCTCAATTTCCCACGCCTTCGCTTCACCCAAGCTTTGCGGGTGATGCAATCCGGAGCTCTTGTATAATTGATGTGGATCGTCCGCAATCGGTCTTTGTCTATACTCTTGCGTCCTCACTATAATTGAGGCTTCATCTGGTGGGGTGTTGCCCTTTTTTGACGACCGCGTAGCATTGTTGACTGGTCCAGGACACGACGACTTGTTGCATTTTCTTGGATGTTTCCAGCAGCGATCGCAGCATCTGGTCGCCACTCTTGAGAGGAAGAAGTCCAGCAGCCATTCCTCTGGACAGCGGTACGCCCATCAAAGAGGCTACCGAGAATATTGCGCGCGCGCACACACACACACACACACACACACACACACACACACACACACACACACACACACACACACACACACACACACACACACATACACACACATAATGTCTGTCGACTTCCGAAACGACCCCTACTCATGGGAGGGCCTCACAGGATGGAGATCATACCGCATGGCCCGGCCCTTTCGAGGCATGTACTGGGATGTCCGCCGCCGTCTACCCTACTACTGGAGCGATATCAAAGATGGCTTCAATTACCGCACCTTCGCCGGCACAGTGCGGATCTTCTTCGTCAACCTCCTGCCAGCCCTAGCATTCCAGCTTGACATGGAACGGAACACGAACGGATACTTTGGCATCAACGAAGGACTGTTCTCGTCCGCTTTGGCGGCGGTTGTGTTCAGCTTGTTGTCGGCGCAGCCGCTCACGGTTGTGGGGATTACTGGACTTATCTCGCTTTTCAATTACACCGTCTACGATATCGCTGTCGATCAGGGAGTTGCGGATATCTATCCGCAGCTGATTGCGTGGGTTTCGATCTGGGCGGCGATCACGCATTGGATGGCCTCGATTTTCAATTGGTGCGATTATATGAGGTACATTACGGACTTTTCGAGCAATTCATTTGGACTGTATGTTGGAATCATCTACATGAGTATGTCCTGACCAACGTAAATCGTCTGACTTGCGACGCTAACAACCGCAACAGTAAAAGGAGTGGAAGAGCTCGTGGACCAGTTCAACAGTGGAAGTCTTGCTGGCGGCTACCTCAGCGTCGTAATAGCACTGTCCTACTGGTTCACAGTATACGCGCTCGAACTAATGGGGAACACCATAATGTTCAGGCCCTACATCCGCAAGCTCCTATCAGACTACGCATACCCAATCGCCACCATCTTCTGGACCGGCTTCTCGCACATTCCCGGTCGCATCAAAGACACAGAACTCCTACGCGTGCCTCACACGCGCGCTTTCTACCCAACTGTCGACCGCAGCTGGCTGGTTGACTTCTGGAACCTCGAAACAAAATGGGTCTTCGTCGCGCTGCCGATGGGCATCTTGCTCACACTGCTGTTCTACTACGATCACAACGTCAGCTCGCTCGGCGCCCAAGCGAAGCAATACCCCTTGACAAAACCAGCCGGTTTCCACTGGGACTTCTTTCTATTGGGATGCACGTGCTTCATCGGCGGCATCATCGGCATCCCTCTACCCAACGGCCTCGTACCACAAGCGCCAGTCCACACCGACTCGCTGACCGAATACAAAGACCGCCTCGTCAGCAGCAAAGAAACCGAAGACCGCCCCGATGCCCCCGAGCTCAAAAACAACAAGAAAATCATCGTCGCCGACAACGTCGCCGAGCAGCGCGTCTCGCACTTCCTCATGGCCCTCGGCCTCATCGGCACCATGACGGGCCCGCTCCTCGTCGTCCTGCACACGATGCCGCGCGCGCTGTTCTGCGGCGTGTTTTTCGTCGTCGGCTGGGGCAGCATCGAGGGCAACGGCATCGTCGAAAACGCCCTCTACATCTGCCGCGAGACCCGCTTCGTCTCGCCGCAGGAGCCCCGGCTCACGCTGAAGAAGTCGCGCATCGCGCTGTATATCATGTTCCAGCTGCTGGGTGTGGCCTTCAGCGTGGCCATCTCCCAGACGATCGGTGCGCTAGGTTTCCCCGTGATCATCGTTTCGCTCATCCCGCTCAGGTGGGTCATCCTCCCTAGGATCTTCACTGAGCACGAACTGCTCGTCCTCGACGCTCCGACCGCGGACGCAGATGTTGTGCTCGCGAGTATGGGCGGACGACCAGAATTGCCAGAGGTGACGAGAGCGCGTGCGAAGCGTGCACAGAGAGGCGAGAGTGGCGAGATTGGCGATGCCAGCGGTGCGAGCTCTGCTTCGAACACTAGTGGACTGAGATCGAGAGAAGCGTACGGGAGTAGAGATGAGCAGGAGGAGATTCGCGAGAAGGAGGAGGCGGAAGCGCGGCAGGATGTGCAGACTACATTGAAGACAGGACATGCTTGATGGATGGTTTTGCTGGATGCGTTTTGAAGATTCTGCATGAGCTGAGGAACATAGTGGCGCTCCGCTGGGATTCGTGTAGATTAAAAGGCGCTGGATAAATCGTGATCATTATAAATACTGCTCCTTCTTATGTGTTTGTGTGAATGGGTGATCTCTCGAGAATTAGTAGGTTCTTTCTTTTTGTGCTAATACTCAGGCCAATTCGAATTTTGAAATCGATCATACGGGGCCTTCGAGCTTTCTTGAGACATATGTCAGCAAACGTGATTTGGAATGCAGTATGCATGTCATTGAAGGTTACTATGACCGTCAATGGATCCCGCCGTCTGCCGTGATGATATCATCGCATAGCACTGATCCTGCTATACGATGTCTTGTGTGAGCTCGTCGCGGCTCATGTGAACCTCTTCGCCGCCCGTGCCTGATTTCACGAGTCTATCAATCCCCGGACCCATGCTCCTTCGCTAAAAAACGCAGCAATCGTAAAATGTTGTCAATGAGTATGCTCAGCTTCACTTCAGGCTTGCAAGCAGCGCAGCCTCCCTCTCCGCGACCTCGAGCGGATCACCGTAGCGGCCTGTATCAGAGCAGTTGTCAGCAAGACATGCTTCAATCGCACCCCAAGCACATCTCAAATCATACCCTTAACCACAACATCCCTATGCGCCAACGCATCCCAAGCCCTGCCCATCTCATCCTGAGCCTTCTTGTTGTTCCACGCGTAGCCCGGCTCGTCCTCGGCGCGAGTCCAGCGGTAGCCGCTGCTGGCGTGTGTCTGCGTAGGCGCGTTGCCTCGGCCGGCGTTGGGCATTGTCTCGACTGCTTCGTCCTCGTCGGCGCCGTTGGAGAGAGAGCCGTGGGGGCGTTTGCCGTTGGAATTGGCGAGGTGGGCGCCCGACGCTGAGGTGGGCATGGTGGGTAGTGTTTGCGATTGCGAACCGGCGGGACTGAGGAGGGCTGCTGCTGGTGGGGAGGAGGTCATGTGGCTGTCTTGGTCTGTGGGAGCTGATAGGGTGGTGAGCGGGTGATTGGCATGTGGACGAGAATTGGAAGTGAACTGGTTACCTGACATTGTTGGCGCGCGCGTGTGATTTGTGGTGAAAGTGAGTGAAGTTGGGCTAGGCAACCAGCCAGGCAGATGTTTGGAGGTGATGATGATGATGCTATTAGTTAAAGTGAAGCCGACATTCGGGTAGGGTTGCTGGACCCTCTTTTTGATGTGGGGAAGTGGCCCGTATTCTTATTGCAAGAATGCCTGAAATACTCGAGCGACCATCAGCCCCCGCGCTCCTTCGACTGCCAACACAATAAGACGACTGCATGGCATTGCTTCTTCGAATCCGATAATACTCTGTTAGAACTGGACTCGTATCTTCAACGACCGGACCCGGTTGAGAACACTACAACCACGCAACTTCATCACCACTCTACATAATGAACAAAGGCGGGGTGCCAGACGCTTGGGACGATGACTGGGAGAAGCTCGCGGATGTAAGTGCTTTGTGTATGCATGTAAATCACCTGAAAATGTGTGTCTGACATTGTCGTGTAGAAACCCGAACCTCAACAACCGGTCTTCCCAGCAGCGAGACAGACAAAAGCGGAGAAGCGAGCCCAACATCAGCAGCTACAGAAAGAACTATGGGCCTCGGCAGAGAACCCAGGTCGCAACCTGTGGCTAGAGGCCCAAGGCGCCGTACCATTGAAGCAAGAGCCCAAGCAGCCGATGACATTGCTGAGTCGCAAGCCAATCGCGAAGAATGGAGCCGGGGCAGACGACGATGATAGCGAAGAGGAAGCGCGTAAAAAGAGAGAAGCAAGCTTTGAGGAGCGGAAGAAGAAGGCCGCGCTTGAGAGGGAGGAAAAAGTGAGGAAATACGCCGAGGCCAGAGAGCGCATTATGGGTTCCTCAACCCCAGCATCGCCTGCGGCCAATTCGAGGGAGAGTTCTCAAGGACGCGACAACAGGAAGACTCGGGGAAAGCAACACAGCAACATGAACAGCCGGCCTACTTCTGCTGGTCAGTCACCGGCGAGACAGCTGTCTGGCAGTGCGCAGGTCTTCGACCCGGAGGATATGGGCAGAAGGCTTGGCCCTCGACGCGAAATGACATCTACGCCAAAGGAAGGCGAGCCTATGAGGCAACCGCGCGGACCCGACAGCAGTGGTCGCGGTGGATTCGGTTTTGCTGCACGTAACGGGCCTTTTGGCGCTTGAGCTGCTCTGTGTCGTGTCTCCGCTGGCCGCAACGCGTGGAGATATACACTTACCTGCACATGCAGGACGAAGCCTCTCCGAGGGGAGCACTATTCACCAAGGCTTCACAGCCTCGAAAAGGGCCCGGGTGGCATGGTCGATCTCGACGTCTCACGACACCGATGCGAAAGACATAATGCTTCTCTTTCAGCCTCAAGTCCTCGAGAGTAACATTCGAGGCTCGCTGCGCGGAGAAACCGTCGCGAGTACAACGGGACCAAAATCTTGAGCATCCCCAGTAGCCTCGAAAAAATGTCCATCTTCCTGGCAATCCCCTAGCCATTGAGGGCTCACACCTACCCATTTGGGCTCGTGCTACGGCTTGATGCCGCTAAGATTCGGGTGAAAGTATTACGAACGCCACTGGTGGAGCATGGTATTACCAATACAAGTCAGCTGCAATCACGGCTTGTGTCTAGCTCACCAGCTTACCAGCTATTGTTATGCTTCAAGCGATTCCCGCACCACCGGTGGCACGCCCTCAGCCAAACGACCAGGTCTCGGGCGCGACAAGCACCATTTGAGCCCTGCTGCAACACCATCGCGACGTGCCGTTCCGCACGTTGACAACTCGCCATGGTCCAGGAGTTCGCGACATGGCGCACCAGGCACCTCACCAGCACAGGTCTTACGCTTTTGATTGTATACGTGGCACGGCGATGGCGAAGCGACGCGAAAGGTTCGGGACACCACCGCAACGTAAAATCCGCCGCTGAATTACAGAGCGCGGACGTATACGCTCACTGTACGGTTGGCTGACGTAGAAATGCCAGAGTCACGCTGATGGAAGACGACTCGAGGAGAAACGAGCATGACAGAGCTCTGGATGTCGGATCGAGAAAGAGGCAGCAGGACGTTCTGGATTCTACATGCTGTCGGCATACATCTCGAGTCTCACATCATCAGAATAGCCGTGTATACTCCCTCAACAAGAACGCCTCACAATCCATCGTATATGCACAGCTCAGAGGCAAGGCCGTTGCTGATTGGCGAGTCCGCACACGTATAGCGTACATTTGCTAGCGCGTCAATGAATTGCGCCTATAGCCTTCGAGTTTGTTTTCTGGAGTGAGGTGCTCGCAACCGGATAACGTACACCTGTTAGCGTGCCTACTGATTGCACCTATAGCCCCTGAGGTCAAGTGTAGGTTACAGATGTCTGTCTTACTGGTGGCCTTGAAAGCGGTGCTCGCAACCGTATAGCGTACACCTACTAGCGTGCCCACAGGCTGCACCTATGAGTTGTCTGAAATGCAGCGCTCGTAGCCGTACAGCGTACACTTGCTAGCATGTCTACAAGATTTACCTATAGTCCTCGAGAGTATGTAAGTTACAGCCCCTCCTCATATCGCCTGTTTCACCAATTGTTTTGTATGCGAGCTCGCACGCCGGTTCGCACGCTCGTACGGTTACAGTGCGCACCCGCTAACGTGCCTGCGAGTTGCGCCCATAGCCCTCGAGGTCATGAGACCTTACCTACACATATTACCTATTGTACTAAACGTCTTGAGGATGGGTTCGAATGCTGTTTCGGACGATGTCCGTTTAGCGTACACCTGCTCGCGCCTGTAGCCCTCGACGTATTGTCACCTACGATGCTAACTGGAAATATATGACCTATTGCACTGATTGGCTTGAATACGGGTTCGTGTAGTGGATCACATGCTAAGAACGGCTAGTAGTTCGTACTTTCGCAACCGTATAACGCACAATTGCTAGCGCGCCTACAATTTGCGCCTATAACGAGGCCGGCGGGTCTGTATTCGAGTGGATGAGTTGTCAAAGACTTTTGACAGGGTAGAGGCCAGTCCTTTTGGGTATTGGGGGCGAAACAGTGGTCCTGGTGTGGGTGTAGGTTATCTGGTGGTTCTGAGTGAGGCAGGCCGTATGGCGTCGTTGTTGATGTTGACCAAGACGTGAGTTTGGCGTCCGTTGCTTTGCCTCGTCCGATCACGCACACTGAACAGCCCGGAGGGATCGGTGGGATAGCATCTGGATGCATTCACTTGGAACTCCTCGATGGCTGTAGTCGTGAGCATCCATGCCCTTTCGTTCCTGTTTCGTCCATCTGAATCATCTCGCCCTCAACTTCTCGCAGCTGCTTCTCCGTGGTTGAACAGCTTCTATGAAGATTTATACAACTGATATAGCACATACGACCATAGGTCAGTGAAAACTGGGCATCCCGTCCGCTCTGCCATACATAAGCACTGAACCGGGCGACTAGTACTAGAGTGGGTGACCATCTGGGAATCCCGCCTGTTGTATGTTTTTGCAATCTTTTTGCCATTCCAGAAATTACTTTAGTCACAGAGCCCGAACCGTCTCGGCAGAGGTTCCGGTGCCGAACATGCATGGCGATCCGCAATCAACAGCGACCGAGCTTTCAGATATATTGACAACATACTCAGAGAATCAGCGAGCGATGAACTCGGGACTGGCTCTGTGAAGCCATCTCCGCAGTATGAAACAGCTTGGAAATAGAGACTCTAAGTCTCAGAAGCATGCGAGGCATGTCGGCAGGAGAGAGGAACATTTCTTGTGTCGTGAAACGATGGAGACTGGTGTGAACCAAGATATATTCCTTTCAATCTAAGCAGGGCATTAAAACGCGGTGATCTCGAGGCGACCGTTTGCCAATTTGACATCCAGGTCGAGTCGCACCGCGCAGAGATCGCAAAGAGGCACGAGCTTGGGTACGAGCGGGCGAACCAGACTTCAGATCCTACCCCGAGCCTTCGGCAGCCCTAGGTCGCTAACCACCAGGCATCCAGTTACCAAAATATGCCAAGGGCAATGTCAAGTCTGTTATGCTTACGTTCATTGCCCCCGCGCCGCAATGCACATAACTCCCGTGATACATGTCGACGTGTGATCCAGTGAGAGACCACCCTCGAGGCGGCGATGGGTGAACAGCGCGTGGCGCAACGAAGATATGCGCCGAAGGTCAGGAGTGGGTGCGTCACATGCAAGTCAGTGGTTCTGTTTAAGCTACTATCATTTACAATGGTGTTAACGGCTGCACAGGATCCGCAGAGTGAAATGCGATGAGGCCAAGCCAGAATGTAGGAGGTGTAGCAGCACCGGCCGCAGGTGTGATGGGTACACAACGACACCAGATGCCAGGCCTTCAGAGAAGCAGCAGCTCGTACGAGTAAAACCCACGCCAGGAAGAGGCCCGACGTTTGGCAGTCAATACAACGCACTAGAAAAGAGGACTTTCGACTTCTTTCGCTCAAAGACAGCAAGATGCATGTCAGGCTACTTCCAGGATCCAGTCTGGGAACGCCTCGCTCTGCAAGCATCTTACACGGAGCCGGTAATTCGACATGCCATTAACGCCGTAGCTGCACTGCATGAGGAGCGCTGTCTGCGTGCAGATGCAGCCAAGACGAACTCCGAACTCAATCTAAAGACGGACTTTCCTGTTCACCAGTACGCCAAAGCACTTGCTGGTCTTCAACAGCTATTGGCATCGGGAAAGTTATCCATTAATGTCGTGCTTATCTGCGCACTCTTATGCATCCACTACGAGGCTCTCCAGGAACGATTTATTCCCGCCCTTACTCACGCGGAAAATGCAATGAGGTTACTGGATCCAGCTCAGGCCCCAAGCACAGAAACCATCGACCCCTCTCTTATTCGTGCATTCATCCGAATTGATTTACAAGGCACATTCTTCGTGGACGGGCGCCTTCCGAGCCTGTCATTCATCACTTCAGCAACAGACAGCGAACTGCCAAAATCCTTCACAGACCTCGAACAAGCGCGGAGCTTCCTGGTAACATGGTCCTCCAGACTGTTCAAATTCCTTCGCGAAATGGCCTACAAGCACAGGCGCGAGATGCCCGGCTTCGTCGCCCTGGAATCTTTCGCCGAAGCGCAGAGCTTCGAGCAAGTCTTTATCGAGCTCGACCGCCTGCTCTTATCGTTCATGCAGAAATCGACCGCCAAATTCACGTTCCGCGAACAACACGGGGTGAGCATGCTCCGCGTCCTGGCGATGGAGAATAGGATTCTAGCCGCGGCTAGCTTGTACCGCGAGGCAAGTTTCCACGACCGCTACCTGCCCGAAATGGAGCAAATGCTGTCCATCTGCCGCTTCGTCATGGACTCCGAAGACCCCTCAAATCGCCTTCTATGTGCCAGTCTGGACGACGGCATGTTCCGCCCACTGTCCTTCATAGTAATGCAATGCCGGGACTCGCGGATCAGACACAGCGCGTTGGCGCTCCTGAAGCGTCTCTCCGACGGACAGACGTCTTGGCACATCGACGCTGTAACCAAAGTGGCTGAGATGATCGTCATCCACGAGGAAAGGGACTGTGAGATGGAGCATCCCCGCTGTGAAGATATCCCAGAGTGGAAGCGGGTGCACTCTTTCGACTTCGATGCATGGATCCTCGCGACGCAGAAGCGCAGTAAGGTAATGGCGACACTGAGGGTGCGACCTAACGGCATGGATGGAGAGTGGGCAGAGGTCCTCGGAGAGATCGAATGGTGAGTTTGAAATCAGATTTCGCCCGCGACTTCCGAGTCGATTCCATTGTGGCAATGAACGCTGACCCGTGATGTAGCCACGAGAGTAATACGTCCTTCCTGGATGTCGAGGAAGAAGGGTGGTGCCTGAAACTTCCGTGTGTAGTACCTGACGACGAGCGGACGGATACATGGCCGGGTTAGTCATTCACCGTGAAGCAGTCTTGTAGACCAACTTTCAAGTCCGTATTTGCCGCTCAGAGACTACGCTCGTACTTCCTGATGACTGATACACACTGCTTTCTTTGGCATGCGATGCATTTTACACTCGTTGTTGCTACTCAGATACCATTTCAATTGTGTTGTTGTTCAGCGTACAGTATGCTGCTACCATCATGCGCAGCTAGATGATATAACCACTCTCACCGGTAGGATGACAGTACCGAATTCAGATCCAACCATTCTGATTCGAGTTGCAACATCACTTTCACGTGAAGCATATGAGGCAGGCACATAATTTGGAGAAGAAAGCGTAACTTCATTTCATCATTTCTCAACCAGTGAAGGCGAGAAATTGCTAATCCTGGCTACGCCATTCCCAGCCTCCAAAAAAAAAATCAAGGGTATCCGCCCGAGGGCTTCCTCACTCAATGTCCAGCGATACGTCTAGTAGAGACGCTTGGGAGGGCTCATGGAAGCCTTGAGGGTGAGGGAGCCAACGTTCTGCCAGCCCTTCTTGAGGAGGGAGACGAGGTAGTTGATGGACAACATGACGTTGCCAACAAGCTCCTCATCGGTCATGTCGACGTTGCCGACGGCGACACCCATGCAGAGAACCTTCTTGAGCTGGAACTTGATGGTGGACTTGACCTCGGTGATCTTGGCGGAAAGGTCCTCGTTGTGGGAGACGGGGGTGGGGAACTTGCCGGCTGTTGAAAATGGGTCAGTAAACTGTTCCGCGCGGATTTTGGAGTAGTTGGTACAAGCTTACCCTTGGAGAGACCAGGACCCAAGAGACGGGGAATCTGCTTGATGAGGGCGTCGGAAGCGACGAAGGCATCGTACTTGCGAGCAAGCTTCTTGATGAGCTTCTTGTTCTTGTTGAGCTTCTTCAAGTCGTCGGCAGACATGGCGTCGACACCACCGTGCTTGGCACGGTCGATATCGTGCTGGTCACCGAGAATGCAGATGGCCATGTTGGGGCGAGGGACACGGGGAAGCTTGACGGTGCCAGAGAAACGCTTGTCACGCTGGGGGTCGTAGTTCTTGAGGCCGATCTGGAGCTCGACGGTCTCCAAGAAGTTGCGCTTCTTCTCCTCGTTGGAGTACTTGAGCAGCTCCTGCACATTCTGACGCACGCCAGCGACCGTGATCTTCGACATGTTGGCGGTGTTGGTCTTCCAATAAATTTCTTTATTGGTACGGCTTCGGCGTTAGGTGATGGGGGAAGAGGAAGGTGCAGTCGCGCGCAGTCTGAGAAATTTGCTAAAGAGGCAGGGTCGAGTGGGGTGCGCTTGCCAAGCGTGGCGATGGATGACTGAGGCATGAATTCAGGCCAACTTCTCCAGACAAGCACATGGCGGATGGCCGACACAAGCTCGACTCAGGTATGAGCCGAGCCACAGGCTCTTGTGATCTCGAATATGGCGACTGGCTTCGTCACCGTGCCATGTCATTGTCGCAGGAAGACTCAAACATCATGTTCATCCTCGCACGCGCCCACTCCACCCGCATCCTCACCGCCCCGACTCAGCTCCATGCGCAGAGCAATCCTGCCTTCGCTATAGATCTCTTTGGCGACAATTTTGAACCCAACACGTTCATACAGCTTGATTGCGGCGTGGTTCCACTCGTCGACGATGATCGTGCAGTGGAACCCGTAGCTGCCTTTCTCGCTCATTGATCTTGCAGCATGCAAAGCTGCTTCAATCAAGCATGCCCCCATGCCGCATCCTCTCGCGGACGGAGCAACAAACATGCCATTCAGATGGAAGCGCATGATGTTCTTCTTGTGCGGCTTATGCACTGATTCATCCGAACTGGTCTCTTTTGCGATCTGGCTGAGAGGGTCGGCTTTCGCAGAGATTGTACCCAGGTCGTCAAGGCCAATCAACACAACAAATCCGAGCCAGCCTCGCTCCAACAATTCACCAACATCTCCTTCGTGGATTTGAGGTAGGTCTGGTGTCGATGCTTCACCTGCTAACGCCACAAACTGCGTCGCCTTCGGGTGTCTGAGCCGCTCAAAAGTATGATCGAGATCGCGTTTTGCTTCATCATCATAGCTCGATGCGAAGGCACCAGGTGCTGTCTTCAGAGCGAGTAGCCTGAACTCTCGGAATTTGTGTGCCAAAGCTATTTGTTGGTGCTCTGCGACCTTTCCATCGAGCTTGGGTATCGTGACTATTCGGTAGTCCATTTTGGAATTATCCATTGTTGCACAACCACTTGACATCTCATCATCTTTGGTAACGAGGAACGAATATGTTGTTGACAAATTATAGAGGATTCTGTTGAGTCATTCGCAAGTGGCTTTTGTGACGCTTCTTGTTTCTAAAGATGGAGATCGGCTTGCAGAGCCTCACCCGAGCACAGCACATGACCTGGCTGTCTCAACTTCGGTAACGTGAACTTCGCATGCGACGACTACCTTTGTCTGAGCCTGCGGTATGATCAAATCTGCCGTTATAGTGCTACTCACCTGAACCGCCTGCATCTGACTCTATCGCATTCTCACAGAGGCACATTCATAGAGTACTTGCCTGCCATGTCCACTTCTACCCTTTTCCCTCTACCCACACAACAGAATAACAGAGAAATATACATTCACAGGCATCCTGCAATAAATTGACACCCGTCTTAAGATGACCGTGAACTTCCAAAGCCTAGATGATTTGGATCTCGCTGGCTCGCTTGTGGGTCGTACGCAAGATCCTTCGACCAACAACTTCGTCTTAGATTTTGGGGAGGATGGAGCCTACGTCGCATTCGATCTGGATCATGCTGTTTTTGAAGGACTTATGGATACTGATCGCCCAGACAGCTTGAATGCTAGATGGATCAACCTGTGGTATCCGCAGCGCCAAAAGCAGATGATCGAAACACTTGCCAGGATCTACGACTTCTCGCCACGGCTGCTAGGTTTGATGTGTTCCGATCCCATGCAGCCGCGAACACCAACTCCAAGCCAACATCCATCACGAAAGTCGCATAGATTCTGGAACAAGGATTCGCAGGCATCCTCTTCGGCCGAGGATAGCGCGGAATGCGATGATGAATTGTCAGAGCACTACTCCATGTCCAGCCACGAGTCTAGCCAGGGCGGCAACATCTACCGCATCGTCAACGACCTTTGGCACTACTCGAGCATCGATTACGGACGAAACTACGTCTGCCTTGGCTATAATTCACTCTACGGCACAAAGTACGCTGGCGCAACAAGCGACTGCGATGTCATCGACGACGACCACCTGCCTCACTGTCATCGCGTATGGACATGGCTTCTCCTCTGCAAAGACAGCATAGTCATCACAATCAACGAGGATCCTTTCCCGCGAGACAGCAGGAACTCCCTGTCTCCAATGCAACAGCGGATCTTCAACGAAACCCGCCGCAACCTCACCAACGTCTTCCGCTCGCTCTCCCTCATGGATTCCGATCCGCTCAATACTCGCAACCCGATGACTCTCCTTCCTCTGCGCTCGCGTCTTGGGCACACCCCAGAAGAGTCCGCGCATCGCACTTCCGATACCCCAGGACTCCTGTTCTACTATCTCTTCGAGAACTGGCACAACAGCTACACCCTCATCACCCGCAAAGAGTCCCGCTACGGCACCGAACTCGCAGCGCTGCGACGAGACATGCTCGGGGCGCCTAAGCTTGCACACATCGACCGGCTGGACCGCATCGGCAAAGAGCTCGGCGTGCTGAGGCGGCATTACGAGGCGTACAATCGCTTGATCGAGCGCGTGCTTCAGCCTGTCGAGCCTACGAACGCCAGCTTGGAGAACTCGAGAGTCGTCAGTGATAGCAGTGATGCGCGCAGCATCGACACTGTTCGTGGAATCGGCCTTGTGAGTGCGAAGGAGAGCATGCTGGGTGTGTCGCTCAGCTCGCCGGCTCGAGTGCGCTTTGTTCGCCTCAAAGATTTGATCGACCTATACGCTTTGAACGAGATTGAAGAGTACTTGAAGCAGAAAGACTCGTTGGTATCTCTGGTAAGTCTTGATCCTGATCCGAGCGTAATCATGCATGCATCCACTAACAAGCTTCCATAGAACTTCTCCCTCCTCACGCTCAAAGAATCCCTCGACGTCGAGCACCTCACCCGCATCACCCTCCTGCTGACCAAATTCACCATCCTCTTCCTACCCGCGAGTCTGGTCATGGCGTACTTCAGCGTGCCGCTGCAACAAGAAGAGTACACGCTCGGACAATTTTGGGCGTCTTTCAGCGTGGTGTTTGTGCTGAGTTGGGCTGCGCTGGTGGGCTTTGGGGTTATGAGTGGGAGTCTGCAAACGGGTTGGGTGTGGACGTGGATCGTGAAGATTGTGAGGGGAGTTGTGAGGAAGATCGGGAATACTTTGTGAGTTTAGAGGGGATTGGTGGTTCTCTGAAAAGGCGGCGAGTTCTCTTTTGGCTCTCATTGGAGTGGCCAACGGGTTTCAGGGGTATATATACTCCTTCAGCACATCTTTATCGATTCTGCTGGAGTGTGAACATTGTTTCTTTCTCAGCCACAGATTCGCCGATCGCTATACACAACCAGTATCTCACATGCTCAGCCAGGCACCTCATGGCTCAAGGCAGCCCTTTCCCAGAATTGATCGCCTCTTGCACCTGACTCGTATTAGGCCTGTTCTCCGCATATCTCTCATAACTGTCGAGATACAACTGATCGTCGCTGGTCGTGTTCTTGACCGCTTCATTGCCCTCGATGGCCCGCACCCACTTCTCCCACCTCGAGCCAGGCTCCGGCTCCGGCCATCCGCGGTACGGCTTGAGCACTTTCTGCAATCGCACGACCCAGGGCGCGATCTGCACATCTACGAAAGTCATCTCCTGACCGAGGAAATACGGTCCTGTCGGATCTGCTGCGCTGACGAGCTTGCCGATCTGTTCTGTGAGCTCGCTCGCGAAGTTGATTTGGTCTTTGGACTCCTGGGCTTGCAGGTACTTGTAGAACAAGGGAATGATGTGGCGATTGACATGGTCTGACCACAGACGAGAATCTGCTCGGAGCTTCGCATCACTAGGCAAAAGCGGTTTCCCTTGGTCAAGATCTTCGAGGTACTCCATCAACACCGTGCTCTCGTACGAGCCCCAGTCGCCGTGGCGGAGCGCGGGCACGAGGCCGCGCGGGTTGATATCGAGGAGGAGTTTGGGCTTGCGGTAGACGTCGACTTCGACGTACTGGTAGTCGAGGCGTTTGTGCTCGAGGGAGATCCAGACGCGGTGGACAAAGGGGCAGAAGCAGGAGCCGTAGAGTTTGAGGTCCTTGTCGGTGGAGTGGGCTTGGACGGTGTGCCAGGCTTGGCCGGTGGCTTGCTTGTTGTAGGTCTTTTTTGTGGCGTCGCCGCCTTGGTTCGGGTCGAGCTCTGGTTTTGAGGTGGCGGTGTTGGAGGACATTCTGATTGATGCGATGCAGTTCAAGGGATGTCTTTTTGTGAGAGAGCTTGTGATCGGGTTGACGCGGGCTGTTCTGTAGTGGTTGTGTGGTAATGACGCTGGGAGCTGGCGTTTAATGAGAGAGATCGGGCGAAACATGTGTATTCAAAGGATTCCATGAGAAGAAGAGGGGACCGCGAAATATACCTGTTATCTCGAGGGTATCTAGGTGTTAGATGATGCAATGCGTACGAGACCCCGCGTTGGCCCGGATGGCGAGCAGAGTAACCACGACGATCTGAGTTGTTGCGATCGATATTCACAACATGATTAGTAGATACAGTGATCGAATTCTCTGCACTGTACATGTTAGTAGATTCGAGCCAGGGATTGGATACTAATAAGGTGACGGTGAATACAGCGAAGCCTTGCGTTGATGTGCTCCTAGCAGGGCTGTAGAACGCACGTGACTTGGTCATTCTCCGATTTCAAGAAGAATGTTCCCGTGAGATCCAAAGACTCCGTCTCGGATGTGAGTTTCTATGCGATGTTGTCATTGTTGGCGGCATTAACAAGGTGTTCTCGTTCCATTAATGTCTGGCGATAATAAATACAGTGAACGACTCTCAAGCCGGGGGCGCGGGAGGTTTCCGTCGCACTTTCCACACGAATTTTAGAGAACAACCTCAGCAACACGGCGAGGGGCAGCGAATAATACGGGGCCTCATATCTACACCACCGCCTCCGCATCACTCCCACCACCCCCCATACCCGGACACCGCTCCTTCAGATCAATTCGACAGGCTTGGTCATATCCATCATGGCGACTGCTCCGGACACCACCTCGCCTCTGAGCGAGGTTCAGATCGAGGCCCTCGTGGTCATGCGCATCATCAAGCACGCAACAAGCACATTCCCGACTCCTGCCACTGGTTTCCTCGTCGGTACCGATGTCGCCTCCCAGCTCCAGGTCACCAACAGCTTCCCTCTGCCCGCCGCGCCCATGGACAAGGACCAACAGGACTCATACCACCAGCCCGACGCCGCGACTCTGGCCACCGCCGCGCCGCGCGCAAAGAGCAACGTTTCATACCAGACCGAGATGATCAAGCTTCTGCGCGAGGTCAACGTGGATGCGCAGAGCGTGGGATGGTACATGAGCACCAACATGGGCAGCTTCGTCAGCCAGAGCTTCGTGGAGAACCAGTTCTTTTACCAGAAGGCCTCGGATGAGAAGTCGGTGGCGCTTGTCTTTGATGTGTCGAGGAGCTCTGCTGGCAGCCTCGGACTCAAGGCATACAGGCTCAGCCCCAGCTTCATGACCGCATACAAGGAGGGCAAATTCACCAGCGAGAGGTATGCTTTTTCTCGAGCCACTATAATTGCGGTGCAAAATGGAAACAGTGACTAACATCTTCCGCAGCATCCTCAAGTCGAAACTCAGATACCAGGACATCCTCCTCGAGCTCCCCATCAGGGTCCACAACTCCCACCTCCTCACCAGCTTCCTGCACCAGGTTCCCCAGGCGCTACCCGCAAAGACCGCTCTCGACTTCCCTACATCCCTCGCCGAGCTTTCGCGCGACCCCGACGTCAGCTCCAACCCCTTCGCGCCTAACCTCGACTCCCTGGATCTCAGCATCGACCCCTTCCTCGAGAAGAGCTGCGACCTGATGCTCGACGCGATCGAGAACCACCAGACCGAGCAGAACAACTTCCAGTACTGGCAGCGCGCCCTCGGCCGCGAGCAGCAGAAGATCACCGCATGGCAACAGAAGCGCAAGGCCGAGAACGCCGCGCGCGCAGCCAGCAAGCAGCCTCCTCTCGACGAGAACGAGTGGCAGAAGCTCTTCAAGCTGCCCGTCGAGCCCAGCAGACTCGAGGCTCTGCTTGTCGGCAGGCAGGTCGAGCAGTACGCTCGCCAGGTAGACGGCTTCTCCGCCACCGTCTCGGCCAAGATGTTCGGTGTCAAGGGCAACCTTTTGCCCAACGAGATTGAGTAGGGAGAGACTTGACCAAATGTTAAGAAGACGGGACCGGCGTTCATTGTGCGCATAGCGAGGCGTTCGGCTGGCTGGATAGAGCGAGAAACATCATGTGGCAAAAATGGCAAGAAGAACGAAATGAGTGATATGATAAAACATCGCCATTGCTTGGGATTTTGAGAACGAGAGGCCGCATAGATCTCCAAAAAGGATTTTGACTTTTTTCTTCCGATCGAAGTCCGCCACACTGGCTCGCCAGCCGTTCGTAAGGAAAAAGTGTCTTGGGTTATGAGCGGATGCATACGAAGTAAAGGGCCTGAAGTTATGATGGTTCGTTGTAGCGAGATTATAGATGTTCATTGCACGGTATCCAGCAGCGAGATGAAAGAGGCTCTTTTTAATACTTGTGTGGTTGATGCAGTTTGTCTTTTTCTTCAAACCCTGCTAGGTGATGTTTCAGCAGGTGTTATGGATCCGTCGTTGGTGCTATCATTATGCTGCAGATATCTTTGTGTTGATCATGCATAATGAGGTTATGAATTGGCGGAATATGTGAGGTTGACATTGATGCTCTGTGTGCTAAGTCAGATATATGTACGGGCCTGAGTACGAGATTTCTTGAGGGAGCTCCAACTTCATGGCTTCTTAAAAAAGTCGGCTGGGTTGTCTATTGGTGGTCAACAGTATTCATACGCCTCGTGAATGATACTGTTGTATCCCCGTCGAGATAAGTCAATCGATTGCAAGGCAAGGGTCTAATTTTCATCCTAATATGGTCTAGTGCAATCGTCCTTCGCAAGCTCGGCAAGTTCGAACTTTGGGATTTTTTTAACGCCTGCAGGTGAACTTGAGCAGCATCTGCGAGTTTTAACCATTCTCGCCCAAACAAACTACACACCACAAAGATGGGCGCAATCAAACGCAAGGACCCGCCTTCAAGCGGCGCAAAGTCGACCAAGAAGCCCAAGACGGCTGAGCCCCAAACGAAGAAGGCACAACTGGACCACTTCCCGGAGCCGGACAGTTCAGATGAAGATGAGGACATGGGAGGTGTGAGCATAGAGGACACCAGGCACCCCCAACGACAGGCCCTGGATCAAAGCAACGGCGACTCCAAAGAGTTCAAACTGGACGGCTCTTCTGCTGAGGCCCACGCGAAACAGCGTGCTCTCGCCAAAGAGCGCAAGGCTGCCAAACCCAACTCGGATATTATTGCCCGCTCGAAGAAGATTTGGGAGAGACTGCGCCGCAAGTCTCACGTTCCTAAGGAAGAGCGCAAAGAGCTGGTCAACGAGCTGTTTACTATCATCAATGGCCGCGTTCGCGACTTTGTCTTCAAGCACGACAGCGTGCGTGTTATCCAGTGTGCGCTCAAGTACGCCAACATGGAGCAGAGGAAGAACATCACCAAGGAGCTGCAGGGCGACCTTCGCAGTCTTGCGGAGAGCAGATACGGTAAATTCTTGGTTGCGAAGATGGTTGTCGAGGGCGACCAGGAGACTAGGGATATGATCGTGCCCGAGTTCTACGGCCACGTTCGCCGCCTGATCAACCACCCGGAAGCTTCTTGGATCGTGGACGACATTTATCGCCAGGTCGCAAGCCGCGAGCAGAAGAACGCTATGCTGCGCGAGTGGTACGGCGCTGAGTTCGCGCTCTTCCACCGCAAGCCCGCTGCTAAGGATCCCGCTGCTGGTACTGAGGAGACCGCGGAACTGGCTCAGATTCTTGAGGCAAACCCGGAAAAGCGCAGGCCTATCCTGCAATACCTTCACCAGTTGATCAACTCTCTTATTCAGAAGAAGATGACTGGTTTCACAATGCTTCACGATGCTATGCTGCAATACTTCCTTGCTCTTCCCGCTGGAAGTGAGGAGCAGCGCGCTTTCCTGGACGAGATGCTGGGAGACATTGACGCAGAGTCGGAAGGTGGTGGAGGTGATCTTTACAAGAACCTGGCTTTCACAAAGAACGGTAGCAGACTTGTGTGCCTTGCGCTGGCGCACGGTACCGCAAAGGACAGGAAGCTCTTGCTCAGAGTGTTCAGCAAGGAGACAGTCGACATGATGGCATTTGACGTCAACGCTAAGAATGTGCTCGTTGCCGGCCTGGAGGTTCCAGATGACACAACCATGACCACCAAGGTCATCTACAGAGAGCTGCTCGGAGAGAAGATTGACGACAAGGAGGAAAGACTCAACAAACTTGAGAGTGTCATTGGCGACTTGAACGCTCGCATGCCCTTACTCTACCCCATCGCTGGTCCCGCAAAGTGGCTGATCACCAGAGACTCAGACAAGGCCCTCATGGAGGAAACCTTCGAAGTCCGCAAGACCTCTAGCAAAAAGGCACCAGAGCTCCGCCGCAAGGCTTTGATCGACTACATGTCAAAGTCCCTGCTCGAACTCATCACCGAGCGCACCAACAACCTCGTCCAAACCACAACCGGCTGCCAATTCATCTCAGAAGCCCTCCTCGAGCTCTCCGGCGACAAGGAAGCCGCCAAGAACGCCATTGCCGCCCTCGCGGCAGGTGACCCTACCGCCGAAGACCACATCGCTAGCCAAGCCGCCGCCGGTCGCATGCTCAAGACGCTCGTCCTCGGCGGCGCTTTCGACCCAGCGACCAAGAGCGTCAAGCTCGCAGACCCCAGACTCGGCTTCGCCGCCACTCTCTGGCCCGTCATCAAATCACACGTTCTCGCATGGGCTTGCAGCGCGTCAAGCTTTGTCGTCGTTGCGCTCACCGAGAGCGAGGATGTTCCTGCGGACGTCAGGAAGGAGGTCATGGCGGCGCTGAAGAAGGGCAAGAAGCAGCTTGAGGCTGCGGGCGGAAGCAAGCCGGATAAGAGCAAGGGAAAGAAGAAGGACGCTGCTGATGCTAAGCCTAAGGGTAATGCTGGCGCGAGGATGTTGCTTGAGAAGCTTTAGGGGTGCTGTTGTTGGTGTATCTATAGATATATGTGTACGTTTGCGGAACACGCTATTTTCTCTTTTTTGGATTCTGACCGCATGTTTCAATGGTTATAACAAGGACTCGCATTGCTACTCTCCGCTGCATTCCTTGACAACTAGAGTCATGAAGCACGGCCGAGGAATGCACTGATTCTAACATCCATCCATTCCTTGTCTTTTGTACTGGCCCCTCCACCTGCTACATGACCCCATATGGATGGTATGACATCAAGAGTTGCATCTGGAATCAGACGTGACTCTCTTTCGTTCGCATCCGGGCGGAAGTATTGATCAGTCTGACAAGGCATCAGGAGCACGCGTGCCTTGATACTAGACAGAGCCGCCTCGAGAGTCTTGTCGCCTCCAGGCACAGCAGTGGCAATGTCGCCAGCTTGCCACATTTGCAGCATAGCGAGGAGGTCCTCTGGGCTCCATCCAGTGTACCCCTTGAAAGTGATGTCGTGGTCCCAGGCGGCCAGGCTCTCATAGCCTAAGGATTTGTACTGTTCTTGATCGAACCATTCCGCGCTGGTGAGCCATGCTGAGTACGCTTTACCAAAAGCGCGCATTCCACGACTTGGTTCCGATGAGGAAGGGGCGAGGCTCTTGTCGACGTAGTCTACGGCGTTTTCGAGAGCAGCCTTGGGACCCTCCAAGAACTGATAGTTGTGCTTGCTAGTCCGTGCAGAAGAGCAGATGATCACAGCATTGCGAACAAACTCCGGGTACATCACGCTCCAATGATAAGTACACTGGCCGCCCATTGAGAAGCCCAGAACGACATCCACCGATTGAAGACCCAGATGCGAGCTCAGTAGCTCTTTTTGCGCGCGAACACAGTCTGCATATCTGACCGCATCTGGGAAGTGCGAGTTCGACGGGCTCGAAGACTCGCCATTGCCGAACAGAGCGACGACGATGACACGATGGTCCTGGAGTGCGCCATCGGCGAAGTTGAGCGTCTGCTGCAGGCGGCCTCGGAAGCAGGTGATTACTAGAGCGGTCTTGGACTGTTCGGGGTTCAGGTCGAGATAGGAGAGCTTGGCGGAAGGTAAAACAGTTCCGTTTTCGAAGGTGAAGTCCTGTATTTCGAAAGACTTGATGTTCGTCATCGTTTTTGGAAAGCGAAACGTAACAGCGAAAGATAGTCGCTTCGTAGTGCAAAAGGTTCTGTCAGGTGACCAATGGATAAGCTTGATTCGTTCGTCCAGTAGTCTCCGTTCTGTCTCGTATTATGATGAGGCTTGGTATTCTACTCTAGAGAGGATGGAAGGATGTCCCCAGAGAGCGTCGGACCTTCCGATATGCTTGCGTATCATGCCGACCCACATCTCGGCGGGGTACTCTGTCCCCCACCAGACCGGCGCGTGGCCTTCAACGCCTCGAACTCTGTATGATTGATTGATGCGAGTGAATAGCCGATATAATAAGATGGCGATAGGCGAGCGTGCTGGCGACACAGAGCGGCTTGACTGCGACGCTGGGGATCTCCTGCTGCCTCATCGACACCCTCTGGTTCTATCCAGCCCACAGCTACTCACCAACTCACCAATTGAACAACATGTTGAGCCTGCTGCTTCTACTCGCTAGCTTGGTAGCGGGAGCATATCACTTTGTTGTCGAGCCTTTATATCTCAATCCGAAAAGCAGAATCCCAGGCCCTAAGCTCTACGCGTTGACGAAATGGCGCCTGGCTTTAGACGACTATACAGGATCTCGGACAAGAGCGATCCATGCGCTCCATCTCAAATATGGGCCTGTTATTCGTATTGGACCCGATGAACTGCACTGCAACAACCTGAATGCTCTCCGCACAATCTACGGTGCCGGAAGCGGCTTCGAGAGGACCTGGTTTTATCGGATGTTTGATGTCTATGGCAAGCAGAATCTCTTCACGTTCCACACTGTCAAGGAGCACAGCGAGCGCAAGAAACTGGTCGCCAACGCCTATTCCAAGTCTCTGATGCTGAAGGGTTCAGCCGCTCAAATGGTGCAGGAGAAAGTCTCTCAATATCTGTCGTTGATCGAGTCGCGCGGCAGCCAACCACATGAGATCTTCAGCAGCCTTCACTACTTCTCCATTGACGCCATCACTCATTTCCTCTACGGTGCGAAATACGGCGGCACTTCAGCATTGAGAGGAAATGCTCAGCATCGTGCTTTGCTCAACGATATCATCGACCCGACTCGTCGTTATCTCAGTTGGTTCGCTGTCCACCTGCCAACACTGACGAAGTGGCTTTACACACGAACTGGTCTGACGGAGCAAATCGTTATACCTGTTCTTCCAATGCAGAAGCCTACAACCTACACTGGGATTCGCAAGCATGCACTTGAGGCTTACGAAAGCTACCAAAGTGCGGCCCAGAAGGACGCCAGCATTGTTTCAACTGAGCCATCGATCATGTCGCGGCTGTGGCCTTCGCACGAGAGCGTCAACAAATCTGGCAAGAATGTTCTCGACTCTTCAGACATCGCATCGGAATGCGCAGACCACTTACTTGCCGGCATCGACACGACAGCAGACACGCTGATGTTCTTGATCTGGGCACTATCTCGACCGCAGAACCACCACATCCAAAAACGTCTGATTGAAGAGGTCCGGGCCATTCCACAAGAAATGATCGAAGACGGCGTCCCTACCCTCGACGCCATTGACAAACTACCCTATCTCGATGTCGTCATCAAAGAGACACTGCGTCTTTACGCGCCTTTGCCAGCTTCTGAACCACGCTCCATACCAAAGCCATGCACTATTGATGGCTATGATGTTCCAGCTGGTACCGTCGTCAACATGTCGCCGTACTCACTCCATCGCAATGCCGATGTGTTCCCCGAACCTCTCAAGTTTGACCCCGACCGCTGGTTGGGCCAGGCGGAGCAAGTGGCAGTGATGAACAGATGGTTCTGGGCCTTCTCGAGTGGTGGAAGAATGTGCATAGGTCTGCAGTAAGTTGCCTCATCGGAGAAGTATATTGGAACGACAGCGTACTGATTATTATCGCAGCTTGGCCATGGCGGAGATGACAGCACTGGTTACTGCTGTGTATCGAGAGTATTCAACGTCTATCGCTCCAGGCTTCGAGAATAAGTCACCGGCGATCACATCGCGATTCGAATTGTTCTACGATGAGACAGTTCCCGAGATCGCGGTAAGTTGAAGAAATCCTACAGTGCAAGACACACGACTAATATAGATCCAGGAACACACATGCATGATTACATTCACGAAGGAAAAATGACACGGGGAACAGCTCGAGCAGCAGTACGGCGATAGGGATATGTTGCATGCGGACGCCAGACTATCTCATTTTAACCCCATCGGATATGTTCCTTTATGTCTGAGGGCTGTATCATGGGTGGCGTGCCGATGTCTCGATGGCAGAGTTGTAGTGTTACCAGGCACAAATCCCATCGTAGCGGTTCTCACCAGTTAGAGAGATTAAGACTAGAATAGTGAGTGCAAGAATGACAAATGACAATTCTGTGCCTTCTGACTAAATACGTAGTATATTGTAGTCTTAGCGTCCATCTAATCTCTTGAAACTCGCTGTGACGGTCTTACTCGTCCACTACAGCAACGCCTTTGACTTCCACTACGAATCGAGCATCAGGTAGGCTTTTGACCCCGATAGTCGCCCTTGCAGGAGCTACACTCCGACTCGCAAACACCTTATTCCACTCCTCGTTCATGCCAGCATAGTCTCGTTCCATCTCGACCAAATAGACTACGGCGTCAATCAGATTGGCAATTCCGCCCTTGCCGTTCGAAGCTCCCTTGATGATGGTGTCGATGGTCTGTAGGATAGTCGACGTCTGAACGCGGGCATCTGGTATCTGGCCGTCGGCGGCACCAGCTACTGTGCCATCAGGTAATATACTCGCGATGCCAGAGACGTAGATTGTGCGGCTGTTGGTCGGAATAGATCGGGCTTGAGGAAAGCGGGTGGGTCCTTCTGGACCGTCGCAATTCAGAAGAAAGGCATCTCCGTTGGGCGACATGTCGGCGATCTTTGTGGTGACTGGTGTTATTGAAAATCGTGTTGTTGGGAAAGTTGCTTGTCTTGCACAGGTGTGAGCGACACGAGCCGATTGTGATGGTGACTCTTTTACTATCTGATTTCCAAAAAAAAAGATGGAAGAGCTACTATCGAGTGACACAAATCATACGCGGTCCGACACTGCGTATCGGAGAGCGTCCGACAAGTGATGAGCCCGACAAGTTGGCTGGCCGACGCCATAATCGTATCCTCTCATTGGGAAGCTTCTTACTGCATGCACAACTGTCGGGGTAGCACTGTGGTGGGCCTCGGTGCATGTCTATTCTCGATTAGCCACTGGGCCAATCACTGCCCGTCGGACACGCCGTTCCTCACACCCTCCGGCGACCTCAAAGACACACCACAGGTGCATTTATCAAGAAGGATGATCGCGCAGCTCATAACAGCTCCCATATATTGGGGAATCCAACTTCGCTGTACACAGGCTGTTCATTTGCTTTAGCCACACTACAAACATGCAGTCTTTCTATTCTGATGTCGTCCGCGAGAACATTGTCTACATCGCTGGCATTATCTTCATCGGCCTGATCTATGTACTATACTCGGTATGCTTTCGCGACTTCTCACGCCCTGGGACTAACTGACATGAACCACAGTGGGCTTATGGCACAGACATTGCGCATATCAAGGGCATCCCTGAGATACCTGGAGCGATTCCAGTATTTGGCCACTTGCTCAAACTTGGCGAAGATCATGCCTCATCTTGCGAGAAATGGTGGCGCCAATACAAGGATCCGGTCTTTCAGATCAAGCTTGGTAACACTCGGGCAGTCGTCTTCAACTCTTTTGAAGCTTGCCGGGACATTCTGGTGAAACACCACAACGCTGTAATCGATCGTCCGAAGCTCTACACCTTCCATGGAGTTATCAGCAGCACCCAAGGTTTCACTATTGGAAGCAGTCCCTGGGACACTAGTTGTAAGAATAAGCGCAAAGCAGCCGGTACAGCTCTCTCTAAGCCTGCCATGCGCAGCTATCATCCTATGTTCGACTTGGAGAGCTTTTGCATTATACGAGACATGCACAAGGATAGCAACCTCTCAGACCCTAACAAGGAGATCAGCATCAGGCCATACATTCAACGCTTTGCTCTCAATACCACTTTGACCCTTTGTTACGGCATCCGCATGGACGATACTTATGATGAGCTTCTCCGCGAGATCCTTCATGTTGGCTCTGCGATATCTCTTCTACGCAGTGCATCGGAGAATCTGCAAGATTATGTACCAGCACTTCGATACATTCCCAACAACGAGAAAGACGCTCGTTCAAAGGACCTTCGATCTCGTCGCGATGCGTATCTCAATCTGCTGCTCGACAAGGTCCGCGAGATGATCAAGCAAGGCACAGACAGACCATGCATCTCGGCTGCTATCTTGAAGGACGAGGAGACCAAACTCTCTGGGGTCGAGGTCTCATCAATCTGCCTTTCCCTAGTCAGTGGTGGATTCGAAACTATTCCTGGAACCCTGACATCCTGTCTTGGGTCGCTCTGCACCCCCGAAGGGCAGATCTTCCAGGAACGTGCCTATGCCGACATCAAGCGACACTACCCTGACACCCGCGACGCTTGGGAGAATTCCTTCCAAGACGAGAAAGTACCTTACCTGAAGGCCATCATCCAGGAGGCAGGCCGCTACTACACCGTAAGCTCTATGAGCTTGCCGCGTCGTACTGTGACCGAGGTCAACTGGAATGGCGCAATCATTCCACCGAAAACCATGATTCTTGTGAACGCACAAGCTGGCAATCACGACGTGGACCACTTCGGCCCTGATGCGGCTGTCTTTAATCCTGAGCGTTGGCTCGAACCAATCACACAAGACAATCATATGGGCCCGTTCGCAGAAAGGCCTCTGACCTCTCAGGCCCACTTGTCCTTTGGAGCTGGCACAAGAGCTTGCAGCGGTCAACTTATCGCTACAAGACTGCTGTATTCTGCTTTGATCCGCATTCTGGCTTCGTACAAGATTGTTGCGTCCGAAACAGAGCCCCCAAACACAGATTACGTGGACTACAACCAGTTTAAGACCGCACTGGTGGCCATTCCGCGAGACTTCAAGGTCAGGTTGATTCCTCGTGACAAGGCAGTTATGGAGGAGTGCATGCAAGCAGCCCATGCGAGGACCGAGAAGCACTACAAGGAGGATGTCAAGGGATTGTAAGTAGCCAATTGCGGTCATACTCCAAAGAATCATATCAACAGCGTACACTATCAATATTGTTCTATTATGCCTATGGAGTTTATAGCGCAGGTCAAGGCGACAATTACCCTGAACGGTGCAATCTGCGAAAGCACTTGCACATGAGACTGTCAGGCTTGATCAACAGTATCGCGATGTCAATCTTACCAAGGTCAATGACTCTGTGACTGTGCATGGTGATATTGGCCTTCAAGCCTGCCCCTCAAACATGGGCCCATCCGTTCGACACTAAGACTTGCATCTCATTGACCAGACAAGCAGCTCCAGTCTCCTCTCTGGGTTCCTGAGTGGCGCTTGTACGCCAATTCCGAATCCGGCTGCTGACGGTAGATTCATCAAACCACGTAGTGGTAAGCCAGCGCAGAATTCGGTTCTCCCAGCTTCCATGCAGAGTAGACGCGGCTCCAACCCAAGTGTTGGCTTTCCTGCCCTCCGGGTGGACAGCCTTGTATGCATCCGCATTGTAACCAACGCGTACATTCGGATTCAGCCATACACCTTTCGAAGCCGAGAGAGGGTTGTCTGTGTGAATGAGGCAACATTCAGACCCTTCCAGATGGAACTCTGCTAATGAGTCTGGGGTGCCACGGAACCGCAGAGGTTGTGTCGCAGAGTTGTAGAACGGTGATGCGTCCATCGTGACTGCGATGAATGTCTTAGTGTTGAACCATTCCAGTAAGAGAGAATCTTTCAGTGACCGTACCTATTCCGTTCCAGCAGCTCATCACTGGAACCGGCTGACTGGCTTTGAGTGCATCTCGAGAGGCGCGTGATCTGAAATAAGGCCAAGACTGCATCACCGCGGCATGGCCCTCTGAGTCTCGGAGAGCGAATGTGTCGTAGAAAGCCGGCGGCTTGGAGAAGTCGAGCGAGCATGCTGCTGCGTAGTCACCTCCACGGGTTTCGAGAAGGCGCTGCACATCATCGGTCTGGGAGCATGGGAATCAGCAGCGTTACATGTCAGGCCAGGGTGTGTGATGTGACTTGTACTACATACAGTAAATACAACATCATTCAGAAAAAGTATCTTATCGAAGTGCTCGCCAGCCTCCGCGAGCTCTTGCAAAGGCGCAAGCACCAAATTCCGCAATTTGGCAAGATAGGGAACACGCCGCAGTTCTTTTGCACCTCGTGAAGTTTGTATCCAACCACTCTCTGCCGGGGATTTCTTGATCTCGTCCTCGTGCGTTGTCTCGTCCAATATGATCCTCCGTCGCACCCCAGCCTGCTCCAAAGACTTATCCAGTTCTCTCAACGCGCCCTTTGAATCATCCCAGCTGCCACTCTCTTGAACGCTCACATATACATTGTCCTTTCCAAAGTGATCCACAAGCCCAAGAACCCCAGGTACCCAATGGCTGCGTAAGATCTTCTCGTTGTTCCAATGTATGCTTGCTATGAAGATCTTTTGCCCATCTGGCGCGCCCACTTCGCTGAGGAACGGCGCTCGTGAGCGGCGGTAGTCGACTATGCTTTGGACCAAGAAGAGTATGCCCGCGATCTGGAGGATGCGCTTGACGATGGCTCGGTGTCTGAGGGACCGTCTCATGGCTCGTACATTGTAGCAGCACAGCACCTTGTATAACACGACCGCGAACCGTGGGTAATTAATGATTCAAATTAGATGCACACTACGCAAGAAAGAGGAACATAGTGTTGTCGATGTTGTTCAGCCGAAGCCCCCCGTTCTCCTTGGCTGGCAGCTGTGATCATCGCTTCCTTCGACGCCGAACACGAGTCGAACGCAGCTCCTCAAACACATTGACAACAATGCCGTCTTCCTCCAGCATGCTTTTGTCGCATGGAGGAATATGTTGTCATATGTATGGACTCGCCGTCTCATACGTGCCGCCCTGACGACTGCCACTGTGATGTTGATCGCAGCAGTATTTTTAAACAGCCACTATAGCCGAAACCACGTCCTGAAAGTCGACACACTTGCCCCCTTCACACCACATGGCCCACTGGACGAGACATATGTTCCGAAAGAGCTCTCACCCTCCCTCAGGCGCTCCGTCTGTCGCGCAAATGGTTTCTCCCCCTATACGACCACTGGTCCAGCACGCAAAGTCTACGATCTAATCCTTCTGTCCACCGAACTCGAATGGCTCGAGATCCGCCTTCATACTCTCGCCCCTTGGGTCGACTACTTCGTCATCGTTGAATCGCCAACAACGTTTACCGGACGTCCCAAACCACTCTGGTTGCGTGACAACTGGGATCGATTTGCGCCTTTCCACGCCAAGATCATTCACAGGGTGGTTGAAGACGGGAGCCCTAGTCGTTACATATGGGACCACGAGGACTGGCTGCGGAACAGTCTGCTGCGAGAAGTCTTCCCTGGATTGCAAGGCACGCGTGCGGAGGCCAAGGACAACGATGTGCTGGTCGTCAGCGACGTCGACGAGCTGGTGCGCCCAGAAGCGATGTTTGTGCTGCGCAACTGCCATTTCCCAGTGCGTCTGACGCTACTGAGCGATTTCTACTATTACTCCTTCCAGTGGAAACACCGCGGGCCGCAGTGGGCGCATCCCGAAGCGACGATATATCGCGGCAGCAAGACTTTGCTGCCAAACAGCCTGCGCATGGGACTCCAAGGAGAAGGATGGGCCCTGCTGGCGCGCTTCCGCAGATGGCGGGAGCTAGGAACATTGGCAAACGCGGGCTGGCACTGCTCCAGCTGCTTCGCGACAGTGGCAGAAATGCAGACGAAGATGCATAGCTTCTCGCACCAAGAGCTGGACAAGCCTGAGAACAACAATGCGCGAGCGATCATGTCTCGGGTGAGGATGGGTCAAGACCTGTTTGGGCGCGAGGATCAGGTATACGACAAGATCAGGGCAGGGCAACTGGATGTGCCGCACTATATCATGGAGCAAAATAAAGCGGAGGGGAGGTTCAAATACCTTATCAATCGTGATGGCGAGGATGCTGGGTTCGATGATTGGGAGGCTGCCATGCGGGAGGGCATAGAGTGAGCATTGGCGAAGTAAGACACAACCCTTGCTTGCAGTTTTGCGCGCATACTCAGGCCTGATACATGACTATCCGAGCTACTCGAACACCTTATTGAAGATTCTTCCAACCCTGCCACGTTCCTTAGGGATCAACATCATCTCGTAAGCATCAATCTCTTCTCTCAAGCCACCAAGACTGAGATCCGCGGTCCCCAGGCGGACATAAGAGCTTTTGAACACCAGCTTCCAAAAGACAAACGCGACGATGAAGAAGCCGATCATCGCATAAGTCAGGAAGAACCACATGATGCTCCAGCCGCCTTTGAGGAACAAATCGTATCCTCCAGCTAAAAGCATGAACAGGGTCCCGCCCATGGCGACGTAAGACGTGTAGGGCTGGAATTTGCCTTTATAGGGGAGTGTGTCGCGGGATATGCCTTGCCTCTTCAAGGACGAGTAGAAGTGTCGGTAGGTCAATGCCGTGAACCCATAGTTGAGCAGTTGACAACAGGTGATCAAAGTGACCAGGTAGGTCATAACCACTGCCGAAGAGCTGTTGACTTGCAGGAAAGCGAGTAGGCAGAAGGACAATGCAAAAAGCAGGGCGTAGATCGGGACGCCTTGCTTGGTGCACCTGGAGAAAATGCGCGGTGCGTGACCTTCGAGTGCCATGCCGTGCAATGTACGTGCTGCGGCATAGAGTAGTCCGTTACCAGCGCTTAGAATTGATGTCATGATGAGGGCGTTGACCAAGTGCGGCAGTCCGGAGATCTTGAGCCGCCCCATAGCGATGACATATGGACTGAGGCTAGTAAGATATTGTTCGCTAATTGATAGGAATGAAGCGATGGTGACTTACGATGCAGCTCCGGTGCCCTTCCCACCAAGTTCGCCGCCTAGGATTGCAAGAAGGGTTGGATCATCCGAGGGAACAACGATACCCATACACAGAGCGGAGCCGACAAAGAACACAAGCAGTCGCCAGACGAAGGACCTGAAAGCCGGAGGTAGGATCTTGCGTGGGTTTTCGGTCTCGGCTGCCACGATGCTTATGTACTCTGGACCAGTGATGCTTCGAACAGTTAGCCCGCTGAAAGAGATTCCACGTAGGCAGGTACGTACCTGAAACTAGCCTGGTATAGACAAGACAGAACGCCTAGAAATCTGCCAGTGCCGCCAGGGGCGAGATGCTCAACGAATGCTCCAGGTTCCTTCCAGAAACGAAAACCGTATGCATCATGCAGTGGGTTGCCCCCAACCATGGTAATGAAGGTGAAACAGAACAGCCCGATCACAAGAAGAACCTTGAAGATTGACATGTAGAATTCGGAGATACCAAAGTATCTCACGGTAATCGTGTTCAGAAAGGCATAGATCAGAATCATTACCACGATAACGGCTTCCACTGGTATCTTGTCGGTCCAGTAAGAAAACATGATGTTCATTGCGACGATCTCGAATGGCACCAAGATCGCCATGTTCAAAAAAAAGTTCCAGGCCATTGCAAATCCAAGGGCGCCGTCTACCCACTCACCGCCGAACCGGATGAATGGGGAAGGTACTGGTAGGTAAGACACCATTTCGGCAAAGCATTCGTTGACTGACCACATTACGCCAGCCCAAATGACGAAACCGATGAAGAGGCCTGCGGGTCCGCCTTTGGGAAGTGCAGAGCCCATTTGAACGTACAGTGCTTTCAGCGGTCAGCAATGATTCGTTCAGCTTTGGAGGGCAACACAAAAGCCTCAAGCGATGTTATCATCAGGGAGACAAACAAGTTCCAATGGCACCACCGATCGCGAATAATTGTACTTCCTTTCCGCGCAGGCTCCGGTGCAACGACTGTGAGCCAGAAGTGATATCGGCAACATTTCCTTGAGCAACATCGTCGTTGCTGCCACTGGTCTGACAGGCCTCCACAGACGCTCGTGGTTTGGAGTCTTTCGATTCGGACATGATGAGTATGCCAAAAAGTACTTGAAAACGATAGGAGCAGACGAGCAAATACGGCAGTCTGGCTACCGTGCTGTCAGCTTACGAGAAACCTGTCAAGTCCTGCCGTAGAATGGAGAGGAGTCGCTTGCAATATAACCCCCCTACAGTACAGGACCTTGGCACATGGAAGGCTGCCATGTGGCAAGCCACGCGACTTCCCAAAAGTTCATCCAATGATAAGGCATAGGGAATCTCTAGCTATGGCGCCTTTGGCTTCAAGATAAGACCCAGCATTTTGCAGTGCGATAGAATGATACCTTTGATAGAGTAAAGACTCATGCAAAAGCTAAGTTCCCTCCTAGTGGGCTCTGGCGCGATTGTCGGACCCACCGACGTTTCCGACGCCCCACGGGTCGGTTTGCCGAAAGATACGGAGGGCGAGGCTACAGCCTTTATAGCCGACACACATTTGTGTATGGTCGGCTCACAGATAGCAGGAATAGCAAGGTCCATCGTCGCCGTAGATCACCCCTCATCTGAACATCTAGCGTCCGGGGACCTACCCACTAGAGAACCCGCAAGCGAACTGTGCCCGTAGACACCATACATGTAACATCACGGCGGCCGATACAACAGTACTAAAGGATCATCTAAGTAGCTTCAAAGACATCAAGCTTGAGACTTAGCAAGCCTACATTCAAAATGACAGCTTTGAATATCGAGAGTCTTTTCGGCGTTAAAGGTTATATAGCGCTGGTCACGGGAGGCAGCAGTGGACTGGGCTACATGATAAGTAGGGTACGGAGCAATTTTTTGTTTTGCATGTCTTACACTTGTTATTCCTGGGCTTCCTCTGATGATAACGATATGATTAGGGACTAGTTTCGAACGGTGCGAAGGTCTACGTCGTTGCTCTGCCCACTGAGCCTATCGATGAGAAGGTGGCAGAACTCAATTCTTTTGGTCGTGCCACCGGAGGCTCAGCAGTTGGGTATGTCAAATGCGCTCCACACTCGTGCTTAGCTAAAGACGTCGGTTCAGGTTGGCATGTGACGTGACGAACAAGCAGGCCATCGCCGAGCTCGCTGAATCGATCGGCAAGCAAGAAAGTCATCTGGACGTATTGATCTCCAACGCAGGCATAAGAAGAGACCCCACGATACCTTGCGATGTCTTGACAGCCTCTCTTCCCGAATTAAAAGCCTCGATGTGGTCGTCGAAGCATTCTGATTGGGCCGATACCTTTTGTGTAAACACCACGGCCCATTACTTCCTATCTGTTGCATTCCTACCACTACTCGCTGCTGCTTCGCGACTCGAGCTAGAAGGTGGACGACTGGGCAAGGATGATGGCCGGGGTGCAGTTGTGCTGACAAGCTCATGTGCGAGTATGCACAACGCAACAAATGTGGATTTAACCAGCTACGCCACGAGCAAAGCAGCAACAGACCATCTTGTCAAACTACTGGCGGCCAAGTTCAATCGCTTTTACGTACGGGTGGTTGGGATCAACCCTGGCTGTGAGTCTGATGTTAGCAAATCAGTAACAAGCATGCAGCTGACACCAGTCGCAGTCGTTCCAAGCAACATGAACCCTGTTGGCGAAGCTGGTAACATGTTCAGCTCACTTTTTGATCGCGTACCTGCAAAGCGAGCTGGGAACGAGGAAGACATCGCAGGGAGTGTTATATACCTTGTTAGTCGAGCTGGGGTAAGTCTTTCTGTTTTCGCTTTGAGCATGAACATATGCGACTGAATTAGCCATGCTGACAATAGACCAGTCGTATGTTGATGGCATTTCTGTTTGTATTGATGGTGGTCGGATTCTTGTTGCCAATGGGCAGGAATGAGGAATCGCGGTTCGTGCAGTTCGTTCGGTGTCCACGTTTTGGTCACATTAGCCAATTTAACCCATACAGAAATATCTCCTGTTCACATGACAACGGTTCCGTACAGCTCTTCCGCGTAAGCTTGTGTATAGCAGCCATTTCGCGACATTGGATGATGCCCGCAAAATCTACTTGAAAGACTAGGGCGGCTCCGCTAGCCATCGAAATACTCTCCATAAAGTATGCTCGTCTGAAGAAGTCATATGGTGATACCGTAATATAGTGAGATGAAGTGAACCTGGCTGGCCGTGTACGTACTTCAGCACATGGATTACTGCGTCTAATCATTCTATTACGTCTGGTTATGTGAACGGCGCAATCTGCGGGGTGCTTGCTGTGGGACAAGGAACCCTTGGAAGGCTGGGAGCGGGGGCAGGGAAGATGCCGTATACTCTCCGGATATCTTAGGAGAGATAAGCGATTCAGGTATTGACATGGCTATTAGTACCGAATTATCTTCTTGATGACCACACCTGCAGAACTGTCGGCTATGACCGACAATCCAAATCCCTTTCAACATGCCATGCGAACCTCGTGTTTCGGCGCGAGCTAAGATATCCTGTTCCAGGTGCCACAGACGCAAGAAGAAGTGTGACCGCGTCCTACCACAATGCGGTAATTGCGTGGCTGTACATCATTCTTGCAGTCTTGGTGAGGAAGATCATGACAGTGCGACGTATCCGGTCGCGTGAGTGATCCAATATTGGTCTCTCCCACGGTCCCGTAATTGACTCAAGCAGGTTCGTTCGCAGTCTCGAGGAGCGTGTTCGTGAACTGGAAGCTCAACAAATGCAACCTGCGCTAGATGCCCCACGGCAACGTTCGGCCGACCATGACGCACCAGAGCGTATTCACCTCATTCCAGACAGTGCCATAGGTGGTCTCGACGCGGTGGATGACGCCTTGTTGGCGAAAGACAGTCTGCCTCGCAGCGAACAGGCTCTGCCGAGTGAGACTCGTCAGGACGAAAATGTCAATATGGAGCGGCGACCTACAACAGCTTTGTCTCAAGCAGCCAGCCAACCAAGAACTCCTCAGCGTGCTCAAGAAACACTTGCGGAGAATTTGAGAAGTGTGTCTCTTGCGGCTGTTGCAGAACCCTACCTGGGTTCCATTTCTGGTCTGACTTTTGCCAAGTTAACACAAGCAGTGCTTCGACGATTGTCTCCAGATGGAAGAGACTTTGTTTTCAGCCCCGAGGTTGGTGAACGGACCGGAACTGGACCAATCTCAGGTGCCACAAATCTCCATCTGGACTTCATGAACAACATGTACTTCGACTTCGACCAAGTAATCGACTTTTCCATGCTTGCAGGGGACGGAACGATGCCTACATTTGACGACGAAGCTCATAACACAATCACCACCTTGCCAGATCGTGCCGAGGTATTACAGCTTGCGATGTTCTATTTCGATCACTCTCACACGCTGTACCCCATCATTCATCAGCGGGAAGTCATGTCGGACATACATACAATCTTGCTTGATCCCGAGCATCACATAACACAATCTCCGCCATGTATGTTTCGAGTGTGGATGGTTCTAGCCATAGGTTCAACCACACATTCGTCGATAACCCTATCTGAGGAGTCAGTATCACGACTATACTACGAGAAAGCAATGACATACTTTGAAGGTTCGATGGACCACGGTGACATAGTAAGTGACTACGAATTCTTCTCCGCAAAGCGATTGATTTGAAACATGGTTTCTTCTCAGTGTGACGCGCACACCAAATGTTTTTGAGATTTGCTTATCGCATCGATGCGAAATTCAATTCCCACAGAGACTATCATGATGCAACTTACTAACAAAACGCGCAAGGTTGCCCTCGAAGCTATCATGCTACAAGTGTCTTACTCGTTCTTCAATCAACTGGGCCCAAGTGCGTTCTTTTGAGCTACTTGTCAGTCTCACCATGCTGACGAATTTATATCAGATACGTGGTTTCTCGTTGGCACTGCTGCACGCCTAGCTATCGGCATGGGACTGCACTGCGACCAGACTCTACAGAACCTCACACATGCCCAAGTCGAGCGGCGGAAGCGACTTTTCTTTTCCATTTTCATGATGGACAGGTTGGTTTCTATCACATTGGGCCGGCCGTTTGCTATCCACGAGGACGACATAGATATCGCTGTAAGACTACTCTTGCATAGAACATCACGGATCTGAGACTAATACCCATGCGTTACAGTCGTTTTCGATCATGGCTTGTGATGAGCTGGACCACGGGTTCTCCACTACTCAGAGCTCACTCTGTCAGCCTCCGCTAGCCATTACGCAGCACATCTTGAGACTTCGACAAATCGCCAATGACATCGCCAACAAAGTCTACTGCAAGCGCGTAGTTGCTAGATACTCAGCTGAACAGCGTCAGCAGGTTATCAATTCCATACACCGGGACTTGGTGGACTGGCGGCAAAGCGTGCCATTTCCGCTGCCGAACTTACACCCTCGTGTGCCTCAAGGATGCTTGAGCTGGTACGACTTGAACTTTTACACACACCTTACATCGCTCTATCGACCGTCGCCACTCTTTCCGACACTTGATATCAGCAGAGTCAACATTCTCGTGGAAGCGGCAGCGATGTCTATACGCCACGCTAACGCCATGCACCTACAGAAACGTTTCTCGTTCAACTGGCTGAATCTTCTGGTGATATACAACGCTGTGATAGCGCTCGTTTACTCTGTCACAGTTCAGCCTGAAAACCTTGCTGCCTCGCTGGAAAGATTGCGCGCGATAGACGATTTGGAACTTGCTACGGAACTCTTCAATGTATTGGGGCAGAAGTTCACGGCATCTAGAACCATCGGCTCAATGGTTTCTCAGATCATCGAGAGATACCGGCTAATGAGCAGTGGCGCAGCCTACTAAGTCACTCTCTATGCTTGAAGTTTCAGGAACCGATGTCCAGCTGCTGTAGCGCAGGTAGCTTCGACCACTACCGGATTTTCAAGATTTATGCCTGGTATTCTTTGTTTTGCACGTTCAAGTTACGCCCTCCCTCCACCCATCTTATCAGCGGCCATTCCGACTTCTCCACAAAAAAGGACCCACTGGAACGAGTCCGATCCGCACACGGGGATACAGTGTTGTCCAACATGGGCGCATGGGCCTGAACACGCCAAAGGGCCTGATTTGTTGGTATCGCCAGGCATGGCGTCGCAACGCAGTTATGCCACCGCTGGGATCTTGTTGGTGGAGCTTGATCTAGGTCCCGATAGCCAGAACACCAATGTGGTTGGATGAGAGAACTATTCGACTGCCTTGCCGCATTTGATACACAATCTACATATAAGCTGACCTGTGCACAACAATCCGAGCATGCACATTGCAGTCAACCATTGGGAGATCTGGAGCAAACTGGCATTCGTGTAAATCACCACAGACCAGACGACGCCTAGTCCAACGCATGTTCAGATCTGCAGCACCAGCCATGTCGACCGAACAGCTCAGTGGCCCAGAAGCCACGCCTGAGAGGGTGGCGCTGGTCACCGCCGGATCGGCAGGGTTAGGCGCACAGATCGTGAGAGCTCTTGCGCCTGACTTCCGCGTCGTAAGTCAACACTTAATTTTGAGTCGGTCTGAACGGACGTGGCTAAAGGTCGTCGAAGTGCATCAATTACATGAGCAACTCTGAACGTGCGGGAGCACTCGTAGAAGAGCTAAACTCGGCATACACACACCTCGCAACAGGAGAATCGTCCTGTGTGCAACCTCGGTTCTTCGCTCTGCAGGCTGATGCAAGCGACAAGACTTCAATCGAGAAAATGGTACAGAGTACCATTGCTACCTTCGGCAGACTTGATGTAGTCGCATCTAACTCTGGATGGACTCGCATCACGAACTTCAATGACCTGGACGCAAATGCCGATGAAGACCTCTGGAGCAAAACACACCGATGCAATGTTACGGCACACTTCTGGTTGATGAACGCCGTGAAGCCACATCTTGAGGCTACCAAGGGTGCTTTTGTGACTACAGCTAGCCTTGCTGGTGTGGTTCCTGGTGGCAGCTCGCTGCCGTACGCAATCAGCAAAGCAGCTCAGATCTATCTGGTCAAGACAATATCGAAGGTCTGCGCTCCACATATTCGCGTCAATAGCGTGAGCCCTTCTCTCATGTTGACCGACTGGGGTCTTCAATTCTCGGAAGAACAGCAGCTTGCTCAGGCCGAGAGCTCGCGCCTCAAACGTCTCATTACTGTGGAGGTTGGTGTGCCCTATATTTGATGATGACTCCGCACTTACATTGCCATACAGGATACTGCCAACGTTGTTCGCATGCTTCTTACGAATAGTTCCATGACTGGTCAGAACATAATAGTTGATTGTGTGTTTACAGCCCAGCCCGAATTTGGATTGAACGTCCTGCTGACTTTCCTTCTCGCATAGGTGGTTCTTCATGATCACGCATCTTTATTGTTCCATCTATATAGCAGAACTCGCAACAAGACATACATATCCCAGAACTACTCTTCCCGCGGTTTACACTTGATCTCTTGGTCTCTCAGAGCTTAAAATCCGGATTGAGGTGTTCCTCGAGCTTATAGCTAGGCTGGAACTCGATGAACAAAGGCCCCTAGGACGGTGGTCAGCGTACTCTATCCGGTAGGAACACATGCACTTACTGGCTGGCTGGCCATGCGGAAGGTATCGGCGGCTTCTTCATCTCTGACTATCACCTTCGGCAGACCTACGGAACGAAGAAGAGAAGTCAGCACTGTGCCTTGGACATCTCGTCGGGCTGCGTTCATCGATTGCATACCAGCGGCTTCGACCATGAGCTGTATACGACAGCTTTTCTCTAGAAGCGTGTAGAGATAAGCCGCCTCATCCACTGTTTCGCCGACTGTGATCAATCCGTGGTTCACCAGAATCATCGCCTTATTGTCAGCCAGGGCATGGGCGATGCTAGTACCCTCGTCGGACTCGAAAGCTATGCCGCCGTAGTTGCGATAAATGGAGTGCGACCTGTAGAAGTAGCAGACGTCCTGGCTGATCATGTCCAGCTCGCGACCGAACGCCGCCCAGGCTTTTCCGTACATTGAGTGGGCGTGGCAGATCGCATGTGCGTCTGGGCGAGCAAGATGGCACGCTGTGTGGATGGAGACACCAGCTGCGTTGGCAGGAATGGACTAGAATGTCAGCTTGACGTTCTATACTGGCATCTAGAATGACATACTCTATTGCCGTCCACCACGTTCCCCTTCATATCGAGGCAGATCAAATCGCTGACTCGCATCATGGAGAAGTGCACGGCTAGCGGATTGATCCAGAAGCGGTCACTGAACTCTGGATCTCGCACACTGATATGTCCGGCAATACCTTCAGCGTAACCTTCACGACCAAAGACACGGAATGCGCCGGCCAAATGTTCGAGAGTCCACTGGCGCTTTTTCGCGAACGAATCAAACTCTGGGATACCTTCTAATGATATATCTCCGTGGCCCATTGCCGCTACTGGGTCCACAGACTTTGCAGGTATAATGTTTCCTTTGAGTTCAGTCGTTGGCCCGGTGGTATCGCATGCTGCCGGAGACATTGTTGTGAGGGTTTCGAAATTCCGTTTTAGACTATTGAGTCTGATGATCGGGATAGTGGATGATCGGGGGAGAGCTGGCAGAAGATATAGTACAGATATAATGCTACACACAGTTTCGACCCATGAACGCTTCGTTTTTGACTCGTGAGTGCATCGTAGAAAGTGATACGTCGGGCTTACCGACAGAATTTAAGTTATGATGATAAGGCCACAGATAAGCTCATACTCACGAAGACTACCCTCCATGCATGCGATCAAGTTTTTGCATACATGGTTGTTTTACAGTGGCATTACGGTCACTGCTACTTCGCTTTTGAACAATTCAACCTGTCTCAATGGCAATTGGGCTGGCATCCGCTTCGTGATCAAAAATACTAGTCACGATTTCTTGGGAAAATCCTCCGCCGCCAGTCTCCCAAGCGTCTGGATGCACGGAATGAAAGATATGGAGTACATCCCTTCTTGTAACAGCTCGGGCTGGTCTGGTCCGGTGATCAAGACTGGAGAACGTCGATCTCTTTTGGGCCCTTCGAGGCGGCGGCGCCGGCACTTACGGCGTGGTTACATCTGCCATAACCGAGGCGCACCCTAAGACTCCGGCAAGCACTGCAACGCGGTCTTTCTTTTATCCTGCGGATGTTTCCGAGAACGTCTTTAAAAGTCCATTCGCGCTTGGTTGAGCTACTTTCCTCGCTACGCGTATATGGGTCTTTACTCCTACCTCAACGTCGTTCCCGCACCTGTTAGTGGTAGTTCGTTCGTCATGGACCCTTTGATCGCACCTGAACAGACCATTGAAGAAGCTAGGGCAATCATCCAACCCTGGTTAGATGATATAGAGGAGCTCGGAATCGGTTAGCGGAAACCGACTGTTCCCACGCGAGAATTTCGAAGGCGAACTATTCGAGTCGACCTTCGACGCTATATGGGACAACATCAAAGCTGGCTACGTGGTGCTCCCGTACAACATCGCTCCGGTGTACGAGCGCAGCAGTACCACTGACAACGCCGTCAGTCCTGCTTGGCGTGAAGCTATTGCCTACGTGATCATGTGTGCCACCATCAACTGCGCTATGTCTGCTGAGGATATCATGGAGGCCCGATACAACTTCACACAGGGCTCCATGCAGAACTCCCGGGACATATCACCAGGTGCGGGATCATATAGTAACGAGGGGGATTGTCTCGAGCCCAGCTTCCAGTGGTCATATTTCGACAGCTTTTACCCTAGCCTACTCGAGCTCAAGAAGCGGTATGATCCGTTCAATTTCTTCTACGCGATGACGGCTGTTGGCTCGGAACTTTTCGAAGTCCGCAGTGTTGACGGTGTCGCTAACGAGAATGGACGGCCTTGTCACAAGCCGAGTCCGGATCTGTACGAAGTTGAAGGTCCTGATTGGCAGCTATAGGATAATATTGGAAGCGAGAACCTCTGTATCGAAGACGTACGCCTGCTGATATAGGCATGTACTAACCATTAATCTGGGTACCACGATCTGTCTACGTTTCAAGCTATCTATACATCAATTTCCTCTCTCTTCGACAAGTTTGTAATGCCCGTTCTTGTTTCCGTATGCTCTGTGCTCATTTGCTTCTGCTGGATGAAGATACTGGCGAGTACAGTGACAGCAGCGATACCTGTGTACATGATGAAGATGTTCCTGACACTTCCCGCAAAGACATCCTGTACTGCTCGGCGCTGACCAGCGTCCACCAGAGTTTGCACAATGTTCACGTTTGCCGCTGCTTTTTCACCTGCCAATGCGTTCAGAACGTGCTCGTCGAGTTTGGCCGCAACGAGTGCTGGACGTTGAGCAGTCATGCTATTCTGAAAGACTACGCCTCCGAGAACCACTGATAGTGATGTGGCCAAGTTGTTCAGGAACCCGAGAGATGCAGTGGCAGAGGCAACATCGGCTTGTTTGACGGTACTGTGAATTGCGAGCATGGGTGCCTGGAACAAGAATGCGACACCAGCACCACCAATGATCTCGATTCCGATGACCTCTGCTAATGAGGTATCAGTCCAGAGCTTGATGTATAGTCCGTTTCCGAGTGTGATCAAAACGACCCCGGTCCAAATAATCTCTCTGTACCGACCTGTACGGCTAATGATGTTTCCAACCGCGACATCTGTGACTGCCGCGGCGATCGTCAAGGGTAGAAGCAAGAGTCCGCTGTGCAGAGGTGAAGCCTGTTTGACACTCTGGAAGAACAAGGGGAGGTAGAACTCAGCCCCAATGCTGACCATATTGTGACCAAAAGCCACAAGGAATGTGGCACTGTTAGATACAGTCTTGAACACACTCAAAGGCATCAAAGGGTATCTAGCCAAGTGCTTCTCACTGAAGACGAAAACGCCCACCATGCATGTCCCAATGACGAGAAGGCAGATGACTTGGGTACTGTTCCAAGCGAACGCGCCGCCTCCAAAGTTGAGACCAAGGAGGAGGAGCACTGTTACTGCCAGCATGGATGCCGTGCCGAACCAATCAATTGCTTGCAAGCCGTCGCGAATCTTTGTGCGTGGATTGTGGACATCCAGGAGCAGCAGGAGTAGGGCGAAGCTGAAAGCGCAGATTGGCAGGTTGATCCAGAAGCACCACCGCCATGTGAGTTTCTCGGCGAACACACCTCCAAGAAGAGGTCCGACGGTACCAGCAACAGCCCAGATAGCTCCCATCCAGCCAAAGTAGAGTGCTCGTTTTCTCACGCTAAACAAGTCCGATATTGTGACTTGCACCAGTTGGAATAGACCGCCAGCGGCAACTCCTTGCAGTGTTCGAGCAGCAATCAGCATACGCATACTCTTGCTCAGAGCAGCAATGATGCTAGCAATAGCGAACACGGAGACTGAGATTAGAAGAGCAGGTTTCCGGCCCCAGATATCGCTGCTTTTGGTCCAGATTGGCCCAGCTGCAGCTTTGGCCAGCAAGTAGGCACCACCGATCCATGTGTAGCCAGACGCGGAGTGTAGGTCAGCTGTTATGGTAGGAATTGTTGTTCTGTGTTAATTGTGAGTATACGTGCCGCAGAATTCAATTGTACAATGAAAGCCCTACGCAATGATCGTCTGATCCAGAGCTGCGATGAAGAGGACGACATAAAGAGCTAATACGATGGCAAGTGTGCGGATCTTCGTGCGCACAGTGACATCGCCCTCAACTAAATGCATTGCCTCGATGGCTTGAGGCTGAGTTTCATCGGTTCGGACGTGTTGAATGGTGGGAACTGAGGGCGCCAGTTTCGTGGAGTGGTCGCGCTTGTCCGTGGGAGTAACGCTACCAATACCTGCCGGCGAGGCAGTAGCATCGACAGTCGCCATCTAAGGCTTTTGAGGGTGTGCTAATTCGAGTCTCGATCAAAAGATTTTGTTTGAGATGAGTTGCTTTGGCATTGGCTGGTACATGTGCTAGTTTAATAAACCAGCAAGAGCCACGCCCTTCCGGTGTCCATAAACGTACTCCGACGTACTTTGCTCAAATTTACATACGGCGATTCAGCAGCAGAAAAGGGCCGTTCAGTATTCATGCTCAATGACAATAAAATGACTTCCCAAACCGGGTGCTAGATAGAATAATTCAGTGTTCAACGACCTCTATATCGCTGGAGCCTATCGCGTCAATTTCTAATATCAGGAAAGGCACATATTGTACTTCGATGTGAGTGATATACGAACTTATGCAGCAGACATACTGCATGTCCTCCGCGCCCTGCGGCCATTGTTTCTTTACGCACGGATCTGGAATTTTACAACCTCATAGATGTTAGGCAAGATGCCGCTTTATTCCAGGAGGTCTTCATTATAACAATAATGAATAAGGATGATGGTGGTGTGTGATGGATGCATGCAACAGCTTTCATGCACAATATATGCCTGGGACAGTGCACTGATATCATGGCCTGATATACGACCAGTCCTACAGCGCGCATATGCAGGCATGCGTGATGCTGCATTGCACACCGATTATCCTCAATTTCTCTCGAAAAGACTACGGCCTTCTTCTTCACTGCTTTGTCTGCAGAGTACAGATCTATGTACCAATTTTTGGTCATAGGTATCTAAACTCCTGGACCAGCACTAGCTGATACCAAAATATGAGGTCAACCGCACCAATAATAGTGCTCGACACTCCACGCACGTTCTCCCACCTATTTGGCAAATTTTTCGATGCTCACCCGGATCTCGACTACTACTATCGCCCATACTTTCAGGTTGCCCTCAACACATCGCAGGAATTAGCCGACGGGATCAAAACCAATTTTCCAAACGAATGCGCAAATGGAAATGAGTCCCTGGCGACGGCAAGTCGGATGACCAAAGACCTCAAAGGCACACCCGCTCAAGCCACCGAAGACTTGCTTCGGAGATGGTCGGCAGCGGAGCAAGAGGTGCGTATGCCACAAACGAGCCTGAAAGCAACTGGTTAATGTGGCTTCCGCAGGGTAAACGGTTCTTCGTCCAAGATCATGTCTGGTGCATTATGGCACAAGAAGTCATGTTGAGCATGTTCAAAGACGACCGGAACGCCGACTTGAAGCCTTGGAGCTCAAATCCAACTCACCTTCCTGACTCCCTGCTGGATGTGTCTCAGGTCGTGATCTTGATCAGACATCCAGCAAAGATCGTGTCCTCCGGAGCTCCCGTTGCGCGAGATGCAATAGGACTGCAGCCTGCCGACCGAGACATCTTCAATATGTTTACTCTCCGATGGGCTCGGTTAATGCTCGATTACCTGCAGAGTATTGGCAAGAAGCCTATTGTTGTCAGTGGAGAGGATGTTGTCAAGAACCCTGAGCCGTTGCTTGATTCGTTATCGGAAGCACTTTGCATCAATCGAGAAGGTCTCCGCGTCTCATGGCCACTCGTGTCACCGGAGGAAAGACCAACTGGGCCCATGGGACCATGGTTGAAGCGGGTCAGCGACTCCACTGGTGTAGAGCGAAAAACTGGCCAGGTATCCTCCCTCTCGCAATTTTTTAAGTGCATGTACGTCCACTTACACGATAATAGGACGAGTCTCCGAACCTTGACATTAACGCGGAAGTGCAAAAATGGGTGAAGGCCTTCGGGCAGCATGATGCAGACGTTCTGAAGACCTTGGTCGATTCGGACATGCCGCATTATTTGTATTTGGAGCAGCAAAAGATCCAGGTACCCCCTGTTCAGGGTTCCTAGACCTAGCATCGTAGCCTGTAAGAATAAGGGCTCGTTCGCGGATTGTTGAGATTTTGACGAGAACTAATATGTTCACATTCATGCGACACAATGTTCCTTCTGCTGCGATCTGACCTTGTGCTAAATAGCATCCTAGTGTATTGACGCCGACTCATACTTTGCAATGATATATGCCAACTTCTCTAACTCCCCAGACCAAGCCGGCGTCTCTCGTGCAATAGCCAGAGCATTTCTACCAGCCGAGTTGGCGAGAGTGACGTCTGCACCACGCTTGCACAACAGATCAACAAAAGTCAGCAGTGGGACACCGCTAAATTCCCGATACTTCCTGCCTCGTATAACAGTCAGCGTCAGGGCCGTGTTGCCAAATCTGTTCGAGGTATTGACAGATGCCCCAAGATCCAGCAGCGAAGTCACGACGTCGAGACCGGTGCCGTGAAGCGAGGCTAGCTTGAGTGCAGTGCTACCGTCGCGGTCTGAAGCGTTGACGTCGACACCGTGATGAACTAGTGTCGTTATACACCTGACAGGATCGGCGTGTTGGGCAGTGCCGAAGATGGGTCTCCGACAGAGGTATTCGATTGCAGTACTTTGTCAATTGTCCATTGGCATAGGATCAGCACCGCTCGACAGGAGGAGGTCAAGCAAGTCCGGGCCGTGCCTAGATGCAGCTATCATTATGAGCGTCGCTTTGCGTACGTAGAGGACCGGAGAGTGCCTGTCAGTAGTATCCTGAGGTGCACCGCTCAAGAACTCTTCGTTCGCAGACAATGCGCCTGGCAAATCCAACAGGAATCCTACGACCTCGCAAAATCCTCGCTCTACAGCCGAAAACTCCAGCAGAGCCATATTGGAAGCGTAACTCCGGGCGTCGGATTCTGCAGTGCAAGGGTAGGTCCAGCATTGTCTCGATATCGGGAGCGAGCAGATCGTCGTACGCATCGATGCACGTCTCTGCCTTTGCTTTGAAGTCCGCACCCGCTTCGAGCAGAGTCTGGATGATGGCCATGTCGCCCCCCACACATGCAGCATGCGCAGCAGATCCAATCATTGGACATATCCGGTTCACTTTGGCTCCATGTCTGAGAAGGACCTCAACAACTTTGTGGTGGCGTCTCAGTGCAGCAAGGCACAGAGCGCTGCCGCACCACGAAGCAACCGCGTGCAAGTCTGCGCCGGCATCAAGAAGGTACTGCACTGTACCTGCACAACCACCAAATGCCGCATGGTGCAGTGGCGTGCAGTTTTTGTCGTCGCGATGCTCGATGTTGGCGCCGTTGTTCAGTAGATATGCTAGCCGACTAGCCTGCTGGCCTTCGCCGCACGCACGAAGGAGGGCCATGTGGATTTGGTCACTAGTGGGTTTCAACGTTACGTTTTGGGAGAGCAGTGGCGCATGAGAGTGATCTAGAAGTCAGCAGTCAGTACTTCTCCTGCTGGAATATTCCAGGCTTGCTGGCACACGCCGCCTGACAACGTACTGTAATTCGTGGTGTTAAAGACATGACCATTGTGCTGCCTGGCATTTCCATCCGCCCGGATCAGATCAAAATGACTGGTATTCATCTCCTTATATCACGGCAGTCTACTGCCTTTTGGCCGCCTTTTAGCATAGCGAAGACGAAAGGATGGTATCCATGTCACTGGCGTAGCTAGACAAGAAGGCATCCTCTACGTTAAGCGAAGTGACAGGGGTATGAGCTGAAGCGCGGCAATACGCGCCAGGATGCACACTGCGTCGGCCAATGACATCAATGTGACTGAGAGAACCGGCCAAGCTCTTTGAAAGGCAGTTCCCATTCGCAGCGAATCTATTGGACCGACATTCCAGCTTTGGGAGTAGTCAATACATCATTCACTCAGTCACAACCTTCAACTCCAATCGAAAGTATCAACCATCCGCCTTGTGCCCTCTAACATCTTCAGACACAAATGCTCCCCATCCCCATGCGCCGGCTGACACTCGGAACCGGTTGCGTGACTTCCAGAGCCCCCGCCAGCCTCAAAACTCCGCGACATCGTGTTCCCGTTGCTATCTTTGGGGAAGTCCACCGGAGGCGGATTCTTGTGCCAATGATCCTGCCGCTTCTCCATAGCAGTGATCAACCCTAGTAGGTACGCACAGCAACTTGTGCCGTCTGAAGGACCATACACCTCAGCACGCACGACTTTCTTCGCCATGCTGCGCCATTCCGCCGGCGTGAAGGACAGAGAAAATGCAGCAGCACAGCCTAATCCACCCGTATGTAAGTGACCGGGTGTGGAAAGGTCAGCGAGGCGAAACAGCTTGCTTTTCTGCTCTGGCGGTGAGACTGATGCGTTGTGTTGTTCTAGTGAGGTCGCTTCGTTTGTGATGGAATTCAGGACGCGGGAGAAGCGTTCGGCGAGAGACATTAAGAGGGCGTTGAGGAGTTGGACATTTTGTAGGCCGGTTATGAAGCGGGTGGGACAGGCCGGGCATGATAGCACTCGTGAGGCGGTTGACATTGCTTCGCGTAGAGGGTGAAGGGCGGTTGGGAAGGAAAATGCGGGATCCATTGTGGCGAGATTTGAGAGGGTAAGGTATAGAGTCGAGAGGCATGCGCAGGTGGGGAGTTGGTCGGGGGCGCTGAATCCTGAAAAATGGTTTATAGCAGGTTGTTGGTGATTATGATACTGAGGCTCGGTGGGCACATTAACAGCTGGGGGGCTGTCCATAGAGCTGTTGTCTCTTGTAAGGTCTGGTGCAGAATCATCGAACGTGTTTGCGTTGTTATCGTTCATGCTCCAGTCTAGGCCCGGCACTGTCCAAGGCTGCAGCATACCATCGAGAGCGAACATTGAGTCGGCGTTGTTGAAGTCCGTGGGTGGTGCTGCGTCCTTGCTACCAGATGCCACGTCTGCAGAGCCTGTAAGAAACTGATCAAGCGGCACCTCTTCTTCTTCACCTTCGTTCTCGGGCCGTTGACGTTTCTTCGGTCGTCCCATCTGCTTTTGCACTGAATATATGCATGTTATGTTCTCGCGTAGGCATCGCGAACATGCAGGCTGTCCGCCGGAGCATTTGAGCTTCTTTGATCCTACCATTTGATGAGCTTTCGCGTTGCAATCTATACTTCAGACAAGAGCCGTACTGCACTCATCGCAAGCAGCTCTTCGTTTAGCCTGCCTGTCATCTGTACTCGCTGGTGCTCTAGTCACTGTGGTGTCCATAGCCATGCCGATCTTGGTGTATTTTGCAACCTGTAAGTTACTTGCAATAGGAATCTGACTGAATGGAAATACTTTCGATTCCGTCTTAATCAGTCACAGTAGTATAATTTACTTGCTCACCACTACGACATGTTGTTCATTTGTCACCTGTCGACTCCGCCGCTCTTCAGCTCGGGAGGATTCACCGCTACACCTTCCTATCCTGGCTGCGCGCTTGTGCAGGGACCGAGGAAGGGAAGCTTTTTTCTAAGTCCGCCAGCCAGGCTTTCGAGGCCGCGAAAGGCAATATCACTTTTTTCCACAACAACATATCCGACAAAATGGCGCCGCAACGTGCTGGACAGAAGCGGAAGGTGGTTGAGGTCCCCAGACCCGTCCAACCAGAGGAAGACGACGCTCTGGGCAACGGAATTTTCGACGGCGCAATCGACGATGGAAGCAGCTCGGACGAGGGCGCAAGCGAGGAAGACAGTGAAGAGGAGGAATTTGATGAGGATGATGAGGACGAGGACGAGGACGAGGAATTGGACAGCGACGAGATCCCTTCTTCGGACGACGACACAGAGGATGTGCGCCAGCAGATTCGCGACCTCAAGACGAAGGACTCGAAGAAACTCACAGGCTCCGAAACTGCCAAAGACATTGCTTCAATTTCTGCCGGAACACCCGTGAAGCCTCTTTTTGACGACGACGACGATAAGCCGAACTACATTGTCGAGAAGGACGCCAATGGCAACGAGCGCTACGTTTACAAAGAGATTGAGCCCAACTACGACTCGGACGATTCCGACGCACAAGAGCAGACCAACACCATTGGCAACATCCCACTTTCCTACTACGATGCATACCCTCACATTGGTTACGACATCAACGGAAAGCGCATTGCTCGTCCCGCAAAGGGTGAGGCGCTGGATTCCCTGCTGGAGAGCATCGACCTGCCCGAGGGCTGGACTGGTTTGACCGACCCGGAGACTGGCAAGCCCATGAACCTCAGCCGCGAGGAACTCGAGGTCCTCAAGACATTGACTCGCAATGAACAGCCCAGCGATGGCTACGACCCATACCCAGACATGGTCGAGTGGTTCACCGGCAAGCACAACACAGAAATCATGCCGCTGTCAGCTGCACCGGAGCCCAAGAGACGTTTCGTGCCATCCATGCACGAGCACAAGCGCGTGATGAAGATGGTCAAGGCGATCAAGGAGGGTCGCATCAAGCCTTACCGCGAGCCTACAGAGGAGGACAAAGAGAAGGATGAACAAGAAGACTTTGCAACATACGACGTTTGGGCTGATGAGGCGCCCCGTCCTGATCACATCATGAACGTGCCTGCGCCCAAGCTTCCTCCGCCTGGATACGAGGAGAGTTACCACCCTCCTGCAGAGTACTTGCCCGACAAGAAAGAGAGGGAGGCCTGGGAGAACGCAGATGACGAAGACCGCACTCGCGAATACTTGCCAACAGACCACTCTGCACTGCGCAAGGTTCCCGGTTATGCCAGATTCGTCAAGGAGAAATTCGAGCGCTGCCTAGACCTTTACCTTGCACCCAGAGTACGAAGAAGCAAACTCAACATCGATCCCGAGAGCTTGCTGCCCAAGTTGCCCGACCCTGCGGAGCTTCGTCCATTCCCCGATCACGTCGCCACAATCTTCAAGGGCCACAACGGCAGAGTTCGGACTGTGGCTATCGACCCTTCTGGCAAGTATGTCGCATCTGGTGGTGACGATGGAACTGTCCGCATCTGGGAGCTCAAGACCGGTTACTGCTTCCAGCGCGTGAAGCTCTCCAACGAAGATGCCGTGAACGTTGTCTCATGGCGTCCTGTTGCCGACCCACCTATTCTTGCGGCTTGCTGTAACGACAGTGTACACTTCATTGTGCCCTCAGCCTCAGTCACCACCCCAGAGGCCGAGAACCAGGCCATCGAGATCGTCGCCACAGCCTTCAACAACCCCAACGCTAACCCACAACTGAAGACCGCCTCAGGCGCAGACAAGGCCTCACCCTCAACATGGCACCGTCCGATTCCCGCCCACGGCTCACAGGGCGTCTACCTCACAATTCAGCTTCGCGCTATGCCCAAGACCTTCGTCTGGCACCGCCGCGGCGACTACTTCGCCACTGTCTGCCCGAACACAAACGCAACCTCCACAGCAGTGGCCATTCATACTCTCAGCAAACATCTCTCACAACACCCCTTCCGCCGTCTACGCGGTATCGCTCAATCCGCCACTTTCCACCCCTCGAAGCCGCTCTTCTTCGTCGCCACCCGCCAGCGCGTCCGTGTCTACGACTTGCAGCAGCAGAAGCTCGAGCGTGAACTCCAGCCCGGTGCTCGCTGGATCTCTTCCATCTCGCTGCACCCACTTGGCAACAACTTGATCGTCTCCTCATATGACCGCAGGTTGCTCTGGCACGACATGGATCTCGGCAACACTCCTTACAAGGTCCTGCGTTACCACGACAAGGCCATCCGTAACGCCAAGTTCCACCCTTCGCTGCCTCTGTTCGCTGACGCCAGTGACGACGGCTCCGTGCAGGTCTTCCACGGCAAGGTCGTTGGCGACAGCATGGAGAACGCCACGATCGTGCCGCTCAAGGTGCTTAGGGGCCACAAGGTTGTCAAGGAGCTCGGTGTGCTGGATCTGGACTGGCATCCGAGAGAGGCGTGGTGCATCAGCGCTGGTGCTGATGGTACGCTTAGGTTGTGGACTTAAAAAACGGGGTTTGGTAATTCTGGTGTTGAGGGCATGGGATATGCATTGGGTGTATGTACATGATAGAATTGAGATATTTTTCCATCTCGACTGATCCAAGATGTTTCTTGCAGGCTATGCACCCACTGCTTCTCAAAGGTGATCAAGATACACGGCGGTAGCGCATGCAGCCGCGCTTGTAGGAGCTACGCATGTGACCTGACCTCACCAGCCTCAGCCTGACTGTTTAAGATTGCTGACCAGAACCGCAATGTCGAGGAAGACTGCGTGGACAAGATGACGATGATGGTGAAGAACGAGGGAACGATTCGGAGTAAGGCGTCAACGACTACAGCCGACATGATGAAATTATGGCACTATCTGTCGATGCGATAATGTGTGATGCGCAAGAAACTTTGAATGTTCCATGTGGTGCTACGCACCTCGACCTACACAACATTTCGCCTTCATGGAGTCGAATTCAATTCCCATCAAGTCGTTAGCCCGAAAGCAGCCTTTCGATTTGCGGTGGTGGTTATGTTTGTCGATGGCTGCATAGTGGCGTTCTCAGCCGCACATCTAGACCTAGACGCGTGCCGTGCTTTCGTCTGCGCCTCCTTGGTCTTCCTATATCCCCAGCCTCGCTTGATGTAACGACCTCCAAATTCATTGGACCACCAGGATACTCGCGAAATCATTGGAGTCCTCCGGGGTTGCGCATCGAGACCATGACCCAATATGGCGACAGGAAGTGCCCAATACGAGCATGTACAGTCTCGAGACAACTCGAGAATGCATAACGGCAATAACTATAATTACACAGCGAACAATAGTGAGGCTTTCAGCAAACACCGCGTGCTTTTGTGTACAGCAGGCTAATCCTCATAATTAGCTAATTTCTTCCATGTCCCGAAGAAACCGCCCAACGACGCAGTCCATCTAGACCTCATACGGGCTTGTGCCGAACGCGCACGCACACCTCGTCTCCATTACCTACTCAGTCAAGGCGCGAATGTCGATCACAAAGATGAGATGAAGTGCACACCACTACACCATGCAGTTGATAGCGGGTCGATGGAAACAATCAGCGCTATCGTCCAGGCTGGCGCAGATGTCAACGCTGTCACCGAGCGGTATGGTACACCGCTGTGCCTTGCTGCGATACGCCGAGATCTTGCGGCCGTGGAGTTCCTGATCGACCACAATGCGAGTGTGAATAAGTACTGCAACGAACTTGGATCGGCAGCTCACGCTGCGTGTGCAGGAGGTGATCTGGCTGTCATTCGAGCCCTCCATGCGGCAGGCGCAGACTGGGCGACCTCGAAGGATATATGCGTGATAGCTCTGTCCTATTTATCCTGGCTGTTCCGCAACGGCGGATCGCTGCTAGAACATGTACATCACAAGCCGTCGTATTCACGGTGTCAGGCACAGTCACCGGGCGCCGTTGCTGTGAGATTCCGGCACAGCGAAGCAGTTGACTTCTGCTTAGGCTTAGCGAAAGGCCTTGATGTGCACGAACCTTGGAAGACAACGTCCCACTTCAGAGTGGTGTACAACTTTGAGACAGGCAGTATTATATCATCACCCCTTGGAACCAAATTGAGTTTGCTCTCGCTAGCGATGTCTACGCTTGACGTTCGAACAGCAGAATTACTGCTCGACCATGGTGTGCGCGACAATCTTCTTGATCCGGTCGGAAGAGGCGCGCTGGCACAGGCTCTCGATGCCACTCGTCTGCCAACCACCAATATTGACGATCTGGACAGCTGTGTAAAACTTCTCGTCCGGCACGGCGTTGATATCAATGGCCTCCGTAGCCCCGGGAGTTGGATTGCCGACGTTGCCGAAAGCTTCGTTGAGACTTGGAATCGCGATTATATTTCAGGGAATCTCCTGTTGTTTCCGATGGTATACGTCCCGATAGTATACGTCCCGGAAGCGCAATCGGAAGTAACGACCGCTTTGATGTACACCATCCGTCGCAAGAGTTACTTCAAGTCCCTCTCACACTGCGTCGATGTCTTGTGTAAGAATGGTGCCAGGGTAGACGTACGGGACAAGGATGGGAGGTCGGCCTTGAGTGTGGCAAGAGAATGCTTGGAAGGCGAGCAAAGAATCCTAGTAGAAAAGATCCTCCTATCACACAGTGACGTGCAGCCTGTGGAGTAAGAGATCAGCCTTGCCGGCTCACAGACGCTTTCCCTTTCAACTCCTCAAGACAATGTAACATTAAGTTATAGCCATGTCCAAATGGTGCACCCGGATAGTACTTTCCATTAAGTCGCAGAACGGTCAGAGCTGTCCATGACCTACGCTTGACTTTCGTTGATTATCGGTCATTATACAAGGACACGCGTGGGTGATTGTTCCACCCTCATAGTCACGTCAGACCGTGACAAGGTAGCACAAAATCCGAATCGACATTACTCGCTCGCCGTTCAGATCGGAACCAACATATCCAGCTGCCCCATCAGCCAGACTCCAAGTATCATTGAGCACACAGACTGCTAGTTTGCTGTGCTTTCGACAGAGACTTTACGTGCACAAACTCGAGGGCTTACTACTTGTGGCAGCACACATCCTCCAGCGTCCAATCCCGACAAAATGGCAACAAATCCCCAGTGGACGCAAGGATCACCGACCAAAAAGGACAAAAGAACAGCTCCCTCACGTATTCGAAACATGGACCTTAGGATAATTTGCAGCTAACTGCAATCCCACGCTCTACCACTGAGCTAAGGAAGCTTGTTGATCATGGTTATTGATGATGTCACTGCCAGATACATAGGATATGAATATCACGTTTGCCTGCATAAGCAGGAACCTAATGCCGAGATCGACAGCACCTGAATCATTCTCCAATGCAAGCTGGTTGATCTGAGTTGAAGAGTTGAATGTCATTATTGACAGGCTGAATCCGGAATTGACAGACGCCGTGAACTTGGAAGCGCCGATCGAAATCGTTCGAAGAACGTGCATGTAGTCGTCGTGAATAGATGGGGTAGGTAGGGTTAGTGCTGCTTTGATTCTCTCGATCGAAAAATCGATAAATTCCAACTGCGGATGGCTTGATGTGATGGTTTCGTGGTCTAGCATTGGTGGTGGGGGTGATGGGCAATTTGGCGAATTGATTTGACCGTCGGTGGGCTGTAGAACTGGCGCTGTCGCATTGGGCGCGATTTGAGTTGTTTTGAAGCGCAACGCCGTTGAAGAGGCATCGACTTCAGCTGTCTTTGTCCCAGCATACGAGACACAGAACACACTATTATTTCCCCCCCGGGGACGTTTGATGCGTGAGAGCAATACTCAAGCATGAATGTTAGCCGGAGAGCACTTTACATGATCGCTGTGAGGTTGCAACAGATATACGAAGTTGTGAATCAATTCGAGGCGCGTTCTTGTCGACGCGAGCCTCAAGTTCAGCCACCCAATATGTGATCTGCCGGAGGGCACAACAATAGATCTCTGGCGATCAGCAATAATTACCACGACATAGTCAATTGTAGTTCAGACCAAAGATATTGGAATGCTGAGACCAATTGTTTGCAAGAGTGATGCAAGCTTGCACGTACGCTAGAAGTTCATTTGAACAATTGCGCCGTGCAGCCACGACTTCGAAAGCAATGCGATGGCATTCGAGGGACCGTTGGCCGAGTGCTAATTCATCACCACCGTCATCGACGTCAAGACCAGATTGATGGTGGCGCGGTACCGAATTCTTTTGGGTGTCTATGTGGCTCTAAATAGTATCCGAGAAATGGGGGATGAAAATTCAGTATCCAAAGCCAGTCTATATGCTCTTCTTAACATGGCCGTTCAAATGCTGAGATTCGCGCCTCACAACAACAGGCACGCTGAGAATGCGCGGCCAGATCAGCTCGAACTCGTCTTGTTGACCGTTGAGGCAGTGTCGTAACCAAATTCCCCAGACAATATAGCAATACTGTGAAAATGCAAGTCAGCTTCGTCTCTCCAACCAATCTCCAATCTGCAAGACTTACAGCTCCAAACCCAGTCCCCAAATGCCACCAACCGTGTCCCTCCAACAGAATCCCCCACGGCAGACCAACATCATGTCTCCACCTCTTTAATTGTGAACAATACTCATTATCCAGATTCCAGACCGCAAAACCGCCCAAGAAAGCTGTGAGACCCGTGGCGATCATCCACCACATCCTACGCAGAATCTCACGGTCCCGATCGTCTCTGCGCTTCTGCTCCGCCTTGTCCGCCGGCGACTCACTGGGCTCGCCGGCTCTCTTCTCGCGGCGCGCGCGGTAGTATGGTCTGATGCTAACTTCCATGACGTACATCGAGCGCAGCAGCACGATGGCGGTCAGGATCGCGTAAGCATTCTGGTGGAAGGTCGGGTCTTGGAGGTAGTGGTAGTAGGCCGTGATGAAGACCGCAAGCCCAGCGAGGGCGATTCCAAGGATGGTCGGGAAGGGCTGGGCGCGCTTGTGGGAGAAACTGGCCCAGAACATGAGGCAGGTGGTATAGATCATGGAGAGCTCGTCGACGAGCTGCATGGGGTACTTGAGGGTGCTGTGGAAGGCGAAGCTGCCGGAGCCGACGATCAGGTAGCCGACGAAGGTGAGTAGGAAGATGCGGTCGTGGTTTTGCTGCAGGCAGTTGGTGATGCCGCGGTAGGCGAGGTAGATGAAGAGCAAGTTGGTGAGGGTGTTGACGATCTCAGCGGAGTATTGGGTGGCATAGTAGTTCTCCTCGCACCAGTCCAGAGTCGAGGTGATGGGCGCCCAGTAGCCGTCGTCGCGGGCTGGAGGGTAAGGTATGCTGGGGAGCTTGAAGGCCATGGTGCTTCGCGGGAGCTCTGGCAAGCGGAGAGGTACGGTCGGCGCAGTACAGGCCCAGAGTGGTATGACACGGCACAGAAAGAGAAGTTGTCTCTGGCCACGGCTGCGAGTAAGACGCTTATTCCGACTTTGAATATCCTCAGCGAACGTGCTCAGCGACGTAGGGCGCTAGAATAATAATAGTTGGCAGCAGCGGGTTTGCTCCTCCGCTGTCATCCGACAACGTGAATGCCACGCTGTATCAATGTCTCAGCCATGCTGCTGCCCTCGATTGCCAATTGCTTCTCCGCCAGCCAGTGATTGCTGCAGTAGTCTAGCGAAATGGCCGTATACGAGAGCGGCGGGGAACGAGCGTGCCAGTAGCAATCAATCAGCAGACCACTGCGGGATACTTTTGCGCCCACGAGATCTGTCTCGCGGTCCAACCAGACGGTGCGATCAACACTCCCTCTGTCGTCATCATACTGACCCACTGCAAGGCTGCAAGGGTTCCAGTCGGCGGCTCGTGTCGACCCGGCCGGCAGAGCCTCAAGCTTGGTGCCCCTCCTCGTGACATGTGATTGAGGATACAGCGAGACTCAGGTGAGGTACCCAAACAAAGTCAAACCACACACATAGCACCAAACAAAATGTCGATACCCAACGAGAAGCTGCAGCAACTGCTGCAAGAAATCCAAGGCAAAGCCCAATTTGCCGAACAGCAACTAGTCCTCGTGCGCCAGCAGATGCAATCACAAACACGCAAAAAGCGCATGCTGGAGCTCTCGACTGCCGAGATGGATGCACTCCCACAGGACACCCGCGTCTACAATGGTGTCGGAAAGATGTGAGTAGTGGTGGCAATCCTCGAGCCATGCAGCCAGCAATTCTGACAAGCCCGACCAGGTTTGTCAACACAACCACATCCGATGTGAAAGCCGACCAAGCGAAAGACGCCGAAGCTGTGGTGAAGGAGCTTGAGAACTTGAAGAAGAAGGAGAATTACCTGGAGACGACGTTGAAGAACAGCCAGGAGCACATGGAGGCCATCTTCAAGAGGGCCGGTTGAACATCATATGTTCATGGATGAACAAAAATGAGTCAAGTATGCGAAGGGCTGAGACACTGGTCCTCAGAGCGAGGAAAGGGCACAATAGCTACGACTATCAGTGCTCGAGATGCCACAGGGACCTGCTGTGTCAGCCATGCCGTACATCATATGGTCGCGCTGGGAAGTCCCGCAAGCAGTGTTCAGGCGTTGAACGCATGCGATATGATACGATTGATATTGCGGCGGAGTTCCTTGTCATCACAGGGAAATGCCACTAAAATGACCATGCGCACGATACACGACGAAGCTCCAAATATTATCAACGCATTGCCAGAAAGATCTCAATAGTGTCAAGCTATTGCATGAGTCGAGGATGGCTTGCTTGTAGAACTCCTCTCCAATTTTCTTTTTCTCTTCTCGTAACCATAAAGCCAGATATGACTGTCCTAGATAATATTATACGGCAGCACCAAGCGTACAATATCTATGCATGTACTTAAGCATTGATGAAGATGGGTGCCTGCGCGTGCGGGCGGCTCGTGCTCCGTGAACCTCATCTGTACGATTACCTGCAGCTGGCCGCCTTAAATACAAGGTACAGTCCTCGTCCTCTCTGGTTATCATAGTACCATTTTAGCCCGTACAAATACGACCAATCCGTCATATTCTGCGGCTTCATATACCGACAACCTGTAGAACGGTCCCGCCAGCATGGAGTGCCAAGAAGAATCCTCTTGCTCAGCCGCCACGACACGTCGCGGATCGCTCAGCTCTCCAGGCACCTGCATTAGGCTATGATACGGATGCGAATGATACGGATGCGAATCACGCGGTTGCGACCATTGATATACTTCGAATTACCGTCCTACTGCTGCGTCCAATGTGCGGAACATACTGGATGACCAGCTTAATTCTTGCCTCGATCGCAAAGTAATAACTGCCTACATGTAAAATTAGTCCACCAAGCAACCCGGATGGCGCAATCCTACAGAAGCTCGACTGTGACATCACCTGGAGCAAAGTTGCCAATACTGCCTTTGGCCAGAATATCTCGACCACAGAACAGATCAACATCGCCATCCAAGTCTGACTCCACCGACACTCCTCCAATCCGGCGGTCCCGCGTTGGCAAACCAAAAGTCAGGACCGGATGCATCACTTGCAAGTATGTGCACCTTCGCCAGCTGATCGCTTTCTAAGACTTTGTCTCTGACCATGTCAGGATACGACATGTAAAATGCGACGAAACGAAACCAGAGTGCGAGCGTTGCACCACCACTGGCAGGAAATGCGATGGATATCTCACGCAACCGCATAAACAGACTGCTCCACCACCGGAAGCAGATGTCGAAGGGCTCCCTGTATACAGAAGTATCAGCTGGGAGCAAGGTAGTTCTGCTGAGCGAAGGGCGATCGATTTCTTCCGTCACCGTACTGCGCCTAGTGTTTCGGGGCATTTTGATACTGACTTTGTAAGTGCTTGTGGTTCACGATCCCCAAGTGTAGCTCTCAACACCCACTAACTTACAATTCTGACTTGCAGTGGACTTCCCTAGTCATGCAGTTATCACAGAGTGAGCCTGCTGTCCGCCACGCCCTGGCTGCAGTAGGCGCTCTCAACGAATGTCGAGACGTCCACGTCAAAGACTTAATGGTACAACTCCGCCCGCAGTGGACATCCTCCACCAAGCACTTATCGGAGAGCGAACCCGCTGTCCGCTACGCAATGGTCACAGCAGGACCTTTCAACGAACGTAGAAACTTTCATGCTAGAAGCACGCCTTGCGGCAACACAATCACAACAACTGCACAGAAGGTCGGGGTATCGATACACAGAGAGCAAGAACACCATAATAATCCTTTCGCATTATCGCAATACAACAAAGCCATTGCCCATCTAACCAAAGCTATGAGTTCGTCCTCTTCCAACTCTGTCGACACCGCTCTGCTGGTGTGTATCCTTTTCGTTTGCGTCGAATGCCTGCGAGGCGACTACGAGCCAGCATTGAAACACTTCAAAGGCGGCATGTCTATTGCTCTGGCTGCCGCCGGAACGCAAGGGCCTAACAGTCGAGGCCACCAGACGACAGCCATTCGCGAGAAACTCTTACCGTTTTTCAACAGACTGGAACTCCTCGGCCAAGTCTACGGCACCCAACCCACATACGAATACGGCCTAGAACCCTCAGAAGCCCTCCCGCAAACCTTCCACTCCATCGTCGAAGCGCGAGACAGCATCGTGCACCTGATGAACCTCAGCATCCGCCTCATCCACAGCACCCGAACCAGCCGCTACAGCAACGCAATCACCCCCGCCGACCGCGTCTACCACACCCAACTAATAACCAGCCTCCACGCCTGGAAACAGACCCTCGACCACCACCTCCTCACAGTCCCGCCCTCCCCGCGCCTCACCGAAGCAGCAACCATCCTCCAAATCCAGCAGCTCGTCACCCTAACCTGGCTCCATCGCTCGCTCGTTCCCGAAGAATGCGCCACAGACGCCGACATCCCGCTGTACGAGCGCGCAGTCAGCCTGGCCGAAACCCTCCCTGCCACCACCGCCGCCGACAGCGCGCAGAATTTTCCACAACAACCTTCAACGTTCCTCTTCGACATGGAAACCGTCTCCCCCCTCTACCTCATCGCGATCAAATGCCGCCACCCGCTCATCCGGCGCCGCGCCATCGCCGTCTTACGCCGGAGAGTACGCCGCGAAGGGCTATGGGACAGTGGAAAAGCTGCGGCGATCGCGGAGCGGGTTGTGGAGATCGAGGAGGCGGAGTTGGAGGTTTTGGATGGGAGCGTGCTGCCTAGGGAGGAGGTGAGGGTGCGGAATTGCCGCATCGATTCGGGGCCAGGGTTGAATGATTTGAGTTCGAGGGGGCATCGGGTCACGTTTTATACGATGCCGGAGGGGGTTGGGGGGAGGTGGTGGGAGTGGGAGGAGTGGTTGGAGTTGAGGAGCTGAGGAATTGGGAAAATGGTGCTACGGTCGCTCCTTTGCTAAATTATTTGGAGTCTCTTGTACTGTGTAGCGGGAGGGACAGCGTGACTGGATTACAGGACAGAGTATCAGAAGCGGTTCATTGTTCCGGAAAGAAGGCACATGAAAATTGGGTTTCCAGCATGCGTGCTGTGCCACCGTGCCATATCTAGGCATTATCGGTCCCATTTCTGTACTCCACAGTACAAGCGAAGCAACCACTGAGAACTTTTCATGTCTTTCGGAGCGCAGCACCTACAGGTGTAGCTCTTTATTCGGAATCCGTGGACTCGTCGTAGCGTGGATCCGAGGGATCTTCGAAGCGAAAGTCCGTGTCTTGTGTAAACAAACCGTCAGCAACAGCAGCGTTAGATCATAGAACTTCAACTCACAGTCGATATAGGTACGGGCCAATGTCGACGACAGAGCATCTACCTCGCGAGCCGTTGTCTGCACAGTGCGCTCTCCCGCCGTTCTATGCTTCTCGAAGGCTGGCATGATGATGTTCCTGTACCATCCGTTCTCTCTACGTAACTCATCCCAGGACCAAATTCCGACCACTTCTGGAGGAGTGACTTCCCAAAGACACACATAGTGATCAGAGAAGAAATTCCTTGTGTAGGGGTTCTCGACACCATACCATTTCATCTCTTTTCCCATGTCTATTATGGGAAGGCCGCGCTTCAAACGGTACTCAGGATCGATCACAACGAGATTCTGATCGCCTCTCCGTGTGTGACACATTCTGTCGTGGACCAGCTCCACAGCAGCACATGGGGAGCTTGTGAACGATATGTACGGCGTCTCTTCCCAAATGCTTTGGTCAGCGTGAGTTGTCAGAGAAGCCCTCCGTGCTTCTTTCGTCGCTAGCCTTCCTCTTGGCAGTCTGGCTAGCATGCGATTTCTTGCATCAGGTATGCTTCCGGAGAATGTATCCCAGACTCTGAGCAGCGGTTTGCCCTCGAGCGCTTTGTAAATGCTGGAATGCTCGGAGAAAGGATTGGCCAGTTGCCCGTCGCTGTGGTGTGAGGGTTTCGTCAGCCAAGGGTGGTGTATATCTTCTGCTTGAAAATAATCCTGCCCGGAGGGTCGCAACAGGCTTTTAGCCGTGTTATAGTCGAGAAGTGCGCTGGAATCCATGATACCGAGGCTGGACAAAAGGATGGTAGATGTTGGGCCAAAGGCTCACTTCGACAGGTGCTGTTGATATAGCTCTCTAAGCGAGGACTTGCCCCTCTCAGCCTGAGTGGGAATCGGAGAAACATTATTGGCCATCTTTGCGAAGCACTTCACCGGTCGTCACCTCACCGGTCGGCATACCTTGTGATCTGAAAAACAGTCATCTAATTGGCCCACGCAATCAGTTTTTTCCTCACCCTCGAAGAGCATGTTCATCAGTAAGGACTTTCGTCGATGCTCACTGTGCGCAGTAGTTGCGACTGATCTGCAGGAATATGTCTTGATCTGTCTTCAAATGGTATTTGAGACTCGATGTGCCGTTCGAGGACGTGCTCTCAACACCGCTCAAGAGGGTGCGGTATCCATCGGAAGGCGTGTGTGTTTAGACCAAGTACGCTGCCGAACGCACCAGGCGAAGGGTGCAAGATACGAAGATTGTGACTGACAATAAGAGGCAGCATGCTGTAGATATCACAGCCAGTATGCGCTAGCGTCAGCATACCATAATAACGGCTCTGGCGGCTCCACATTTCGACGAAAATAGTAGACTCGACAATAGCCCACCAGACGTTGGAAAGGTCACGCCATTGTTTCGGATTGTATCGTGACAGTCGCTGTCGGTTCAGAGAGCCTCAATCAGACCGCAAAGATTTAACGAAGACCAGACTAGAGTGTTCTCCATCATGTGCATACTTGCTCTTGAATTGCAACTGTTGCTTTCCCAGCGTGAAGTTCATGTTGTTTGTCTTTCTCCTGAAAGGCACTCTTACAACCCTAACCCTAAAAATTTGCTAGCTTAAGGTCTAAGCCTGCGACAATAGCAGGCGTCGACAATAGTAACTCTAATGGTACAATTTTATAAGGTGTTATTTGGTCGCTTTCCCACGCTCGCATATCACTCTCGCTCACACCAATCGATTCGCAAAACTTCTCTCAACTATATCCAACAGCTTCGAAACCTTCACCACCATTGCCACGCCTGAGAACACGAACAACTCCAACACCTACTCGACTCAATTAATTTAAAGTTACTCGAAGCCCCACTTTTTGCTAAATCGACAATAGCAAACTATTAATAAGAATAAAACGTACTTCCAGCACTCGCATCTCATTTTTGATCACATCATTCGATCCGGAACAAAAGTCTCGACCAGGATCAACTATCGAGAACTCTACAACACACAAGGTCGCCCGAATATATCTATCAACATCCACACAGCCAATCAGCACCCGCCTCACGAGGCTCCCATCACGAGGAAAGAACGACACCCACGCAACATAAAAATCTCGCACTTCCATCTGGTTTCTCTTCCTCTTCTACTCTTCACTCCAATGTCCCCAATCACCCACATGACAAACAAAACAATGGCCGACCGCACCCGCCAACCCGCCACCCACCAAATCCAAGACGCAGAAGAACAAGCCACGGACACCGCCCCACCGCCTCCATACACAGACGCCGACTCCGACGCTGGAGACTACGAACAGCAACAACCACACCACAAGCTCACCATCAACGCCGAGCACAGAATCACCGGCCAGGGCAATTTAGTCCCTCTCAACCCATCCGTCCTTGCAGACGCCACGAAATTCAGCGCGATACTGCTCAGTGCCATCGCGCGGCTGAATTCTGCTGCGAACGCTGATGGCGATGGGCAAACACGACAGCTCTGCGTTGATCTGACGATCAACTGCGGCGTTACTGTGGTGGGAAGTAGAAACGTCGTTGGGAATATTGGACTCAAGCGCAAAGCGCCTGTTCCGATGCCTGATGGGTCCAAAGCTGCGGAGGTTGTGCTTGGGAGCGAAGGCGCGGTCGGAGGCGCGAAGAGGAAAGCTGATGATGGCGATGATGAGGTAAGTTTCTCCATTCGTTCACCTTCGCCTTTCCCTTTCGGTTGATGAGTGATGTGCTGACGATGACCCGAATAGGACACCGACGTCGAACAACCGCAAGCCAAGCGGATCGCTGCTGGTCGGTCTGTTGGCGGGGAATCGACGATCAGACGCAGATGTGGCTGCGAGGATGATGGCGAATGATGCTTGCGAGTGTCGCGCCTTGGATGTATGCGTTGTTGGTTCCTAGAAAGGAATCTGTACATTTGACGATCGAAACGAAGTGCTGGCGCGCGGCGTGATTTGGCTGGTTTTTTGGTTTCCCCTGATTTTGCTTGTTAGCATGTCAGGTTGCGTGCTCTCTCTTTCACAAGACTGTCAGAATGGATTCGAGTATTGAAGTCGAAAGCGTTATTAGTCTGCAAATCTAAAAAGCCCGGTGTCAGCCATTAACCAGTATTGTCCGCATGTCCTTGTGTCGGTGAATATGTATTAGCCCATATGCTCGCAATCCCAGAATCAGATGGATCACAAACAGATGCGACTCGCTCCTTAGCAAGGACGAAAATCAACAGGAGGCGAAAACAGCCTTTTCAATACGAACACATCCACCATACGCCTTCGCTAAACATACATTACTTCGAACAGGGAGTGCTTGCTCGCTCGCGGTCCTTCCAGTCCAATTCACATCACTGCATCTGCTGCTGCCCCGAAGCACTCGGCGTCCCTCCCGGACTCATACTCTGTCCCGATGCCGCCGCCGCCGCCGCAGCCTTAGCACGCTGCAAGCTCTGCCTTTGCCCATAGCCGGTGCTCATATAACTGCCGACGCCGCTCGCGCCAGGGTAGTTACCACCGCTGCCGCCTTGGCCCTCAGCGGCCAGTCTGCGCTCGCGGTATTTGCGGCCGTTGATAATATTCTGCAAACGCTTGCGCTCGCGCGGCTCAGTGATTTTCGTCCAGTCGAGGTCCTCGCCGGGTTCGGCGTAGTTTATGATATCGGCCATAGTGGAGGCGGAAATTTGGCCCTGGCCGCCGGCGGAGGCGCCGGTGTAGAGGTGCGATGAGGGGTTGATCTCGGTGTTGCGCGGGGTGTGGACGGGTTGTTGGATGGGTTGCGGCGTGTGGCGGTGCTGCTGTTGGTGGTGGTGTTGTTGGTGTTGGGGGGTGGATACTGCGGCTGGGAAGGAGGCGATGTCGGATTGGAGGTGGGTTAGTTGGCGTGGTTGGGGCGGTGGGGGTTGGTAGATGGGGTTCGCTTCGCTGGGAGGTGTGTTAGTGCCGTGGTCGTGATTTTGCTTCCTGTGGCAGAGGCCTGAGAGAACCTACCGTGAGCCTTGGTACTTCTCGGTGGCGAAGAGGTTGGAGTTCCATGGCGGGAGGCGCTTGTCACGCTCGTATAGAAGACCACAGTTCATGCAGAGCGACTGCTATAATGTTAGTTTTGTGCTGCAAGTCGATAGTGACAACAACTGAACACACCTTTTGTCCCTCTGGTCCATCTCTCACGCCCCACACAGCAGCACCCCAGACCTTGCAGTGCTTGCAATGCCAGTAGCCTCTCTCGCCTTCTGTGAGTTGAACGGTGCTGCTTGCGAAGCCTGACGTATCTGGCGTGTCACGACCAACAGGTGACAAACTTCTGAATCGTCTCTTCTTCTTGGAGCGCTCCCCGCGACCCATGCGTTCGTCCTCTCCGCCACCATTCGCTTGTTGCGAGCCGAGGCCGCCCGCAAAGTAGTCGCCCATTCCGCTACTCTGAGTCTGCAGTGGTGGCAACGTTGTGGTGAACCGCGCTGTCTCTCGTCGCTGTCTTCGGATCTGTCTTTCACGATCGCCCTCACGCTTCTCGATTTCTTCCTTCGAGAGGACTTCGATCTTGGGTTCCCAGTCCGCACCCAGTCCGTCTTCATCAAATCGCCATCCAGCGCCAACTCCCAAAGCAGACTCGGTCGTGCCGTGGTACTCACAAGCCTCGTTCTCCAGCTCTCCCCAGCCATTGACGCCACTGCCCACGACACCGGCAAGACTACCACCATTGTCGAGCATGTCTTTCTTCAGTCGCAGACTGGCCTCGTAAATGGCATGGGCCATACCAGGAACCCATTCGCCGCTGAGACCAAGATCTGCGCAAGTCTGCTTGGCGAACATTTCCGCGAATCCTGGAGGGTGTAGAAGTGACCACTCGAATTTATCCGTGTAAAGTTGATTTTGGAGGTTGATCGAAATTGATAGAATACATCGGTGAGAGTCGGCCGGGTTCAAGACCGATGGCAAGTTTGCATCGTTGGGCAACGATTGGGCGGATACGGCAATACCTGGAGTGGCTGTTCCATTGGCTGCAGGTGAAGCCGGATCAGAGACTGGGAGATGGCCATTGGTCCTAGGAGGCTGCAGAAAGCTCGCACTCGGCGTGTCTGCTTGCATGGGTGTGGAAGACATCTCGCGTGACAGAGGAATGTGCCCTGGTGTGGGCGCAGCTGTGGTTGGAGCAGCGGTTTGTGGCGCACTTGACTGGAACAACGGATGCAGGGCTGTTGATGCGTGTTCCTCTAGCTGTTGCCTGATCTGATTCGAGATCTCAATGATCATGGCCTGTTTCCGCGTTGTGGGAAAGTCCAGCTCTTCCACGAATGTTCGAGCGAACTGGTCCGGCGTAATCAAGGCTTCGTGGAGATTCCACAGAAAGCTGTCTTTCAAACGATACTGAGGCGTTGGCTCCGGCTGCTTATATGCGGGAAGACTTTCGTCGATACCGAAATCTCTGGCATTGCTAGGAGTCGGGAGCGCAGCCTCAGGTCGGAAGGGCGCCACATCCAGATCAATCCGTATAGGGACCAGGACGGTAGGCAGGGCAGACTGCGTGTGCAATTGCTTCTCTGTCAAGAAGCGCTTCGGCTTGCCCATCCATTCGCGCCATACTCCTTGCACGTCCACAGGCTCATACAGGTCCTTTCCAAGCTCTTTCTCGGCTGCCTTCTCTCCGTTCACGTCAGGGTCGCGTCGCTGCTGGGCGGTGCGCAAGCCGGTCTGTCGCCGGGGGTTGTCGGAGTCCTCGATACTATCGTCGGCGAAGTCCTCGGAGTAGTTGATGGCTGTGGTGCCACGTTTTGTCGTGCGCATAGGAGGGATGACATTTTGAGGCTGCACCGGGGCGAGGATGGAGTTGTTGTAGCTTCGAATACGCGGCGCATAGCTCGACACAAAGGCCTGAGGTGCATTCAGGCGATTCGCGTTCATGGCCGGCATCGCGCAATGGCTGTGTTGCGGACGCGCCGCGAATTAATGTCCTGGCAGATTGGGAGGGATGTCGAGGGATGGGACGAGAGATGTTCGTTGCGGCGACACTAGGGCGATATTGGTATCATCAGAGTCGCCGAGATCTCTCGGGCACGAATACCACGATGAGTATGGAACTGATTCAGCGAGTCGAGAGTTTGATGGTGGATGGTGCTTTGTGCCCTGGGCTGGCGCGGGTTCGCGATGCACGAGAGCGGAAAACATGCTGCCTCTCTGTCGCGCTGACGGAAGGAGCCGCCGCCGCTTGCACCTTGCACCCAGCCATCTCATCCCGTCTCACCATCTGGTCTCTGCACCCATATGTCCATTACCTTCACATCACACGCGAGAATAATTGCCATGTTGGCTACCACTCCCGATATTCATAATGCCAACGCAAAGTCAGGTTTGCTGCTTGAACACCACATCGTCTTCAGCTTTGGCCGACCATCATCGCAAATGCGCAAACACGGCAGCATCAAAATGCCATTGGTTTCGATGAAGCAGTGATACTGCCATTGACGAGACTGGCCTTCCGTCCTCGGTCCACTCTGCTTACTACGAACTAACGTCTTCAGCTGATGTTGCGCTCTGATGCTTAAGAACCGAGCGCCGAGAGTGTGCTCTAAGCGCTCACCATACACGCTACGTGCGGCACAGTGGCGCTTAGAGCAACCCAGCGACTCGAAATAGCCCCCGACACCGCCACGTCCATTGACAATGCTGCAGGTACCGCCTCCGACATATAATTTGTATGCATGAAACTCAGGCGAGTATCTCGCCGCAATAATGCATGTACGTAGAGGAGTGTAAAGGTAGCACATCTCCCGGCGAGAACATTGGTAATGTATTCCTTCATTGTACTATATCGATATGTTGAACAACAAACGCCTGCCCTCTCCGCCTGGTACAATGTCCAACACCACAGCAGACTCCCACTATGTGGTATCTCCTCTCGACGAACCTCAACATCGCGATGCCGGATTACGAACACAATCACCAAACAATTCACACGCCAGGTCTATAGACTCGCCGCACAGCAATGAGAAGTCATACCACTCAATCTCGGGCCACGCTCTAGCCTCTAGAGATCACCCTCAGCTACCGAAACCCAATTGGAAGGACAGCGAATACTGGTGGCCTTGGGAGTGGCTTTGCGAGTTGCTCGCTGTCGGGTCGCTGGCTGCAATGGTAGTAGTGCTTATGATTTACCATGGTAAGCCGCAGGCTGAATGGCGGCAATCGTACTTCACTCTCAACGGTTTGGTCGCCTTTCTCGCTACACTGACCAAAACCGGTCTTATAATCCCTGTCTCTGCGGCCATTGGACAGCGCAAATGGCTTCGATTCCTGCCAAACAAGAAAGGCCGGCAAAACGCCCGGCGACTTGGAGATTTCGAAATGTTCGATGAGGCTTCACGTGGCTCAATCGGTAGTACGAAGCTCATGTTTTCATTGAATGCGTGGTATGTTTCTGTACACCGATGCTTGAAATCATTACCTGACCTCCAACCTTTTAGGGATGTTGCGTGCTTGGGTGCATTCATTACTGTCGTGTCCGTATTCTTCAATGCTATCACTCAGAATGTGCTGGGTACATATGTCAGCATGCAGAACGGCAAATCGCTTGACCTCGTTGCTGGGCGGGTACCTCGGAGTGAATACTTCAATCTCTCAGACCAGCCACCTGACTCGGAACTAACTCTCCGTATGCATGACCCCGAATTCCCCTACAGAAAAGACTCATTTGCTCACATGATCAGAGAACCAATTCAGCATTGATGTGTCAGCTCTCGCTGCCATTTACAACGGCATCATCTCCGACAAAATTGATGATGTGCCCGTCTCTTGCGCAACAGGCAACTGCACTTGGCCAATCATTCCTACAGCTGGTATCTGTGGTGCTTGCATGGACATGACAGACCAAGTCATCTCGAACTGTGGAGGTGGATCCATGTCACAGGAAGGTGGTTGTTACTTCTCAATTCCTGGGGGAACGAATCTTACCAAACCCGTGTCTTTACCTCTGGCGAACGATACGACACCGATATTCATCGCAGGCCCAGGAAGCGACTACATTTTCAACCAAACGGATATCGTTGGTGAAGGCGCAATCCGCCAGAAGATGTCGTTCGACTTCATCGGCCAATCCTACACTTATTTCATGAACGAAAACCGCGGATCCTGGGTTTCAGCGAACCGAACGCTGTTCAACAGAGCAAACGTACTTGCCTACGAATGCGGACTCTGGAATTGCATTCAGTCAAGATCGGTAAATGCGTCAAACGGTATTGTGCAAGATACCATGGTAGACTTTCGAAATGGCCAAGGCGGAATCGACTCACTCACCGGTCATTTCGGTTTTCAAGACGACCCATCCTTCAACATCGACAATATTACATCGTACGACATGACTGGCAAAGAGAATGCCGCGCTTTTCGGTATGCAAGCCACTTTGGAGTCTGCGCTGAGCGGCTCTATCACTGTCAACGGAGTCGCCACAATCGACTTCACTCCAACACTGATCCGCGCACCGTCATTCGGCCCTCGCGATGGTGCCGTTGACGGTCTGGCGGGTTCCGCGGTTGACTGCCTACACGCCGCATGGGTGTATGCTGACGACATAGACAAGTGGTGGGCGAGACTGGCGAAGAGTTTGACCAACAACGTTCGCATGAATGGAAAGCTACGGCAAGAGGAGCATGGCAGATATGCAGGCGTTGCCTGGACGGAGGTCGTTCACATCGAGGTGAGGTGGCTATGGCTCATCTTTCCCGCCTCTTTGGTCGCTTTGTCAGCCATATTTTTGGTCGCGACCATGATCGCAAGTTGGCAAAGCAGACTGAAGCCGTGGAAGTCTTTCATTCTTCCTGTGCTGTACACCAGGCTTGAGGAAGGTTTGCAGGAAGAATGGAAGCAAGAGTATATGGGTGACAGCAGTTCTTTGGCCGAGGTAAAAGGTCGTTGGACTAGTCTGGACAGCACTGAAGAGGCCTGGACATTCCGACACGTCACCAAGGACTCCATCAGGGCGAAAGAATTCCATCATGCTGGAGATATATCCTTGGACGCGAGACTAGGGCCAGTGGAGTAGGCCTGGCAAATGGCTACGACGAACTCGAACCATATTTTGCGAAACTGCGCTGCTGCAAAGTGAGACACTCATTGCATGAACATGCGTCTGACGCGACAACTCCTGTTCCAATAAAGCGTGCTATTGCATCTCCTCTACGAACGCACTAGCGTGGCGGTTAGGCGAGTTTCAAAAAGCTGGCTTGTCTTGCGCCACAGCCAATCAAAGCGTCCCACAACTTCCGCCCTGCGTACAAGCAGTGACCACAAGCCACGCTTTCGAGGAAGGGATTGTCACATCTCCAGTGTTCCAATACCTCCCCAAGCGCTATGGATACTGCAGCCGCACCATGAATTTTTGTGGACCAATAATTCGGCCTTTGCGCCATTCACTGGAGCTCATCCTGAGTCACTGCGCCAGTTCGCAAGACCTGACCATTGTACGACACAACGCCGTTGGTGCCCTATTGTCGACAACGAAGTTTCACAAAGGCATTGTTGCGCCCGTCAATATGTGTGGTGCTATAGTGAATTGCACTCCCAAAGTACTTAACTTTGCTTTCACTCCCTTTGTACCTTTTCTTTCACCCAGTCAAACCGCTACGCTCGACGCGCAGTGCTCACATTCCTTATTACGCACACTTATTCACCGACGCCTCGACGGTTCTTCTTATCATCCACTTGACTAGCAGGTCCTAGTCTTCTCTCGCTCACTCACACACAAAAAGTCCGAAATCTTCCCAAAGCACTCATCATCGCTACCACCACCACGAAGAAGACATCCACATCCATCACCACCACCGCGACCATGAACAACTTATTCGTGATCTGCACCATGCTTGTCCTGGCCCTCTGTGACCCGGCGAGCGCCCACATCAAGATGGCCTTCCCTGTGCCTTTTGATACTGCCAACCTGGACACATCTCCCCTGTCGCCCAGCGGCTCCGACTACCCTTGCAAGAAATCTTCGTACAAGATCACGGCCATGAACAAGATCCCGGTCAACGAGGCTGTTCTTCTCGACTTCAAGGGCACTGCGATCCACAATGGTGGCACGTGCCAGCTCGCTATCTCTATGGATAAGGAGCCTACCGTCGACAGCACTTTCAAAGTTATCCAGACATTTGAGGGCGGATGTCCTACTGCGGAGGGCGCGGGCGGCCTGACGTTCAACATTCCCAAGGAGTTCCCTACCACCGAGCGTGCCACTCTCGCGTGGACTTGGTTCAATCAAATTGGCAACCGTGAGATGTACATGAACTGCGCTCCCATTGAAGTCACCGGGGGTTCCGACAACATGGACTATTTCAACTCTCTCCCGGACATTTTCAAGGCCAACATTGGAGATGCTGAGAAATGTACTACGGCCGAGAATGGTGATCCAATCATGCCGAACCCTGGCCAGTTCCTCATCAAGAGCAGCACAGTGAAGCCTCTCGATGTTTCATGCGCAGCCTCTTCTGGTTCTCAATCCAAGCAGCAAACCCCGACTGTCCCGAACCTGGCCGCTTACGGCCCGCCTGCCAAAGACGCCAATCAGATCGAGTACGTCGATGGCAGCAGCGGCAGCAGTGGCAGTGGCGGAGCTGCATCAAGCGCACCTGGAGGCGACACTGGCATGTACACTCAGCCTGCCATTTCTCCAGCCCAACCCTCTTCTGCTCCAACATCCGGAGGCAACGATGGAATGTACTCTCAGGCCCCAGCCTCTTCAGTTCAGCCAACTTCCACCGCTGCTTCAAGCCCGAGTTCGAGCGCCGCCCCTTCCGCTACAATCCCTGCGTCCAGCGCCTCTTCTGCTGCTCCACCATCAACCTTCAGCACACACACGGTTCCGGCTCCGAGCGCTGCACCGCCTGCCTACCCGACCCTCTCGCCAACTCTCGGCCAAGGCGTCTCCGGTCCTTCCACTGGCACTGCGCCTTCCACTGGCTCTCCATCTTCCTCTTCAGGCAACTCCGCTTCAGGCAACTCCGCTTCAGGCAACTCCGCTTCAGGCAGCTCCGCTTCAGGCAGTGCCGGTAGTTCAGGCCAATGCACGACTGATGGCGCCATCATTTGCAACGGCTCCACGCAATTCGGCATCTGTGACCACGGCAGCGTTGTCTGGCAGGCCTTGGCTGCAGGCACCAGTTGCTCGAATGGTGCCATCCTCAAGCGCTCTCAGCCTGTCTTGCCGCGCCATCATGCGCGTGGCTTCCACAAGAACCGCCTTTTGTGATTGTCGCTAGACAGCAGGGTGCTCGATCTTTTTCTTTCGAGACAAGCATAGCGACGGCGTTCGCTCGGGAGCATAGCATTCAACGGTGTTTCTTGGAGTTTGGTTATCATTTTGAAACCATGGCATTTGATTTTAGACAGTGAATGAGAAAAGAAAATTGCATTGCGAATCACATTACCTTTCCTTTGGTGCAATCCGAGTCAGTGGTGAGAGAACACGGATGAAGACGAGCAGAATATTGCAGGTCTTTTGACCAATCCTCAGTGAACGGTAGAGAATACTGATATGTGTCGTCGAGTGGTGGAGTGTTGTCACAATGGCTTTACAAGGGCGTCTTGAATGGCTTTGTCAATGCCATTTAGTGAATACGAGAGGGTAGGAGGTAGCGTTGCCTTCACTGGATTTTGCGCAGCGATTGCCATTGGTCGCATTTCCCTGCACATTTGGATCTAAAACTCGAGACGCGGAATGGAAGGCAAAAGCGTCAATAAATACTACAGTCGAGACATCAAATGCAAGTACGACAGTAAAGTAGGCTCACCAAATATTACTAAAGTTTAGCACTCTACATCACGCTTACTGATCCATCTTGGGTAACGCATGGATGCAGCCTCCCGTACACTACAAACGCTGACTTCGGAAACCGTCAAAAGAGCCAACAGTTGACATCCATCGATCAACCTGAGGAACTCCGCCAAGCAGACGAGGTATGTAAGTGAAAGGGAAAACGCACATACCATCGAGTAGACAAACACCACCCAGACGTCTGACTTTCTTTCCTGCGGACCGTCTCTCCCTGGGACGTGACACCAGAAGTTCAGTGCGAGCAGCCTGGAATCAAAATGGCACCGTCAGCAATCACGGAAGATTACTACGCGATCCTTGAAGTACAGCAGAATGCCACTTCTGAGCAAATAACCAAATCATATCGCCGTCTAGCGTTGAAGCTCCACCCCGATCGCAAGGCTGAAGGCGGCTCGACTCGAGCTTTCCAATTGGCATGTTGACACTCCGATCACAGTATGTGTCTCGGTCTAACGCTAGATCCCGCAGCTCGGTCAAGCCTACGAGGCGTTGATCGATGAAGGCAAACGCAGGACGTACGACCTCATCTATCCTTCCATCAATCGAAGCAAGACCAGACCCGAGACGGCACAAACGCAGACACCGCGGCCGCCTCCCAATTTGGGTCCACGATCAGAAGCATACAACGAGAATGCTCAAATCGCCGCACTCCGCAAGGCGAAAGAGGATCGCAACGCACGGTGGAAGATCACAAAGACCGCTCTCGAACCACCGATATTCGAGCTGCAACGAACCATTCGCCGGTTGGAGCAAGAGATCAAAAACCTTGCTGGGATTGAGGCTGCCGAGAGGGCAGCCGAAGCGAGAAAGAACAGCTGGAGAACATGGATACTGTCGCCACTCTACAAGAAGGTTGAGGAGAGCGAAGAGGAGAAGTCGCGAAAGGATAAAGAGAGTCAAGAGAGACGGATTGAGAAAGATCTCAAAGAACGGCGACTCGATTCACAGAAAGCCGAGCTGTTGAAGAAAGAAGATCAGATGAAAGAGGCGAAGGAAAGTATCGATGCTGAGAACCTTCGCAACGACCAGTCCATAGAAGTCATCGAAGCAAGGAAGAGGTACAGAGAAGAGCAGGAGCGGCGCCAGAAAGAACGAGAGGAACAGGAGAGACTCGCGAACATCCGAAGAGCGCAAGCAGAGCAACAAGCAAGAATTTGGAAAGAGCAGCAGGAGGCACAGGCAAGGATCTGGAGACAACAACAGGAGCAACGGGAAAAATCAGCACAGAAAGCACGAGAAGAGTTCTTGAAAGCACAGGCGGAGGATGAGGCAGCACGAGCGGCTCGTCAACAGCAGTATGAGCGGCTGTATCGAAACACGAGGAATGACCCGCAACCACGCTTCACCAGCAACAGCACTCGTCAAACCTACACCTCAGCCTGTGATCACGGCGGTTGGTGGGACAAAGTGCACAAGCGCACGGATTGTCCGAAGTGCCACGATGTGTGGAACTATCTCTTGCAGTGTCCTGGTTGCCAGACCAAGGCATGCCCGAGATGCCAGAGCGACATGAGACCAAGGTCCCAGCGCCACCACGCAAGAACGAATCGAAGAGGAGCTCGGAGACCTCGGTCTCCGAGTCCCTACGGTTATTATTACGACTAGCAAGACCGACCTGAATGGTACACCACATGTGCTACAAATGCTGAGAGATAGCGTTTCGGACCACAAGATATGTCGGTCTTTTGGTGTGATTCTTTTGCTCCAAAAGCATTCTTTTTACTTATAGCGTCAATGAACACTGTCCACAACTTGACATTCTACAAGCGTCCAAGTCCTTCAACCATGCTTACGATCTCTTCAAGGACTAATTGCGGCTCCATAATGTGCACCCAGTGACCACTCTTCCTCGCCTCAACAAACCTCCTAGTCCCACGATCCGTCAGCAGTAGATGATCTCGTTGCTGATCCTCTTCCAACTCCGAGCAGCCTTCAAGCCTTTTCCTCAAACCCTCATGACACCCCTCAGTCCCTCCACCAAGATCCTCCGAAGCATCGATCATTCGGCGCATGTCCCTTGCTGAGTCTCCCTTGATCACAGTGACGGGATACTTCGTGAGCGGGTGCCTTTCAAGCAGACCGTGTCTATGCAAAGCCTTGCAGCTATCAAGACAAGCCCTAGCCTCCGCCTCCTCGCCACCAGTACCATGTAGCCAAGGCTCTGCCGGAGCACATTGCTCACTCCACTCTTCCCACAACGCGGTCGGCAAGCGGTTCACGGCGCTTAGACCGACGATGTCACGGTAGATAAATGCTCCTTCTGGGATATTCTCCGTGAGAACTCCGAGGTCTTCGTCGTTAAGCGGTCGTTCGCAGGAGCGTGCAGAATTAGCATCTACCGCGACAACGCCGACGACGTCCTCTGTGTGCGCTGCGATATACTCCCAGCTAATTACGCCGCCGTAAGAGTGCGGGACAAGGATATACGGCGGCGGTACGTCCGCGATGCGCAGCACTTCGCTCATCTCGACAGCGAGTTCTTCTGCGTTTCGCGGTGGTGGCGAATCGATCCCATCGATGGGTAGCAATGGCGAAGAACGACCGATGCCAAGACGGTCGTAAGTGAACGACGCAATACCTTTGGCAGCGAGCTCGTGCTGTACAGTGGTGAAGCTCAGACAGCTTGAGCCGAGACCGCAAACGATCACCACAGTGGGTTGTTGCGGTGTCGAACGCCTTCCAGCTAAGCGGACGTGGATTTTGTTCTGATGGCCAGATGCATCTGGTTGCAGCTCGATGTACGTTGATGAAACATTGCTAGCGAAGTTGTCGTTGTCCATGAGGAGTGGATCGAGCCGGCGCTGCTGGTGATAGTTTTATCGCGATTGAAAATATCTATTGACCGATGAGATCGCACGTCCAATGCCTGCGTTACAGTTGATGGAACTAGATTGGGAAGATGTGAAGGAAACTCGTGACTTTGAGTGGCGGGTAAAGTTGGAAGCGGAAGCGAGGATAGATGTCGTGTTCAGGGCGTTAAATTACTCTCCGTGTGAAGTGGGTACGAGAGGTCAAAACAGCTGCCTACTCGGGAGGTCAAGATACACTAGGAGTATGCTCGGCACATGTGGCGCAGTAAGCGAGTTGTGAAAATACTGGTGTCAAAATCGCTCAAATAGTACATGGCTTTTCCTTCGTTTATCTTACAACTTCCACATATATAATGGAATTACTATAGACAGGGCAGTCATGCAGAATCCTTCATCCGACGGAGGATTTCGCCGCTTAATCTATTCCTCTTCTTCTCGCCATCCAAGTGACTGCTCGTAACGTACAGCTTTGTACACCTTGGTATTACAAAAACCCTCAACCAAGAGTTGAGATCGTATATATGCAACCCAGCTAAGTGTGGGCACTTCAATCCTGCTCTGGCAAGTACTTGGTGATGGCCTTCTCCTTGCCTTCACCAATCCTCTTTGCGCGCGCCTCTTCTTCTGAGCTGAGCTCGAATTGGCTCATCCTAGCAGTCAACCTCTCGTCGACAATGCAAGGCTCGATCCACACGCTCTCCTCGTGAGATTCACGCTCGCGGTAGGTCGTCTTCCACCAGTCGCGCTCTTCGTGCTGTGAAACGGTTGTGACTTCGGAGACGGAACCTCCAGTTGAAGCGCTGGCGTCGTCTGTTGATGGGATTGTGCTGTAGGGTCTGTGCGAGGCGAGAATGGCGGATGCGACTTGGCGGCCGACGTTGTCTGCGAGAACGCGGCGGTTCAGGAAGCGGTAGATGCGGATAGGGGTGTTGCGGAAGCCGAGCAAGTGAGGGAAGCTGACGGCGGTGGAAGGGCCGATAATTTCAGGTGTGAGAGTGGAGAGAGTGGCGGAAGAGTACTCCTCGGGTGTAATGTAGGCGGGTGGGTGGCGAGGCTTGGGCTTCTCAGCCTCTTTTTTCTCTTCTTCTGTTTGTTCTTTCTCCGGCTCTGCGGCAGGCGTGTCGTCTTTAAGCTCAGGCTCGTCTTTTGTGAGTTCGTCCAAGGTCGTGACTGCGGCACTGGCGGCAGCATCTCCTACTGAGCCTTGTCCTGGGACTTGCCCGGTGGTGTTGTTGTCTCCATTCTTGGCCATGTAGTTCTTGACAGCGGCCTTGGCGGAATCCAGTTTGGCTTGTTTCTGCTCTGGCGTTTCGACTTCTGGGGTTTTATCCTGCTCAGGATCATAAGGCGCATTCGCAGGGCCCAGCCATCCCTCGTGAAGTCCTCTGATGTATTCCTTCCATGTGTGCCTGCCAATGACCAGATCGCCTGCTACACCCGTCGCATCCTCTGTGCCAAATCTCAACTTCGCAACCTCGGCAGCCTTGTCTTCCTCAGAAAGGGCATCACCCTCTCCGCCAGCCCTACGCCTCTTCCTGGTCTTTTCCGCCGTCTTGAACCTAACATCGCCCTCTTTCCTGCCCTCAACGACATCCCAATCCATCGCGGCCGCAACAAGCACGGGCTTAACGTACTCGTGGAAGTGCTCGCGCGCTGCTCTCAAACCATCACCAGGCGGCGCGGCCAGGTAGATTGTGAGGCGGCGCGGTAGTGAGTGTGGATCCAGACTTTCCTCAGACTTATGCGCGACCAGATCGCACCACTTTTGCCTGTTCTTCTTCACTTGCCATTTGTCGTAGTAGACGGCGCCGAGGAATGAGCCGGTGACACCGAGGAAGATCATCCAGTTGCGCGAAGGGAGGCGGAAGCGAGGGAGGCCTATAACATGTGATCGTCAGCACCAACACTCCCATATTGCGCCTTTACTGCTTGCGAGTCTGCTGTTGCGATGCACCTACCCATCATTCGGAATGCTGCATTCTGCTCAGGGAGCGCTTTGGGTGCCGCAGCAGCCTTCGCGGCTACGTTCTCGGCAGTTGCGCTCGCTGCGCCCTCAGTAGGCGGCGGTATGGGTTTGCCGGACATGATGTGGTGTGTGGTAAATGTGGTCGTGCGGCCAACCTGAACCAAACATAGGGTCTCCCCAAAAAGTTGACGCTCTGTTTCGGGCGAGATCGCGACGCGGAATTGCCTCCGTTGCCCGGGCTCGCCAATCCCGACATTTGAGCCATTCCAGCGTTCTGCTGTATCTAAATTTTGCAATTTGCAATACGGCGAAGTACCTTCTGATAGTCGCTGATAACCAATTGTCTCACTACTTGCTCGTGTAATGTATTACCCATCTCCAATCAGCATGACGATTCGGCATGTTTTATGACCTCGCACGCTGAACAGCTTCCTCTCTGATGATCGAAAAGACCCGGTCACAAACTGGTCATGGTCCATACTAGTAGTATGCACATCAACTGACTCTGGGCCAATGTTTGCGCTGGTGTTGTTGAAGACGCACTCTCGGGTCATGAGGCGTGCCGATGGCATACTCAGCGACATCCGCTTCCTCATCGTCGCCGGCATGATGATCGTATTTGCTGTCCATAGACAAAATTACAGCAACAGCAGCCGTCCAGGCCCATATACCGCACGCCATCGGCAGCAACCCCTTCTTCGAAAGCATGATTTCAATTCCCGTCGCTCCGCCGCTGCAGGAGCCTTCCCAGCTCAAAAGTTTCCACCACGGCCTTCCAGTGCGGTGGTAGTTCATAACCAGCCAAAAGAGGCTGCTGAAGAAGAATACCACCAAAGCTGCGATCATAAGCCATGAGGTCCTGTGATTGGAAGAGCTGTCGTTGTTCATCATTCCCAATGCGGCGACGTTGAACATGGCGGTACCAGTGGCCATAGCTATCATGCCGTATCCGCGATCATGGTGGGTGATTGATTGGCGTGTTTAGAAAACCATAGCAAGAAATCAGGCGAACGTAACGAAGAACGAGCTGCAGACCGATGGGGAAAGTTTGGATGTGACCATTCTTTGATGTTCAGCAGACAGTCATCAACGTCCAAAACCCACAGTTTCAACAATCTACCGATCAGCGCTCGGAGTTCGGCCACTGTTTAAACGATTTGTTTGCTATTGTGGTAGAGTGGCCGTGCTACGCCCTAAGGGATCCTTCATCAACATTGCTGCGAGAATCCCGGTGTGGCACCGTCGTCAAATGTCCAAAGATCGCCTAGATCGCATTCTCTGCTGTGTAAGTTCGGGTTTTCAGTGTATGCAAACATGCAAAGTCCTTCTCTCAGCAATTCAAGGAGAAGTCAGGAAACTAAGGCAAGGTACACGCTATATGACCATATCTACACTGTTCATACTGACATATACGCATGATCACCGTCATCACCATTACATCCTTGCATGGATATGGGCGCTTAGCCACGCCACCATGATTAGCCGAGTACAGACTATCGTGGCTGCTGATCGTGATACAATGGCGTCTATGGCACGGATGACAGCTCATCTTTGCCAACGGAATAGCCAGATCGCACAATGGAGGACCACATCATGGAGCACCTCAAAGATAGATATCTTGATCAAGCCCAGCAGCAAGGACGCTTCTCGAGGCAGAAGTCGCAGTTCTACATTACCACGATCCGAGATGTAAGCGCCGCTCCATTCGAGAGTGCCTTCTCAGCAGAGGAGCTGACTTCTGCTAGGGTTATGCAACAGCGGTCACTTCTGAGAATGAGCCAAACATACAAGCCTCAACATTCGAAGACTGGCGATCAGCTTTTGTTGAAGGATGGAACAATAATTCCACTGATAAGAGTATCCTGAATTGCATCTTCCAACCAAGTCGACCAAAACACAACAGCGGGCAACCGGACGCTCTCCCTTTCCAAGATCTGGCTGAATTGCGATCGGTCTTCGACACTCTGAAGCTACCGTCGAGCTACTTCCAGATAGCAAGTGGGTCAGTGGGTTCGGCTCAATCTCACACGCTCTACGACTCTGGAGATTGCCCGTGCCGTCATGAAATGATCGGCCACTGCGTGAGCCAACAAGGCGATTGGGCACTAGCACTATCACACGACGCTTCAAAGCGAGTGACTTCTGTCTTCTGGAGCGTGGAAAAGTCCATCGACTCGAAGGCTCTGCTTGACGACTTCCACGCTTTCCAGAACTACGCTTTGCATCCCATGCTCATTCCCTGCATCATGTTTGCTTCCAGCTTGCGTACGAGCGAGGAGCGACGGCAGTCTATCAAGGACAGACTAGTAAAGCTGGAGCGAACGATCGCACAGATCAGTGTGAAAGAAGCGCATGCTTTCGATCACGACATGCGATCTTATGGCCGTTCCGAGCATCCGCAGAGTCTTGAGACGCTGCTTCAGATTCTGCACAGCTGCCGGAAAGATCAATCGAGCAGAAAAGGACGATACAAATTCTGGCGCAGCGTGGTCGACTCGATTGAGGAAGGCTTCAAGTACGTTGAAGCCATGATGGCTGAAATGCCGGACATACATCTCTTGGAAGCGCACAGAGAGCTCAGGAAGTGGGTCAGTGTCAATGAGAAGAAGCTTGAAAGCCTAATGGCTCGCGATGAGGACCATGTTGACAGGGTAGAGAACGTGTCGCATATGGTACGGTGACTTGTAACCTCGATTTTACCTCGCCTGCTAATCAGCCATGATAGCTTTACAGCCTCGTTGGGCAGCGGGACATACGGATTCAGTCCAGCATTGCACGTGCTACGCAGCGGGATAGCGAAGACATGAAGTTCATTGCTGTACTTGGCTCCATTTTCCTGCCTGCGAGTCTTGTTGCTGTGAGTATCCGGAATCTCCTGACATGAGATCAATGCTGACCGACCACCGAGACAATTCTCAATGTCCCGGACTTCGGTTTCGCTCAAGGCGCAACGCTCTTTGGGGCTTACATAGGGATTACAGTCCCTCTTGTGGCCGTAGTGATGCTGCTTTGTCTCAGGCGCTTGCAGTTTGCACAGTGGATTCGGAAACCGCCTTCCAAGTCATCCGAAACCAGTGCTTGAGCCACGTCAGCACATTATACTCACTGGACATGAATGCTCGGAATTGTTCCAAGCGTTTGCGATCGCACGATCTTTTCCCACCAGGAGGATAAGTTGATGACTCTGTTTCGGCACATTGTGATGTAAATATATGATACGTGAGTTTGGTTACACTACAAAATCAACAAGTATTTTACAAGGCTCTACCTAAATTTGCAAGCAATCTCTAGTGGCTCTGCTGAATGCGCTCCGCAGCCCTCTCAGCCAAAGCATAGAGGGTGCTAGTCAAGTGACCGCTGACCTGGAATGGCAGCACCGAAGCATCAACGACACGAACATTGGCCGTTCCATAAACCAAGTGATCGCTGTCAACGACACCACCAAGCTCCTCCGACATCATAGCGGCAGTCGAGATGTAGTGGAAGTTGGAGCGGTAAGTCTTCTTCAACCATGCGGCCCACTCGCTGTCAGAAGCGTTGGCTGAGACCTCGGTAAGACCGGGCAGGGTCTCTCCAGTGAGGAGGTCCTTAAACGGTGCAGCGTTCGTGACGGCGCGGGACATCTTCGCGGTGCCGATTTGCTGCATCATGTCCCAGTCCAGCATGAAGTAGTTGGGGTTAATAGCGGCAGGCACAGAAGCGTTGGCGGACTGAACATGAATGTTGCCGCGGGAGAAAGGCATGAGGCCCCAGTACTCGAGGATGGCGCTGCCGCTGGAGGGAGCGTTGACGATGACCTCGGAGATGACAGCCTTGTCCTTGAAGATCAACTCGTGCTGGGTGCGGAACAGCTTCTCGAGGGTCTCTACGTTGAGGATATCGCCGCTGGCCTTGGCGGTCTTGCGGGCGTACTCTGCAAGCGACTGGTTGACGGAAGCGCTGATTTTGGCGGCCATGTCTCCCCAGACATCATCGACGTCGTAGTAGCCGATGAAACCACCAGCACCGGCGAAGTCGGTAGTCGCGTTGTAAGTGGTGTCGGTAGTTGTCTGATCTTGGAGGTTCTCTCCAACGAAAGCGTTGTCAACTGTGACGTTGATGCCGTTCTTCTCGAGGATACTGAAAGCTGTTAGCAAAAGTCCGTCTCGATGGGAAAGAGGACCACTTACGCCTTGTTTCCCACGCCAGACAACTCAAGGAGCAATGGTGAAGCCAAAGCTCCAGCAGACAGAATGATCTCACGAGTAGCGAAGAGCGTAGTCTCGGTTCCGTTGGCAGACTTGAACACAACACCGTTGGCGAAAGGCTTGGAAGTGTGCGACGAGGTTTCCCAGGTCATCTTCTGCGCGAAAGCGTTCGTGTAAAGATCCAAGTTGGGACGGTTGCTGATGGACAAGTAGTAAGCACGAGCCGAATCCTCCCTAACATCCTGGGCCTGGTCAAGAGTCTTGGGGAAGATGTTGTAGCCGCGCATGTGGCCAGCGTTGGGCTCGCCGTTCCAAGGCAGATCCAGAGAAGCGAAGGTGCTGTTGAGCAAAGCGGAGAAGTTTCCACTGACCATCTCGTTGGGCCAGCCGACGGAAAGAGGACCCTCGAAGCCGTGGTACTCGGGATCATAAGAGGCGCCCATCGAGACCTGTGCAGCGGTAGGTACCTGGAAGTACTCGCTGCGCTTGTAGTAAGGGAGAAGCGAGTCCCAGGTGATGTTATTGCCCAACTTCGCCCAAGCATCAAGCTGACTGTCTTCGGCACGCATGTAGGTCATTCCTGTAATAGTCGTAAGCAATTGGTGCTGGTCTTCATTGCCTGACAGATAGTCATACCATTGAACGTGCTAGTTCCACCAAGAGCCTTTCCAGCCCTCAAAGTCTGTGTCTCGTTGAGAGCATACTTTTGAGGCGCACTCTGGTACGCCCAATCGATCTGGGTGCCGAAAGCCTTTCCGTACGCAGCAACGCTAGTCACATTCTCATTGTCGAATGCAGAAGCGCCAGCCTCAATGATAGCCACAGACACCGTGGGGTCCTCGGACAGTCTGTTAGCGACGACAAGACCAGAAGTGCCACCTCCGACGATGATGTAGTCGTATTTGGGAGTGGAATGAGGCAAAGCAGTAGGGGCGGCAGCCGCTAGAGACGCGATAATTGGGAGCATGCGTAGAGCCATGGGGCCGTTAGTTTGGACCATGTTGCGAGATCGAAGATCGAGTCCGGAGTATTTGCTATGGAAGAGACGCCGTTGCTGATGTTGTACCTTCAATCAACAGGATTCAGGATTACTATTTGTATGGAAGCGAAAGTAGAAGCATTGCTTCCGCCATTGCCCTCGATGCGTAATGTTTGCTTTGAAAGCCGGAAAGCACGACACAAACATGATCGAGAGCGTGTTAATTTGCTGTCAAATCGACTTCCGGCATTCTGAAACTAATAAATCGAAATGACCGGAGTTTAGGTCTGGGTAGCTGGTCCAAGGGGACTGTAAGGCTGAGTTCCGAGTTTAGCGTCACGCTAAAAGTGCCATATCCGGGAAACGGTTCAACAGTGGTATGATATTGTACAGCATCGAACCCAGATTTTGCTTGTGAACCTGCGGTCAGTACAGAAATCGATGTTGCAAATGATACTCACAACCTGTTCGATGCAAACAACAGATCAAGTGTAAGTCGGAAGTAGGAATGACTATCTTCGGAAAGCACAGCCCTAAAAAATTACGCCGGAGCAGGGCCGCTGAGCCGTGATTTCGTTCGAAAAAATGCGTGTTAAGAATCAAGTAAGCCAACGGAAAGCTTGCGCGATCAGGGATCGGCGTTCATCAGGACTGCATATGTAATATTATTGCATTCCTAAGCATCTATGTAAAAGTCGTAATCCTTAGCGCCACATTTCATGATGGCCGTTAAGTTTCAAGCCAAGCTCCTTCAGAAAAGCTTGTGCTCAAGCGTCATGTCGTTCTCCGGCTCCAAGCCGACGCAGGCCCTCATCACATTGACGAGCGCGCTCCTCTGCTTGCCAAGAGCGTTGACCACAGGTGTGCCGGTGGGTGTGAGTGGTGCCTTGAGCATGTAGCTAAGGACGCTGAGCACGGAGTGGAAGCCCTTCCATTCGCCGGTGCCGTCGGCGGCGTGCTCGCGCCATGAGATTCTGGTCATCATTTCTGCGACAATGACAAGGTCGAGAATCAGAGGCGCGGCGAGAAGGGAGTCCTCGCACACATTGAAGATGCTGATGGTCTGGTGGCCGCCAAGGAAGATCTCGGCGTAGTACTCGTCGAGCGCACGCTTGTTGTCGCCGACTGCAGGCATGTACTTGATGACGACGGTGTGGTCGGGGTGCTCGCCTTCCTTGTACAGGACGTTGTTGGCGGCGACCATGTCGTCCACGACGTTGGACTTTGAGATCTCCTTGCTGCGGAACTGCTTCTGCGATGAGAGGTTCTTGCCGTCGTTGTTACCAAGGTGGTTGTACGAGGCAATGGAGGTCAGCTTGATTCCGGCACTGATCATGAAGTCGACAAGGGCAGACTTCATCTTGGTCTGGCCAGACTTGAAGTCATCGCCACCAATGAAAGCCTTGTGCTTCTCGGCGAGCTCCACGCAGCCAGGAACAAAGGTGTTCTGTGGAGAGCCGTTGATGAAAGGAGCGTTCTCGAGGATACAAGCAACGGCAAAGATGGTACTCGGCGAGACCTCTTCGTGGCCAGCCTCGATGGACTTCATCAGGTTATCGGCGGTGTCGTTGACGCCGGAGATGATGTCGGCGTAGCGCTCTGTGTTGGCAGTCCAGAGCACGATGACCTTGTCGAGCTCGTTGGCAGACTTGAAATCTCTGATGTCCTTGCGAAGGTGCTCAACGTGTTCCATGCTGGCCTTTGAGCCAGGAACGACGTTATCCGCGCGATCTTCTTGGTTGGCAGCGATGAAGTCGGGGTAGTAGATGCTGGGCAGCGGCTTGATGGTAGCCATCTGCTTCTTGACAAGAGACTTCAAGGTGGGCTCAAGAACCTTAGCACGATCCATGGCGGCGGCGAGGTCCATACCACTGATGTCCCAGCCACCGATGGCAAGGTCGTTGGGGTGAACCATGGGCAGCATGTCGTTGAGAGGGACGTTGATCTCACGGCCGGTCTTTGCCTCCGTGCCCAGCTTGACGGTGGACGACATGACGACAGAGCCATAGTAGTTGGCAGCGCGAGGACCCTCACGGGTGTCCCAGGTCAGACCCTGGCGGTTGGCAAGGATGCCAGCAGTGACAGTCGTCCCGTTGTTGCCACCAAGGCCAACCAACATGAGACCGACCTTGCCGACTTTGCGTTCCGTCTTGAAGTCGTAGAGCTTCTCTTTGGGAGATGCGACATACTTACCATCGGTCACATTGACCTCAGTGGTACGGTAAGCGTACTTGCTGGTGATGTCCGAGTCGGTGTACTTGACATTGGGGGACTGGACGGTGAAGAGCTCTGGCTTGGTAGAAGTGGTGCTGTTGGTGTTGGTGCCAACGCTGCTTTCGAAGCCGTTGTTGCCTTCTGCGTGAGGAGCCATGATATTGTAGTAGTGAGACTGTGAGTGGTGGTAGGGTTACTTGGTGTCGAGAGAGTCCGGTGTTGACCCTGCAGAAGAGCAGCGACGACCGGCGTAGGGGTGGTGAACCCTGGTATGTGTTAACGATCTGCCCTTTGATACAGCGCACACTGGGTTCGTATTGGACTACCAAACAACAGTATACTCGACAAGCAAAAGCAGAAGGGGCAACGTACGAGTTAAGGAGGTTGGAGAACGTGGTGGCGGTTGAGTCTCGAAGGACCTTGAAGAGTGTCTGGTTCGATGTGAAGAAAGTTGGACTTGAAAGTTATCTGAGAGATCTCTTGCGTGCTGATGATGAGAGAAGAAAGAGAAAGAAGAGACAGAAAGCAAGCAGCGAACGGAGCCTACTTATCTACCATCCGCAGCAGCCTAACTGGCGCCATGGAATACACGCTGCGCTGGCAAGTCGCCATGGGCGGATGGAGCTCACCTCCTTGACCGCTCATCCGAAGCAATCCGTTGGGCGCGTTCGGTGATTGCGACGAGCAACGCTGAGGCAGACTACGGTGGATTGTATCGCCATGGTATAGCGCAGAGCGGAGGATGCGGGATGCGGAGAGCGTGAAGTTGTCACTGAAGTGAAGCTGATTGGTAGTTCACTTGTCCGGAAAAACAATTGATCCGATCTTGGCGATGGAGACCCCGCGGGGGGCCTTGGGGTGGAACGGCGCCTAGAGTCACGCGTTCACTCGCAGAGATTAGTAGTACAATTATGCTTGAAGAGGATAGTTATATATATCATAATGATTGATACGATCGCGCTCTACTGATGCTGAGCAAGCCTCAAGTTACCTTCATCGTCCTCTCTGAGTTGTGCCCACAAGTTCTCGGCTGCTTTACTCATCTCGGACAAGGATCTGTGATCAAGCTGAGTCCCATCAAAGCCTTCCGACCCATGCATGAGTACTGCCAAGCTGGACGATTTCCAGACAGCTTTGCTCTTCTCGCTGGTGAACACCATAGCAGTTACGAAAAACATCAGGCTGAAAATCACCATGGCGACCATGTAAATGAGCCAGTACCAAGAGCTCATACCAACATATGTCCCATCTATCTTTTGTGTTACACATCGCGTTCACCCTTGACGTTATGTTGTTACACTCGCTGCAGACGCCAAGAGTGGTGAAGGCTGGCCACGTACAATTGCTACCATGCGGACACGAGAAATCGAGTGGAGAAATTGAGGTGAACAGTCCAGCATATGCAGCACGAGCCATGAGAGTATCTGAACAATTGCTTTTGCCTATGTGTCATCAGCGTTTGAGAACTTTCTGGTAGCGTCCGGACTCGCTTACCTTGTGATGGATTTGATGTCGAGGAATCTATTTCGGTCAACGCTCCAATCGTTTCTGGACCAGAAGCTTCCCTTTTGAAAGAACCACTGCCAAAAGTATCCAAAGCACCATTGCTTGATGAAAATGCAGGAGTAGAGGAAGCATCAACAACTGGTATGGAAAGTTCAGTGCTGTCCTTTCCACTGAAGGCAGCGTATAAAGCGCCACTGTTATTAAACCGAGCTGACGGCAGTTTCGCAACAGCATTCTCCACCTTGGTCGTCTCCAATGCATAGTACAGTACCTGCTGCGAGAAGGGATCCATCGCCAAGATCAAGATAACCAGGACAGCGCCACAAGTCGCCACAATAGCCCGACGATTGACCTTCCATATGAACCAAGTCGCACCCCAGGGGCCGCGAGTCGCTTCATCGAAATGGCCGAAGTCGGCAAGCTGGTGTTCTCTCTGCTCGAAGAAGACCCATTTGAGCTGGCCGAGGCCTTCCGCGACGAAGAAGCCCAAGTTGATTCGGCACACAGTGACCAGTATAGAGATGATGGTCGGTGGCTTGATCTCCCAGGCGAAATGCCGGTCTTCCATCTTGGAGCCATCGATAATTGCAAGGAAGATGATTATGCCGATGAGGAAAGCAACGCTTGAAGTCACTCCAGCAAGTTCGGGCCACCATCTGTAGAGCCTTGTGGACAGAGGGACTTTGGCATTTTGTGGCTTTGGCACACTCAGTTGGGAGCTGCTGTTGCCAGCTGATGATGTCGCATTAGAAGTTGGCAGTGGAGCTGCTAGTAATGAGTGATCAGGCGTGGGTGTTTCCGGTCGAACATTGCCTTTAGGCGAGGCTGCTTGTGAACGAAGGTTGTGAAGCTCAAGACGATGTGTCTCCATGGCTACACGAAGGGTGTGAGGACCTGCTTTGACGCTGTTGGTAAGGCTGTATTTAAACAGCTCGGGCTGAGATGGCCAGCTAAATCTCGTAGTATGGCGCAGCGCATAAGGTATTCAGGTGACGACCTGAGAGCAGAGACGATGGCGCCATGGATGGCTGTGTATCTGCAGTGTATCACAGAATCAAGGCGTAACAGGTATCGCAACCTAATTAGGCGGGTGCATTCACGCCACAAGGTTGCAGCGCAGGCTCGAAGGGCTGCATGTACATGTAGTGTTACGCATGTTGGGTGTCTGCCTTTATCTCCAGGACGGCACAGCCTGTCCGGGGGCTGAGCGGGTGTACAAAGTACCTTACTCTTCATGAGGCTTGTCATGGTTGTATGTCTCAAGCCTGAGTGACGATAGTATGGCGCCTGTGGTAAATGGACGTAAGCAGAGATGTAAAGAGGTGTGTACACATACACGTAGTCACTACACGCCATCCAAGGCCACCCAAGGTCCCGCTTGGGGATTTTAGGGTTATATGGATTGCATCGAGAAAACATGTTGTATCTCTTACAGATCATTACTCCGCATATGGAATCTGGTTGCTAGATAGCTCGATAGCTCATATGTATGTGTATCAAAGTGCATGGTATATGAAGTATAGCTTGTGTGGATTGAGCATAGTGAAGCTACAGTTTTCACATAAACCATCGTGCCATATCGCAAAGTATAGTGAAGCAAAGTAACTTCAACTAGTGCAGTGACACGAAATGGATCGATCTTGAATTAATCTTGATCCTGGACAGAAGCTCTCATTCAGATATGTGTTGACCGATAGCTGCTCGCGGTCTCGATCCGGTTCTGACCTCTTCGGCCGTCTTCCATTCGCCAGCAGGCTGGCGTTATGCCTCGTTACACGGCGCCCCCATCTCGCGGAGGTACTTCTCTGGCTTCTTCGACATCAGCGCCGGCTATGATAAGATAATCATCTAACCGACAGGTTCCTGAAGCAGCGGTGCAAAATCGCCCTTTCGAAAAATTCTGTAGCGCTCGTAGCCGATTCGTTTGTAATGGATTTGTAGCATCCTGTCACTCTGCGCTACAATTGGATTCTTTCTGGCCTCGGTAGGGCTAGGAACCTGGTTCGTCATCGGCAGTCCAAGGCGCCGTCGTCAAGCCAGCAGAATCCCATCGCTTCTTCGGCCAGCCATGGGATCCCGAGGCTGGAGCACAAATGTTCGAACTCAATCCCTCATCCCTCATCCCTCAGACATTCGTCCCAGCACCCACAATCCTCAATCCGCCAGGATCACCCGCGTAGGCCAGCCAGTACCTCAGCGGATGCCACGCCAGCCAAGTGACCGGATTCGTCGTCTCGATCGTATGAACATGCTCGCCGGTGTCAACGTGGCAGACCTCGATGCCCGCGCTGCTATCCCTAGCATCGCTGCCGCTGCTAGCAGCTATGTATGCGCCGTCGAAGCTGAAGCTCAGATCCCGCACGGAGCCCATGTGCGGTGTGAGAGTGTGCGCGCAGTGCCAGTTTGTTGTGTCCCAGAGCGTGACCATGCTGTCGCTGCCGCCGACCGCGACGTACGATCCCGCGGGCGAGTGCTGCACGGCGTAGGTAGCGCTCGTGTGCGCGCTCAGAGTGTACAACAGGTCCAGACTCGGCCAGTCCAAGACCTTGACAGGCCCCTCGCCCGTCGTAGCAAAAAGCTCACGCCCCGAGTTCGAAAACGCCATAGCATTGAACTGCCCGCGGTCCTTCACAGGCGTACTATCCCTCGCCTCCGCCGCCCAGCCCTCCGCGCTCCCGAACCCAGCCTCCATCTTCCTCACATCCACCGCCATAACCACGTCGTCCTTCCTGCCCACCAGCACACTCTCCCCACCCGGATGCCAGCTCAAAAACAGCCCCGTATCTCCCGTCTTGCACTCCGCGACCTCCCTCCCCTTGCCCGCGCCCACCGGGCCCCCAACCCTCACGTCCCAAAGCCTACACAACCCATCCCCGCCCGTACTCGCCAGCACCGCTTCCTGGTTCGGGCAAAACGCGACTTTCTCCACCATCGCGGTGCCGCCCGCGCGCAGTTCCGTCGAGCTCTTCACATTCGGGCGCTCGGGGTTCCAGACGCGGATGTATGAGGAGATGGAAGTGGCGATGAGGGAGCCGGTGGGCGACCATGAGAGCGAGCGAATGTTAGGCGCTAGACCTGACGGGCGGCCCGTTTCGGCGAGGACGGTGGTTTTGATGCCTTTGAAGGTGGACGGGAAGAGGTCCTTTTTCAGGGGCCGCGAGGTCTTTGGCGGCGCCATGATTGCGGTTGTCGTGGAATTTTGTGAGACTTGTTGTTGGAGGTGGGAGCGCATCGGAAGAGAGGGTTGTGAATTGGAAGCTGGAAGCTTGCGAGCCGATCGGCGTTTGCGATAGGCAAGGGAGCTTGAGCTTTGGATCGTGAGATGGAAAGAAAACAACATAAACTGAGAATACAATGAATTTACTTACCGTACTGCTCTGATGCTCGCTGTGAATCAAACAACCTTAAGTTAAAGGGAACACGGGAATCCGTGAACTCAGTCAGCTCCATCACATGCCATTCAACCTCACATCACCACCACGACCCCCTGCAAATTGTAATACACTTATGAAAACACAGAAAAATAAGTTTAAAAGGTTCACGATACTTTTCCTCGTAGCAGCGTTTATCTCTAGCATGCAGTAGCCCTCGAAAGAAAAAAGGACAAGAACGTAATCTATGCCATCTCGCCAATCTTGCTCAGTCCCTTGAGCGAGCCCAAACTAAGAGCCAAACCCTGACTCCTGCTGCGTATCCTCATGAATCCAGTGACAGGCCCGTTCTCGCCCTCCTTTTCGACACTCAAGTTGGCCAGAGCATCCTCGCCTGTAAAATTGTTAGCATTCGTTTCGAAAAAAAAACAACAACTGGAGGGAGTCAGAAACTTACCAAACACGGAGCGCGCGTACAAGTTCGCGCTCAAGAACTGGCAATCGCCGCTCAGACTGGCCTCGGGAGTGAGGCACTCCATGTTCGTCACCTTCATGAGGCGAGCGAGGAAGTCTCTGAGACCCTTGCCGGCTTGGAGCTTGGTGTTGATGTTGACCTTGTTCTCCCACTCGAACTCGGTCCACATGGTCCTGAATTGTGTCTCTGTGCAGTGTGCGGGCTGGATGTAATCCATGATGTCGACGTGGACGTCGTTGAGGATGACAACCTGGGTATCAGTGCTGTGAGCGCCATCGTAGATGATGTTACCAAAGATCACGCCGGTGTCGGTTGATGAGACCTTGATGGTCGCTTGCACGTTCATGAAGTCGAGGCCAGGCAGGTTCTGAGTTGTGGCACGTTCGACAACCTTGAGGTCGCCGAGGGTTGCAAACTCGACGGAAAGGTTCTGAAGAGTCTCGCGAGTTTGGTTGACGAGGAGAACGTCGAGGATAATGTCGAACTGGTGCACCTGGACGTATGCTTCAGCGTACACAGGATCGGAGAAGCCGGTGAGCTGAACGACACGGCTGAGCTTGGATGCAATGTGCTCAGTCGCGGAATCGCCACCAGTGGCCTTCTCAAGGTCCAACTCAATCTCCTCTGCGCCGTCCATCTGGTTCTTCTTGCTGAGCTGTCTGAAAGAGACAACGTCGTCGACCTGGATCGCGCTCTTGGCCTTAGTAGCAGCATCCTTCTCAGCACGCTTCTTTTCCTCGACCTGGACCATGTCGCTGAACGCCTTGCGGGTGTCCTGGAGGAACGCAGTCTCAAGGTCCTTCTGCTTCGAGAATTCGGCCAAAGATCGCACACAAGACATGATGCGATCGATCGAATCCTCATCAATCGGTGCCTTGACGAACTGCGACTGACCAGCACGCACGATTGAAATCATGATAAGCATGGCCTCAGCGCGCAGAGCGTTGGTCCTCCTGGGGTCGTCTGTGATTTCTGAGTGGCGCATGACAAGCTTTGTAAGTGTTGAGGAAAGGACAGTGGCCAGGTAGTAGTCACCATCCAGAATAAGCTGCCTGAGAGGAGGTTTCTGGGCAGCCTTGACAGCGTCCAATTTCGCGTTGGCAGATGCCTGGCTTGTGAGTGCACTTTCGGTGGCGTACGTGCCATCTGCCAGAACCTTTCTTGATCCAGTGGGCTGTGCGGCCTTGCTGTGGCCATTGGCCTGGTCGTTGAGCAGGGCATCTCCTTCGGGTTGTTCCTCCAACAGGCGCGCCTCCGACGCAACAATCGGAATTTCGCCCAAGCTGGCTCTGATCCTCTTCCAAGCTTCCTTGATGTCGTTCTCTTCCAGCGAGTATTCTCCGACAATCCACAGACTTCCACGGTAGACCTTGCCGGCTCTAACTTCTCCCAATGTTCCAACTAGACGTTCCACAATCGAGCTGCGCAATTTGGGGAACTTCTCAACGACCTCCTTGACGAAGGTAATGACATCGATGGCCGATGCGTTGTTGAAGTCGGCGATGAAGTCCATCAAGAGACCAACCACGCTTTGCGCCACCTCCGAGAACTTGATGGCACACTGGTGTATCGAGTGAATGAGGAGAGACCTGTATTCGCTGTTCTTCTCGTATTGCTCGTCGACGGTCTTGGACAGCTCCTTCTTCAAGAGCATGACGACCTCCTCCACATTCTTGCTTGAAACCATATCCAGAGCAAGCTCAAGAGCCTTCCTTCGGACATCCAGATCAGGGCTAGACAGAACACGCAGAATCTCCATAGTCAGATCGTCCAGAATGCCATAGTTTGCTTTCCGTAGCTGGTTGACCTTCTCCAAAACGATAAGCTTCACATTGTTGTCCGACTCCTTAATCGCAAGCTCAATGAATTTGGCGGCAGCCGCCTTGACGGCGACAGGGTTATTGGTGAGAGCGGTGAGAGATGAGGCGGCCTCGTAGACGACCGTTGACTCCTTCGCCTCCAACAAATCAAAGATCAAGCGGAGGTATCGTGCCTTGTTCTGCTGGTTCTGCACCGCGTCCTTGCGGATGAATTCCAGTTCGACCAGTTGCAACAGCTCGTTCGCGTTTGGGATTCCCTCAAAGACCGAGCTCAAGTATTCGAGCGCCTTCTCGTGGCTAATGCTCATCAAAGCGGCGAAAGCGTTGCGCTTGCAAGTGTTGTCGCTCTCGGTTTCGAGGAAGTTCTGAATGAGTTCGGGCGCGTCTGGCATGAGAGCCTCGGAGTGCTGGTAGATGGAGGCGATCGCAAAGACGGCGTTCTTGCGGACATAGGAGTGACGGTGCTCGAGACACTGTCTTGCAGGTGCAAGCAGAGGCTCGATGAGTTCAGGCTCACGAAGCTTGCACAGGAAGCGAAGGGTGTTGCCGCGGATGTACTCGTTGGCGTGTTGAAGGTCCATGCGGATGCCGTTGCTGTGTGACAAGTCAGTTCCCAAGTGTTGCAAGTTATGATCCATCACTCCTTACCAAACCAAAATCATCTCCTGCTTAAGCTTGCCATTCGAGTCCAGCTTGGGGCACACCTCGTAGTACATGTACAACAGCTTCTTCAATGGCTTGCTCTTTGAGGGCATGACGAATCGGATGATATGCATGAGTAGCTGCGGCATGGAATCGCCATTGAGCATGACGGTCAAGATGCGCTTCATTGTTTCCTGCTTGCTCTCATCTGTGCCCTTCTCCAATTGGGTCTTGAAGTCCTGCAGCGAGGGCTGGTCGGCGGCATTGTCCTGATGCACCACGCTGTACGAGTTCTCCAGGAAGGTCGCCATGTTTGGCGGTGTGGGTGTGTAGTGTTTTGGAGATTAGAACCGGGCGTTGCTGGGCGAGTCCTCCTCGCGGGATGCGCAGTGTTGTAGCCAGCCCTCTCCGGCTTGTGGATGTGACGGAGCGTCTAGTCGATGGCTGAGCTTGCGTGGCCTGATGGAGCGACGGCTTCGAATGCAGTAGGGGAGGGTAGCGGAGCGGAAATGTTGGTGAGCGAGGGGGCGGAGAGAGTGTCGGTGGGGATTGGTGAGAGCGGTGTTGCTAGAGGGGCGGCCGGGCGTATTGATGTCGTCCCCTTCTGAACAGCTGTTTGGCCCAAGGGTTGTGCTTGTGCTTGGGCTAGCTCACCCTCACCCTGGATTCCCTGAGGCAGAATTTCTGGCTGGCAGGCGCGCGCAAGACAAACCTCTTGGCGGCCGACTTCCACCTTTGGCGCATCGCATCCCAGTTGAGCTCGCCACTGCAGCCGGAGGATATATTTCACGAACGTAGCGACGACATGGCGACTAACAACGACCCGTTCTACTTACGATACTAGTACGTTTCAATGTGTGCGCAGTCGCGTGTTCGCCTTTTTGTTCGCGCCACGCTCCAGCATTCAGAAGCCATATGACTGCCGCAACATCATACTGATCTCAATGCTAGCTCCGGTCACTCTGGCCGCTTCGGTCACGAGTTTCTTGGTAGGTTGTGCGTTTTTGCCCAACTGAAGGCTGTTCTGACGGTTCAACAGAATTCGACTTCCGCGCGGTTGGTGATGGCCGCTCAGCACAAGCCCGCTATGCAAACAACTCGAACTACCGCAACGACTCCTTGATCCGTAAAGAGAGTGAGTCGACAAAGTGCACCCTCGACGATAACTAGGAAGCTAACATGGTCGAAAGTGTGCGTTAGCTCCATCTTGATCGCGGAAATCAAGAGGATCATCAAGGAGAGTGAGATCATGAAGTATGTCTTTTGAGAATATCATCAGACAAACACCAGTACTGACAACCACCGCAGGGAAGACGACACAAAATGGCCACAGAAGAACAAGGACGGACGACAAGAGCTTGAGATCAGACTCGGCAACGAGCACATTTCATTCGAGGTTTGTGTTTCACCATTTCTGTTTTCACTATCCTATACTGACCATCATAATTTTCCAGACTGCCAAAATCGGCTCTCTAGTCGACGTCAATGAGTCAGAAGATCCCGAGGGCCTTCGAGTGTTTTACTATCTGGTGCAGGACCTGAAGGCGCTGGTCTTCTCTCTCATATCACTCCACTTCAAGGTATGGGCATCGAGGTCATTATCTTTACGGTCACTGACAAAAGTACAGATCAAGCCGATTTGAGCTGGCAGCAGTCGTCTTTACGGGGCTCAGTGCATGGAGCGGGGAGTTTAGGCGTCTAGGATGAGGACTTGAATAGAATCCATTGGGAAGTGCAGCACGCAGGCAAGGCATGAAGACCGGACTGTCAACGAGCATGGGTGTGCGCTGAAGAGAATCCATGCGGCCCTCACACATCCAGCCACATATGGAGACATAACGCAGCAAAGCTTCTCGGCCAACCAGTCCCGAGCAAGTCGACTTTGAGGAGAGTGGCCCCGAAGGCAGGCCCGAGATGGCGTTCATTTCCCCACGTTTCTTACCCCAGTTATCAGCCAGGCCCTTTCGCTTCACCAACGCATCTACCCTTATATTCCGTCATCAGCCACTACACCCATCAGATACAATCCATTCTAGACCCTCACTGTGCCGTGTCGTCCACTCCGAGATCATCGCCCTCCTCCATCAACCCTCACTCGCCGCCAAACACCCGCCCAAAAAGCCCGTCCATGTCTACGCAACCACGCGCGACCCTCGTGACCCGCCCGTAGACTCTACAGCCCAGAACAGTACAACGCAGCATCCACCATGCCAACACCAGACGAGACCGCATTCCCGCCCTCACCACCCATCGATATCCCCGCGCGCTCTTCCTTTCCTAGCTGCCCGCCAGAAGAAGAACGACAGGAACCACGCGACGAAAGCGACGACGACAACAACGATGCTGGCGAAGACGAAGAAGCTGCCGCTCCACCGGCTGATCACGCGATCGCGCAAGAACCTACACCTGAGCCAGATGCGCTAGAAGGAGCTTCGTCGGAGAACCACAATGCACAACCACAGTCGAAAGACAGGATAGCTGAAGATGCGACGGCGGCGGCGACGGCGCATACACACAGTTCGACGACAGCGTCGCATGAAGCCGTCGTTGCGCCGCCCGAAGGCGAGATGCAAGCGCAAGCACAAGCAGCGTCGTCAAATCCACATGCGTCGATGTCGTTGCCACCGCAGTATCTGGACGTCACGCCCGATAAGAACCGAGTGAGTGCTGTCTCGAGTTCTTGTTACACCTGGGATGCTTGCTAACACTGCTCTCTGCTAGATATTGCCCAATTTCTCGTCGTCTTTCTTGCGACCCGGCAGCAAGTTCAAGGGAACGCAACAATCCGACCGCCAGGTGTATGATGTCCAGGTGGAGATCAAGGATGTTGACATGGCGGAATCGTCGCTTTGTGGATATTTGCGCATACAAGGTTAGTCAAGAAAGCACTTGGATTCTGCCAGCCAGATTATTGGATCATTCACTGACACACCACTCTCACAGGCCTCACAGACGACCACCCAACCCTAACCACATTCTTCGAAGGCGAAATCATCGGGCCCAAACACCTCTTCAAGACCACCCACCCTTCCTGGGGCTCCTCGGAAAAAGTCGACCTGCAACACTGGGCGCGCTTCCCGGCCTGGCGCCCTCTGGCCAAATCCGCCAAATCGCCGTCCTTCACGCTCAAAAACTATCAGCAGCGCGAGCACATCTTCATGCGCTGGAAAGAATATTTCCTCGTGCCGGACCACCGCGTCAAGACGATCACGGGCGCGAGTTTCGAAGGCTTCTACTATATTTGTTTCAATCAGGTTGATGGGAGCGTCAGTGGGATTTATTTCCATGCGAAGAGTGAAAAGTATCAGCAGTTGGATTTGAAGCACGTGGAGGATGGAGGGTGTGTTGGTGCTATGGAGTTTCGGTGATGCGGTGTTGGGAGGGTTGTTGCAAGCGCGGAGGAGGAGATGTACATGGCAGTCTGCGTGGCAGGCTTGTCGAACGAAGGGCACGTGCGGATTCGGACTGCATTGGTGACTGCCGACTTGAGGTTGGTGAAGGGATCTTTCTTTGTACAGACGGGGCTATACCACATTGTTAATTCCGATCAATTTTTTCCACTGGAATCAATTTGTCTCGCATGGATCGATTGCAAAGCTGCGTGGATCTGGATCGCACAAAGTGACCCATTCACACGTGGAGTGCTGTCTGTCTGCACTGTCTCGCCATTCACACGTGGAGTGCTGTCTGTCTGCACTGTCTCGTGGAACGGATGAGTTTCTGTGCACGCCGCGGCAGCTCTCCTGTGATATCTCAACCGCAACCGGATTTCAACCATATCAATGCGAGTCAGACACCCCCACCGCGCTCTGATACAAAGCGCCGCCGCGCTTGCAACGGTTTTGGAACCGGGCGTCAGATCCTTCTGCGATCATGACGCTGTCTTTGCGCTTCGATCCTCCTCTCGCTGCTGCACAGTCTGCAAGCCACCATCTATGCCTGTCGCACACTGCGCCATCGATGGGTTGGTGGAGAGCGAAAGCAAATCGGCCATTGGTCTTGGCATGAGTAGATCGATCTTCAGCAGCGGATGGCATGATCGGAAGAGGAAAGTCTATCTGCCCGACGGAAGACTGCATGACAGGTGCGTGATGAGGAAAGAGATGTCTCACGCTCGTCCCCCGCCCCATCACCTGCATTCTCCACGGGCAAGCGTGGTGGGCAGCAGGTGTCTGCAGATGCTCCGGGTGCGCAACATCTTGCATTGCATTGATCACGACGTCGGTCTGCGACACCGCTCGTCCAGACTTACTACTGTCTAGCTTGGTACATGCTCAGGTGTCGCCATATCCGGCCAAGATCCCACAGTGCCGTCTGAGAAAAGCCGCGATGTATATCGATCTTTTATACTTTACCGGGCCCATCCTAGCAACGCATGGCCCCGATCGCGGGTGTCCGAAACGTGGTCGCGTCACTGACTCCGGGCACAGCTATACGAGCTCGAGCAAGAGGCGTGGATAGCTCTCTAATGGCATTTCCTTTTCCTGGCTGGTAGTATCACCCTTTACTATGCCATTGTAATTGTCAGACATTGCTGGCTGTATCGCTTTCATTTCTTCTCTCGCGAGCAATCCAAAGTAGCTACACAGCTACACAGCTACACAGCCATCCCAATGGACGGCCAACCACTCGCGCCGGCGTTCAGGCCCGCGCCAAAAGACCACGAACTCTCCCGACCAGCATCCGCCCACTCGCCCTTCGTCTTCGACGACCCGCACGAAGCAACCGACGCACACGACCACTACACCGAGCCCACCACAGCCTTCGGCTCCGGCCTCGAAGACCACGCCTCCTACGACCTCAAACCCCCAGCGCCCTCAGTGTCGCAGTCCAACCTCGAATCGCTCGCCGTGCGCTTCTTCTCCGTCGATCACCTCAACGCCATCCTCAAAGACCCGCCTCTCGCCAGCCGCTTCGCCAAGTTCCTGCACCAGTACCGCGCCCAGCACATCCCCAAACTCAACCAGTACTTCGACGCGAAGAAAGCGCGGGCCGCCGTCGAGTATGCGAATGCTGTCGCCAATCAGTTGACGGTCGATGGGGACCACGCTCCGTATATTGCTGCGACGCTGAACGCGCGCTTCGATGGCAGGATGAAAGAGATTGTCGAGGATTTGGTGCAGGATGCGCTGCCGGCGTATGTAACCCACAGGCTGACGGGGTTGGTGACGGAGTCGCTTGTGAAAGAGGTCACGGGGAACAATGCGCCTGTGATGCGCGAGTTGATACCTAGTCTCGCGGAGGTGTATTGCATTACGGATCCTTCGTTGCCGGATAACCCGATTGTCTATGCTTCGGAAGGTATGGACGTTCGATTGGAGTGCGACATGTGATTGCGCTAACGGTCTTCGCAGAATTCTACAACACTTCACAATACGGCCGCGAATATGTCATTGGCAGAAACTGCCGCTTCCTGCAAGGTCCAAAGACGTCCAATGTGAGCGTCCGAAGGTTAATAGACGCTCTGGCAGCTGGGCAAGAAGTCACAGAAACGATCCTCAACTACCGCCGCGACGGCTCGCCGTTTATGAACCTCCTGCTGATCGCGCCATTGTACGACAACAAAGGCAACGTGCGATACTTCCTCGGCTGCCAAATCGACGTCTCTTCTCTGATCGAAGGAGGACGGGGTCTGGAGTCTTTCGCAAACTTGCTAGCACGCGATCGATCGGAGAGCAGATTTGGCGATTCTCTCCAGAAAGATCCGAAGCACATGCTGGGCGAGTTCGGTGCAGTGCTTACCGACGAAGAAGCCAATATCGTTAAGAACCGCACTCGCAGTTTCAGCGAAAGCATCATTCGTCCAGGCACAGCAATGAGCGGCTCAGTACGAGCGCCTCGGAGACGACTAGGAATGGACGACACTGCGCCAGACCGCAATCTCTGGCCCTCTGCTAGCCTTGGGCCTTCAGGTCGTTTACCAGGCGTGTACCAGAACGTAAGCCATCCCGATCCAAAGCAGGACCCCAACCACACCTCAAAACGCCGAACTGACCCTCTTTCAACAACAGTACCTCCTCGTCCGCCCCTACCCATCCCTCCGCATCACCTTCACCTCCCCTGCCTTGCGCATCCCGGGCCTCCTACAAACGAAATTCCTCGACCGCATCGGCGGCCCAGAGCACGTGCGTGAAGGCCTTCTTGATGCCCTCGCGCACGGCACCGGCGTCACCGCCAAGATTACCTGGCTGAGCAGCACATCTGGAAACGTCGAAGGGAAGCCCCGTTGGATCCACTGCACGCCGCTGATGGGCAGCGACGAGAAAGTCGGGGTGTGGATGGTGGTGATGGTGGATAACGAGGAGATCACGGGGGGTCTGCGGAGGGGCAGTGCGGCGCAGGATGTCACTGGCAGTGGCGTTTTCGGGTATGCTGGGGGGCCGGGGTCGGTGGGTATGGGGTCGCCTAGTCAGAGGGGGTCGGGCAGTCCGCGGTTTACGGGGAACAAATTGTATGCTGAGTATTTGAGGAGGGAGGGGAGAGGTGGTGGGGAGGAGGAGCAGGAGAGGATGAGCGAGGAGGCGAGGGAGAGGAGGGAGGTGGATCATCAGTTTCGGGACTTTTGAGGGGTGAGGTTTATTGGATGAGCATGGGTCACTTCTTCTGGACGATTGCTCGACGGATCCGGTCTTTTGTCTTCGGGATCGCTCTTTTGGCCTGGAAGGATTCCTTGTCTTGTGTTGTCTTTGTGGATCACTAAACGAGCGAAGGTGTTTCTGGCGCAGCCATTTTTGTTTTTTTTCCAGGTAAAAACGATTAATACCCGACGACGAAAAATGACAACGGTTGATTGGCGAGAACAGATTTACCCAGTGACTTTTTCTTTTTCCCCTTTTGAAGACATCTTAAATCCAAACTGCCGACCGACAAATGAACGATGTTCGGACACTGCTGACTTTGGATTCGCTTACGCATATGCAGCCCGATGACTAATCGTTTAGTGAACCATCGAGGGGCCCACAGATGCAATGCTTCCTTTGCTGACAAGTCGCCATTCCATGCCGGACACCCTGCTGCGATGCACATGATGAATATGCTCCGACTGCTCGACGAGCGTAAGGCCTGTCTCTCTTGCGTGATCGCAGCCAATGCTTGCTCATGCATTGTCAGCAGCCTTCCTCTCGGCTGCTGGGTGATTAGTGTAGGGTTGGAAGCTCGCTTAGACGGATACGCTGGCAGCTTCTGCGATGAGCAACATGTTTCTGCTGGCTAATGCAATCGATGGCGTATGTGGCAAGCTTGAGCTGTTGCATGGATGTACAAGTAGTCCGACCGTGGGAGGTTATGTGTTTCAAGAGCTCGCATCCCGTTTGATTTCTGGTAGGTTTGTTTGATTGATTGTGCAACACCTTCGTCCACTTCAGGAGCTATCATCGACAATTGTATGCAATCATGCCTCTTCCAGAAGACGAGACTGTCGTCGAGACGGGCGACTCTCTGGTGAAGACTCTTCGTGGCGCGTTTGGTACGCCGGAGAGCTATCGTCCAGGTCGGTTCCCCATCGTCTCATTGCTTCCTAGCCACTGCATCATGTCTGACGACTCTCACAGCTCACGCAAAGGGCCGCCTCCTACGCGGTACTTTCACGCCAACACCCAGAGCCTCATCGCTCTCCAGCGCACCTCACTTCACAGTCCCAAGCACTCCTCTCCTCGCCCGCTTCTCCTCCTCCACCGGCCTCCCCGTAAGTCCCCCAGAGCAACCCACCAACCACCTCACCAACACCGGTAAAACCAAAACTGACCCCAAATCCCCAGTCCATCCCCGACACAGACCCCAACGCCAACCCCCGCGGCCTCGCCCTCCGCTTCCTGCTCTCCGCGGACGAGCACAAGCACACCGACATCATCGCACACTCCACTCCTTTCTTCCCCACCCGCACGGGCGAAGGCTTCCTCGCCATGCTGCGCGCGCTGGGCGACGGCTCGATTGCGAGTTTCCTCGAAGCCACGCCGAGCGCCGCGGCGTTCGTGCAAGCGCCCAAGCCGAGCCCGGCGAGCTTCGCGACGGAGGAGTACTTTGGCGTGAACGCGTTCACGCTCGTTTCTGCCGAGGGTGGGAAGACTTCTGTGAGGTATCGGATCGCGCCTGAAGCGGGTGTTCAAACGCTTTCTGAAGAAGAAGTGAAGGGCAAGAGCGAGACGTATCTCTTCGACGAGATTCCGCGGCGTCTGGAGGGTTCTGGCATCCAATTCAAATTGCTGGCGCAAGTCGCGCAGGCTGGCGATCCGACTGATGATGCGACGGCGCATTGGCCGGAGGACAGGGAGGTTGTGGAGCTGGGGACCGTCGAGCTGAAGGAGATCTTGAGCGAGGAGGAGAGCGGGAAGTTGGAGAAGTATGTGATTTTCGATCCGATTCCGAGGGTGGAGGGTGTTGAGGCGAGCGATGATCCGTTGCTGGACGTTAGGGCTGCGGTGTATTTGATTAGTGGGAAGGGGAGGAGGGCGGCGGAGTGAGAGTGGTTCGTTTTGTGGGATTCATTGAGAGTCATCAATATTCAATGTCGCCATATCGGATTAGTGGTTTGCCTATCCAGACTCATACCTCATCATTGTCTTCTCCAAACCACTCACATACCCTCCTTGTATTCGCAGAACTTCTCCTCAGGAATCACAATTTCAAAAGCAGCTGTGCACACCCACCCAGTCAGCATCAAAGTCGTATCCGACCAAAAAATCCTCACGAAAATGAAAGGTATGGGAGAAACCGAAGAGGATGACTCACGAGGCTTAGTATACAACGGCACCGTCACCGCCTGGTACGGGCCATAATACTCCTTCTTCAGCTGCACCTCCTTGAAATACTCGAGCGTGCAATTCCAGCCCTCGCTGAACGAAATCACCGTCTCGTCTTCAGCTTCGGTGGCATTGCGCTCGCCCGTCAGCGGGTTGATGGGGTGACGCTGCCCGAGGTTGAAGAAGACGCACTGCGGCTCTTGCAGCACGGCGTCGTAGGCGGGTTTGATGGCTGCGAGGAAGGCTGGGACGTCGGCGGTTTTGACGGTCATTTGCACGTTGAGAATGAAGGCGAGGGGTTGGATTCTTTTGAGGGTTGGTGGGGAAGACATTTTTGCGGTTGTGGTTCTGTTTGGGAGGTAATGGTTTTGGAGGTTGGGTTTCGTGAGGGGAGCTGCTGGTATTATTATATTGTTTGAAGATGTAGTGCGGATATAAGATGTTGCTCGAGCTCGCTATGATACCAAGCTGGGCGTTGTCTAATGTCCGTCTAGGGCTCGGCTTGGGTCGCTTTAAAGCCTTCATTCAGCTCCTTTGCCGAGAATTTCGCTATCTTTACCGATTACGGCGAGATGCGAGACTGTTTTGTTCGTCGACGATATTTACCCTCTGGGCAGCGGTGTCTGAAGCGGGCTCGTGACTGCAGCAATATATCATACTAGTCGCTTCTCTTGGTCGGTTGACTTGTGCAATCTTCATCAATATGACGTTGGGGCAATCGGACAGCCACAATCTTGCTGGAGTAGTCGGCACTGAGAAGAGGGGTCGACTATTTGTAATATTGCTTCTAGCCAGGCCATAGTCCTTATGCACGTCCATTCTTTGTGACTTGTCACATACCACGAGAGAGCGCTGCCGGATGACAACTTGGACAGGTTGAAAGGAACTTGTATGCTCTGTCGGGAGACAGAGAAAGCGAGGCTTACCTATACCACTAGAGCAATTAGCTTCAGCAAACAGCTCGTTCAGTGGCTCAACTAGCGGTGTTAAGGGATACAGTATGCAGCAAGATCCGGCGAAGACGCTCATCTCCAACGTTGCGATGGTCGTAGGAATAGAGCGACTGCCATCGAGCCACTAAGACGTATAGAGAATCTTTTGCAGCAAGCACTGCTTGTTCCAACAGCTATGCTTGCTAGTCTCGCTGCAAAAGTGTACGAGGCACCTAGAAGCGACTCGATTGCTGATATGCCCAATTCGAGAATATACAGGTCATGGTTATGAAGAAGTTTCTGGTAGGAGCCTACCCAAGGCCGGGTCGTATATTTGTGACGGCAACAGCCCATGAAAGTGTCATGCATGTGGCCAAACTGCTGCCAACTCCCTGCGAGCCATTGGCACTGCACGAAGCTCAGCAGAAAAGGGGGATAGTCCACCAGTGCATCGCAGGTTGTTGTGGCGAGACCATCGAGCGGTGCAAGCCCCCACGTGATATCGCAAGAATGGCTTGCAGGCTCGCAGGTTGCACTTTCAAGGCATAGCCTACTTGCTTGCCCTAAAGTGAGAATGTTGATACTCAAAAGTAAAAGAGCGCCACGTCAAGAGATAGGGCGATTAACCCTAGGGTCTAATTGTGCTGTTAACCCAGAATCCAGATTCGCGTTTAGTTTCATCATGACACCGCTAGGAAACTCTAGTTTCTTCGCGTGAAACCGGGGATCGAGAGTGTGGGACTGTGTATCCCGACCCTGCGGGTTTCCGTACATGCAAACGCGTTTACGTTGAGAGTCGCAACCATGCTCATAGTTCTGGCAGCAGTATCGGGTGGACGGCACCATATTTCCACATGCTGCTCTGTAGGCGAGGTGGCAGCAAAAGTAGATCTAGTGACAGGGGTGTTCCCTTGCCGGCGATCCCAGCGAACGTGAATCTAATTGACACGATCCACCAGATCGCTTTAACGATCGACGCGTCCACGTCCCAGGCAGGTGGGTATTGGCTAAATGCGTGGTTCGAGAATAGCTGGCGAGCTTGTTTGATGAAGAGAAAAAGCAAGAGTAGATTAATTGGATATGCCGCGCATGCATACCAAGAGTGCCACACGCATGGCATTGCCGCCTCCAGGGGAAGATATTGTTATTGTTAGCAAGAAAGTGGCAGCAGCAGGCGCCCGTCTGGCTTGCTTGCTGCAGCGGGAGACAGCGCCTTCCTTGCCTCTGCCCTCACCACCATCATGACAATTCGTCTCAACTTGACTTCACTTCTTGGCTTCATGTTGAAACACGCTCGACTCAGCATCCGCGCCACGTCCAAACACCAACGCGGCGCTCGACTTCAACGTGTGCAAAAAGTTCTGTCTTCACGGCTACACTTGCCGATGGATGAAAACGCCTCAGCCAGCTGGAGAGGCTCGTTCCTCGTATGAGCTCCGACCCGCCCAAATCGCATCCACGCGCGAAGCTCCCGCACCCGAGCTGCAGTACCGTGCACTCTCTGTCTGCTGTCACGCTGCCGAGAAAGCCGGAACAACGTTCGGCCTTTTGTGTTTTGATGTGCTCAAGACGTGCCATCATACCAAGGGTACCCTACCTCGAGTATGGTTGAACGCGTGAGGGAAGCACTGAAGTGCCAGCTGCCTGCAGGCAAAAGCCCTATGTGCCAAAGGACCGATTGCTAGGTGCTTGACGCTGGAAACTATCGCATCGCTTTTGTTGTACATATACTCTCAGACGTCAACACGTGCAATCCGCGTCCTCGGAACTACATATAGCGTCACAGAAATGCTCCTCAATCTGCCCTAACCTGAAGCCTGTTCCTGCGCGATATCTGTCTGGATGGCTTGGTGCCTTGGTACCTTCCTCTCCACTTCAGCCGTACCTCGTGGCAGTCGAGGTGAACGCCCGCACTGCTCCACCGATGCTCCGGTCTCCGCGCTCGGCAGGCCAGGCACAGGTGGAACTGGCGGCCTCAGAAAAGTGTCGCAACACGGAACTTGCCAGTCACACTGGGCACGAACGCTGGCTCTGACCGTGCTGAGTCGTTATCACCAGACTCTAGAACGCTGTGCGGTGCAGTAGTCAGTGGTCAGCAGCGCCGTCAGCGGACCGCCTGCTGCAATCCAAAACCTGCAGCCGCACTTCTATCGTCATGTCCGGCAGCAGGCTCGCTTGGAAGAAAGCGCTGACGATATTCGTGCCGTCTATCGCTTGGGGACAACCTCCTGGGAAGGACGAGACATGACGACGCTACGGCGCAATACAAGCATTCGCTGATCTGCCGCCCGTCCGTCGAGGAAAAGGGGCCAGCGAGCCGCCGCCTCAACTCAGTCGTCCAGAAACCGTGCGCCACGGCAACCCTGTGCCTCAGCGGCGAGGCGGCACGGATGATGGCCAGCGAGGAACCGGCTTAGCGCCACAGACCACAGACGAGAGTTGCTGGCTCGCTGGTCGCCGAGGCTGTTGTGAGTAAGGCCAAGGCCAAAGAGGGGGTCCTTCCGCACGCCGGCAGGAGGAGGGAGCATCGCGCAGAGTCCGGTCAGACGCCAACGCCCAAGGATGATCGCTTTGTCTCCGGACAGGCACATGGCGAGACTACAGCACTATACGAGCGGACAGCCCCAGTATGCATGCCTTATTAATGGTAGGTACGGGGATGTACGTACCGCCTGCACGAGGTCGGAGAAACAGAGATGCGCAAGCGCAAAAGCGATCACCGCGCACCACAGGCAGGCGGGGCGAGAGTTATTTTTGGGGCGACTCGAGCGAGAGTGCATACAGAGTGCCCGCGGCAAGGTCTCACGGAGCGCTGCCACACAATACCCAATCAGCAGGCGCCGGGCGGCATGCTCGCCAGCGTTTCGTGGGCATCTGGTGGCCGTTCGCGCTGACTCTGCTGCTGGTCGAGGCCGCATTCTCGGCGCAGAGAAGGTCACGGCGGGCGTGCAGTCTGGCATCGCACACGGCGCACGCGCTGGCACCTCACTCCTGTCTGCCTTTCCTTTCCCCAAGAGATCTGCAGGCTGGCTGCGGGCTGGCTGAGCGAGGGCGCGAGGGCGCCGACGACCTGCGCCGCCCGCCGGTGTAGCGCACCGCTCTTCACCTGTATCGCGCGCGCCGTTCCACTCGCTCCTCTGTCTGCTGCTGTCGTCTTGTCTCGTGCTGTAGAGCCGTGCTGTCTGTTGCTCGTCTCGTCACCGTCGCTTCCGTGAACGCCTGCTGCTTGCTTGCGCTCGCTGCCAGGTTGTCTCCTGCTACCACACCTGTCTGACTGCTCCTGTTGCTCCGGTCCTCAATCAATGCGCACATGATCCTCTAATACTGGTATCGCTCACTTGCCCGTCACCGAAAGACCCCGCCCGTCCTGTCAACCGTTGCATCCTCATTCAACGGCCCTCGCAGTCTGGACCTGTCCGCCTTTTCCACGCGCAACCTCTGCGCGACCACACTCGCTACCGCCAGCCCTCACGAGGGTGGGACACATAGTTGTAGTTCCAATACCTGTCCAGCAAGATGGATTACAGCAGTGCGTTCGCGTCTCACCAGACGATGTACGCACACAACTTTGGCAATCCTTCCGCAGAGCACCTTCACCAGCAACACTATCAGCAACACTACAAGCACATGCCACAAGCAAGCATGCCCGATCCATCCAGGAACCCGTATGTGACTGCCGTACCGCAGCACCAGATTGCTTGCGACATTAAGCCACGGCTTACGAAAGAACAACATGATATCCTCGAAGCACACTACATGGAGCAGACAAAACCAAATACCAGCACAAAGAAGGGGTTCGCGGAGTCGTTGAACGTCTCACTTGACAAAGTAAACGTGAGTTATTGAAAGGGAATATCGGAATGGCCTTGAAGCTAAGACATCGTCCGTGTAGAACTGGTTCCAGAACCGCAGAGCGAAATCAAAACAAGACGTGAAGAAGGCGCAATGTGCCATGCAAGCCATGAACAACTCACAGCAGATCCAATCGCATGTCAGCTCCAGCGGTTCCGACTCCGAACCATCCCCAGCCTTTGTGCCTCCCGATTACTACAACATGATGCAGCAATACAATGCCGAGAACAACATGAGTAGCAGCTACAGTGGTTCTACCAACAGCCATACCGGCGAAGGCGCACCGGCACCATCGGATGTCGCCATGGCATCAACCCAGCCTCGTGATCAATTCCAGGACTTCAGCTTCAATCAAAGCTCAGGAGATCTGTTCGATAGCCCTCAGGATCTCAACCGTAGGACCCTCACACAGGAACAGTTCAACACAATGCAGCAGAACGGGCTGCAAGGGTCCGGACTGAGCGACTTCAGTTTGGATCTGGGAGGCGAAGGCTACAGCAAAATGTTCCCAGATTACAATCAGCAAGATGTCAAATCGCAGGCAGGCTACGACATTGCATGTCTCCCGGAGGTCTCCATGTCCGCTCAACAAGCTTCTATGCCTCCTACTATTTCCGATCAAGGAAACTTCGACTTCCCCTCTTCTACCGCGATGCAAGATCACTCTGTTGCTTCGTCCGTGAGCTCCGATTGGGGCGGCAGCCGCAGCTCCTCGGTCTCAACATACAACCATGAACCCCTTGTTGCGCAATCTATGGCTACGCCTCAGTCACAACCACAAATAGCGTCAACAAGCTCGCAGTGGCAACCCGGACAATCAGTACCTGTCGATTTCAACCAACTTTCTCAAGAGTTCCGACAAATTGCACAATCCCGTCAACCTCAGCAACAGTATTCGCAAGAGCAACCCTTGGCTTGGCCTATAGACGAAGCATATCATGAAAGGCAAAACTCACAGACAGCGAGCATCACACAATCCATGGGTAACGTTGGGTTGAAGACACCTCAGCCACAGCAACACGCCACTTTCAAATCACCCACCCCAGGCGCAAGTCTTGCGGCCCGTCGACAACGCTCCAAGCCGGCACCCCTAGGACTCGCTTCGATGCGCAGCCAGTCGTACAGCTCTGCATCCCAACCCGGATCTCCCGCTCCATTGCCTCCTCACCAGCAGTCGCAACATCATGCGAACCTCGGGCCTACCCAACCTCTCCGTCGTATCAAGTCATCCAACGTGATCAACGGCGTTGCACAGGGCCGCATACAGAAAACTACCCCCGGTTCTGCGCAGCGATCCCCAATGAATCGTACGTTCGCAGATGCGATGGGATCACCCAAGGGCACTCGTAGTATTTCGTCTCAAGTTGGATCAAACCTAGCGCCACCGACTCCCATGTCTCCGAGAGAACAAGCTCGTGTTGAGGCCGCTAGACAGTATCAACAGTGGCAGTATGGTTCAGGCCAAGCAAGCCGACAAGCCAGCATCAGCGAACATGATGTTGAGCAGTATGCGTCCGCATTATCTGGACAACCTGCAAATGTTTCATCTCCTCCTCATACTCCTTTGTATCCTCCTCAACCTCAATTTGCACAACAGCGTGTTGGCAAAAACATTATCATGGAGAATACGCCGCCACAATCTGCTCCTGCGACACAGATATCTTTCAGCACCAGCTCTTTCATTCCGCCGCAGCCGAGCCAGCCTGTGCAACACCAGACTGTTGGAACGAACCAGGCACAGCTATCTCAACAGGCTATGCAGAGCATGTTCACCACTCAACCGCCTCACATGATGGCACCGGAGCCGCAATTCTCCATGGTCGAGATGAGCATGCCACAGCAGCCTCAGTTCGCCTTGAACAGCTCCGATGCGATGTCCATGTCCCACATGAGCTTCCCGATGGGCGGTGTACCAATGGTCGATGCCAACGGCCACATCCAAATGACCATGCCACAAGCTCACTACCAACTTGTCTCGCATGCCCCACCAGCACCATCTGTTTCGGCACCACCCACGTTGAATCCAACGCCGCCAATGCACTATCCATTCCCCACGACAAGCATTGTTTCCAACGGCGTCCAAATATCTGCACACGCGCCCAAAGTGCCAGCACAACCGGAGTTGTTCGTGCACGAGTACCAGCCTCCTGCAGATGTAAAGCGTGCCGCTACACCGAGAAAGGTGCCCGTTGCCGACGCAGGACCAAAGAACTATACGTTTGCCAACCAGACCCCCGAGCACTTCGAAAAGGGCAAGAAGACCTCTGGAGCAGCTGCAAACCACAGCCCAGACAGCAACTCCTCTTGAATTTGACCAAACCCTTCAACCTGCCAAACCAAGCGCCTCTTGGAAGGCCTGACATTCACAAGGGCAACAGACATCCCAAAGCATCTCGACTACCAACCTGGCTACATATTTCACACCGGATCAACACGACACAACCTGAATTTCATTTCTTGCATCATCCGGCACCCGGCTTATCCGCCGACGCGCCTTTCATCTGCATTCCATTCACGCCCATGCGCATAGCGAGCACGACCAGTGTACTCGAGATCACGATTTCTTTGCCTCTTCTCTTAATTCCTCCATCTGCTTTTCTCCAGCAAGCCGGATACCAAGGACCACAGCACATTTCTTATTTCTTTTGAACCTTTTCCTTTTACCTATCCTGGAGCGTTCTGTTATTCCTTTTTTGAGAGTGGGCTCCTTGGCCTTGAAGTTGTCAGTATTGAGCCTGCAGAGGTCTCTGATCTGTTATTGTCCTTCAATCACCTGATAGGCTAGGAGTGGAAACTGCTTGGCTTTTGACTATACCAGGAAAGCGCAACTCTTGCGAATCGATGGAGACGGGAAGAATTGAGTATCAACTCAACCGCCCTCGCGACGATAATGATCTGGATTTTTTGTTTTCCCTTTGGAATTTTGATTTGTTTCCCTTATCTACCTTCTTCAGATGTACAATTAGGATGCTCACTGTTGCCCCTTGCTTGTGGTGGCAAAAACTTCTATTTGGTCGGCACTGGTGGAGAGAGGGCGTTATGAGTGAATCGCTCTAATGGCAATTATATTCCATCTTCCTTTGGTTGTCACTTCCGTGAATGTCGCTTCACTCGTTCTTCTTCGGGATGCTTTTGTCGCTTTTGTGCACTACGTGTAGGATTTGCTGGGATCGCTTGTGAGAGATGAGCCTGCGAGCAAGACAGCTGGTGCCGTGGGTTCGTACATGACATCTTTGCGTTCAACCACCAAATGTCAAAATCATTATACGGGACGAGACGACACCGTCAAGACCCGGGCCAAATTGAAAGTGAACAAAGACAAAAACAAAAGAAAATTACCAAAAGATCCTCCCTCTCTATCAAATCAAGGCCACTCCGGATCCTCCCCCCTCCTAAACACCGCCACAAACTTCCTTCCCCCATTCCGCGTGACCTTCTTGCCCTCCTCCGTCTCCTCCCTCATCACGGCCACGCACTCATCCGCCTCAACTTCCTCGTCCCCAACCCTCTCGAAGGAAGGGTGCGCCTCGAACCGCTCCACCATCCAGTTGTGCAAGTCCTCGACGTCAGTGATCGTGTACACTTTGCCGCCCGGCCGCAGGGCGTACGCGTACTCGGCATTGAGCGTGTGGCTCACGATCCTTGCCTTGTGCTTCCTGGCCTTGAAGTGCGGGTCCGGGAAGCACAGGAAGATCTTGGAAAGCTGGTGCTTGGTGAAGAAGTTGGGCAGGAACTTCATCGTGTTGGCGCGAATGCACGACACGTTCTGGTAATCCACCCCCGGGGCGGCGATCATGTCTTTGTTGCCGAGTTTGGAGGCTGCGGCGGCGGCTTCGGCGGCGGCGGATGGGTCCTGTTTTTGCAGGGCGGCTTGAGCGCGCAGAGCGCGGGCTTTTTCTTGCACGTACTCGGTGACGCTGACGCGGATCTCGAGGCCTAGGAGGAGGGTGTTGGGGAGTTTGGGGGCGAGCGCGAAGAGCAGGCCGCCAAAGCCGCAGCCTATGTCGGCGACTTCGACTTGTTGGGACATTTTGGGGATTTTGGTTAGCTGAGTGGTCGATTCTGAGGTCTCCTGGGCTGTTGCTGTTTGGGACTCTTCTGAGGTGGCAACGTAGGCTGGGTAGTGTTTGGACCAGTCCATTGATGCAGGAGATTCGGGGCTGATTGATGTTAGATTTTTTTTTTCTTTTGTGGTTACCCGTTGGAATACTTGACGATTCCTGTATACTTACTATTTGAGATCATGGTCGGAAAATGGGTTCGCATGGGCTCTTTGACGATAGAACTTTTTCTGCGGGAGCTCTGCTTCTGGTTTGTCGTCGCGCCTGGCGCGTTTCCTGGGAGGGCCGACCATTGTGTTTTGTTGTGAAATGGCCGATGTCTACTGATTGCAAGAGGATGCTCTTTTCGGAGATGTGGTGGGTGGTCCAACCTGACTACTGCTCATGTGAACCATTCACAGACGTCTGCTCGCTGCAGTCAAACTTCACTCGCCCGATGTGGTTAGAGGAGATGGCTGAGATAAGATTGAAGGCCTCAGGCATCCACAGAAGGAATAAGCTTGGAAGCACGTGCGTCAGTCAAGTGGAGAGCTCGGGCGTTGGAGGTGGAGTAGCACTTGTGCCAGGCAAAGCAGATTGCGTTGTGGCACAGCAAGAAGTCGACAGCCACAGGCATGCAGCCCCACGGAGATGGAGACGGAAGACGCGCAGGCTGAGGTATCGGCATATCAGGGCAGAGCGATCGTCGGAGGCATCAATCATGATACGCTCATACGCTCTCGTGACTGGCCAAGCAGCCTGTGGTGGTGTAGCATGTCGAGCATGTGTCTACCACGCACCCATATCACTGCCAACTATGTCTGATCAGCTCGCCATTGCCTTCCTCCTTGGCGCTCTTGATCTTCGGCAGACCTCGCGATCGAGGGTTTGTATCGACGGTGTGTTGCAGCTGTCCTATCATCGCCATCCCTGCCGCCTGTGGCGCGAGCAGACGCGCAAACTTGTTTTTCTAGCTGGCACGCGAGGTGGAAGAGATGAGAGGAGCCTCCACCCACGCCTACACGGCACAGCGAAGAGACCGGGTGGCCTCACTATCATAATCGTCTGGCGTCGCTTTCCGGCGTTCCCATCATGTCTGTCTGTGCAGAGACGCACACTCCCATGTCCTTCCGTCTGTGAACAACGACATCATCATCTTTCATCCTTGATAAACTTTGCCTCCAGCGCGCACTAGCCACCAAGCATCGTGGAGTCGAGTGGCGCGCGACAAAGACCAACTGTGGCTTGCCCAAATCACGGATCACATCCCCGAGACGTTGCGATGGACTTGTCGCCTTCCACCACCAGAGCCTCCGTCGGCAAGAGTCCTCCATCCTCACTCAAAGCCTCCGGCTTCATCGTGCCAGCCTCGGCGCCAGTTGAGACCATCATGGAGGACGCAGAGACGCCTGGCCGTCCCGAAATGCAGCACTTCGACTCCGGCACCACCTCTGGCGACGATACCGACTATGCCTTGGGACCAGACGGCGCATTCTACCCGGATCCGCTCGCATCTAGGCACTTTTCGCCCGCCGGTGCAAGCACTGTGGATAGCATATCGCCGCTGACCAACGCAACATCTTACGGTTGGACTCCCGGCACATCCGCGACATCTTCACGAATGAGTGCGCGCACGCCCGCCAGTGCATCGTCGTACGTGCCGCAGGAAGCGGCGACCGCAAACATGCACAGCGCCCAGCAGCGACCACCGAGGCCGACAGCATCGAGACAACCTTCCAATGCGTACAACCCTGCGCGCAGACCCCAACAATACGTCAACACCGCCACAGCTTCCCGACAGCGAGCAAATTCGAGAAACAGGCCACGCAACCCGAACGCAGAATATCGCGCCCAAGAGAAGGCATATGTACAAAGAATACGACAGGAAGATGCGCCGAGCAACGATTTCTTCAGCGTCGACCCGCGAACTCCGAGCTTGGACTACAGTGATGAAACGAGCGGCGAGGAGGGCGAGTCACCTGCTGCGAGCAATTATGTCGAGAACGATCCGTATGATCAGGATACACTACTCTACTACGGCAACGAGGAACAGGAGCCTTCATTGGAAGAGTTGAAAATACCCGCAAATCGTGAAAGGCTGGAGTGGCATGCTATGCTTGCGAACGTTCTCACCGGAGACGTTGTGAAGCAGGAAAAGAAGCGCCTGATCGGAGGACCTGATGCGCAAAATGACGACGCATTGAAGACGGAGATCTGGATTGGTGTAAGAGCGAGGACGTGCGGACGCAGTGTTGCTACTCAAAGACGTTTAATTGAAGAAGGTCGCACAAAGGTGAAGCAGACGATCGAAGCAATCGTCGCATTCGAAATCAAGGGAGAGGCCGAGGTTGGCAAGTCACCTCTGGAGCAGGTCCAGCAGGTTGTGAACCGCATCGAAAAGGTCGAGAGACTTTATCCCACACGGCAAGCCCTCGAAGCAGCACACCCGCGAGCTGCGTCAGATGCCTACAAAGACACATGTAATGCTGTTGTCTCTTGGCATAACACTACACAACTCATCAACACTGAACTCGGTATCCTTCAACAGTGGGTAGGTAATGTAGAGCTCGACTTCAACAAGGCTCGCACTGCACCTCCTGGCGAGCAGAACGGACACCTCTTCGACGACAGCTCTTTCATCGACCGCATACTGAAGGAAGATGGTCTCAAATCCCTACAAGGCGAGAACAGTCTGCTCAATGGCATTAATACTGTCATCGACAAGGCTAAGCTTACCCTGATCGAGAACGCCGACTCTTTCGCCAATCAGCATTTGCCACCATACATCGAAGAGCTCCTCACGTTGATCAACTTCCCTTCTAGACTCATTCAGGAGATTATCCGAATGCGACTATCTTACGCCAAGAAGATGAAGGATCCTGCTCAACAGGGTGTCATGATGGCTGAGCAGACAATTCTGCAGTTCAGAATCCTACTCACCCTAGCAGTCAAGATCAAAGAAGCCTACTTGGTCATTGCACAGCCTCAACCCGGTTGGGATCTGCCGCCCTGCATCGATGACGCTTTCGATGGCGTTGTTGTCGACGCCTTGCTGTTCTACTTCAAAATGCTGAACTGGAAACTCATGGCAAACAAGAACACTTTCAAAGAAGCTGAAATCTTGGAGCAGGAATGGGACTTTTGCTACCACCTCGGTCGCCATCTCGAAGGTGGTGATGTGGAGGTGGCGGAGCAGTTCTCTTCCCTAACTTCCAGATCGCTTAATCGCCTCACAACTCATTTCGAGAAGGAACTCGTGAGGAGGCCTGACGAGGCGGGTGGTGCTGAGATGGACAAACGATACAAGTCCATTCTCGACTCAGTCCGCGTTCGACAGAGAAAGATCTTCCGTTTCTCCAGGATTCTGAGCCAACGGTTCGAAAACGCTACGGAGTACAACATCAACATGGCACAAGATCACTTTGACGACCTTCTGGAAGCACTCACTTTGACTGGCCACTTCCTTGTTGAAACACAGCCACCAGCAGGTGACAACAAGACAGAAGACTACTCGTATTGGATCATCGCTTCGCCTACCCTGCAAGACCGACCTAAGGACATTGAGAGCATGCTTGGTACATGCTACCACGCCGAGGATGCGCCCGAAGACCCAAGCAATCCTTACGTGCTTATCCTCGAGCCGGAATACCCACTCAGGTGGAATGGTCCTAGACTTCGCAGTGAGGTACGGCGGACAGATCTTGGCATGAAGACCGGTCGCCTGCGTCTTGTCGCTGACGGAAGCCAACAACGACTCCAAGATGCCAACGACTCTTTCGCCCTGATCACCGGTATACAGCTCAACGTACTTGTGGAACAACGTGCGAACCTGTTGCGTGTCGACACGGAGCTTACCAGGATCCGCAAGACAGCTTACAAGCTCAGTAACACCATCATGGATAGTGTGAAGATCGTTCGCAAGCAAACTGCAGGTCTAGAGTGTCAAGAACTCATTCAGACTTGTTTCGCTTTCGCCACTGAATTTGGGCAGCGTTCTGCCATCTACATGGATCAGCAGCGTCGAGCTATGCATCAGCTGAAGCTCACCAAACTCGCTCTCGACTGGGTCAGCTTCATTGGAGACGACTGCATTCCCAGTGACCGCAAAACTTTCAGGTGGGCTGTTGTTGCCCTCGAATTTGCTATGATGATGACTAGAGGTCAAAATATCTTGTCTATCAGCGACGACGAGTACGCTGTCCTCAGGTCGAAGGTCGCCGGTTGCATGAGTCTATTGATCAGCCACTTCGATATCATGGGCGCGAGAAGCACAGTTGCAGCCCAGGCCGAGAAGCATAAGCTCGATACCATGGCTGGCAAGATGAATTTCGACTACCACAAGCTTAAGGACGACGAGGAAAGCAGCAAGGTTGTACGCGCACAGCGTCTGGACGAGCTGGAGAAGATCGATCAAGAGCGCAAGGACCGTGAGGCTGAGAGGCAGCAGATGGGTCGTGTGCTCGAGGATTCAAACGATGCCGATCGTGCTCTGACACACCTGTCTGCTTCTGCAGGCAACGTGCACTTACGCTGGCAGCAACTGCAGTTCGTGGGTGGTGGAACCTTCGGATCCGTTTACGCGGCCATCAACTTGGACTCGGGCCAGCTCATGGCTGTCAAAGAGATCCGTCTGCAAGACCCAAAGCTTATCCCGACCATCGTGTCGCAAATCAGAGACGAGATGGGCGTGCTGCAAGTCCTCGACCACCCCAACATCGTGCAATACTATGGCATCGAACCTCACAGAGACAAGGTCTACATCTTCATGGAGTACTGCTCTGGCGGTTCACTCGCCGGTCTGCTCGAGCACGGTCGCATCGAAGACGAAACCGTCATCCAGGTCTACGCACTCCAGCTCCTCGAAGGTCTGGGCTACTTGCACGAATCCAAGGTCGTGCACCGCGACATCAAACCCGAAAATATCCTCCTCGACCACAATGGCGTGATCAAATACGTCGACTTCGGCGCCGCCAAAGTTATCGCCAACCAAGGCAAAACCATCGTCATGGACAACACTTCCGGCCGCCCCAAACAGCAGTCTATGACCGGCACTCCAATGTACATGTCTCCCGAAGTCATCAAAGGCGGCCAGCACCGCGGCGCCCGCCTCGGCGCCGTTGACATCTGGTCCCTCGGCTGCGTCGTCATGGAGATGGCCACGGGTGCCCGCCCCTGGGCGTCGCTCGATAACGAGTGGGCCATCATGTACAATATCGCGCAGGGCAACTCGCCGCAGATGCCGACGCGCGACCAGCTCTCCGAACTCGGTCTGGACTTTTTGCGCCGCTGCTTCGAGCGCGATCCAGCCAAGCGCGTTAGTGCCGCGGAGCTGCTGCAGCACGAGTGGATCTTAAATATTCGCAGTCAGATGGACCTCGAGCCCGAGACGAGCGTGCCGCAGACGCCGGCGAGTGAGAATGGAGGCGGGTTCACGCCGAGCAGTGCGACGAGTTCGTATGGGGGCAGTCAGCTGGGGCGTGAGGTGACGAATGCTTGAGGTTCTTGATTGACCTCCGGTATCCTTTCTTCATTCCTTATCAAGTTTTGTTCGGTTGTATTTCTGGTTTGGTTTTTGGGCATGAGCGTCGGCGTTTCGGGGGGGCATTAATATACACGAACTCTCCTATCCCCCGGGGGATGAGGAATCTTTTGTTTTTTGAAGCAAAGTAGCGGGTATATAAGTATATGGGAAGAAGACACTTCCACACAGAAAAATTGTCGCGGAGCGGTTTCTTGTCCAGCGCCCGGTGTTTTAGATATGTGTATGAGACATGTTGCGTACATACGTTCGAATGGTGTTGCATTGTCGGTGAAGCTTCGAATTGTTTTCGGTGACTTATGTTGGCGTGTGGTATGCAGTGATCCTAGGACAAGACCATGCTGCGTCACTGGAAAGAAAAATCATAGTGGCCTTTCGCTCGGAGATAAGAGTGGTGGTCTTTTCGGTGCTTGTGTGACGTTCTCGCCCGTTCGGGCGACTTGCGAGCCAGCGGGTTTACTGGTCGGAGATTCAAAGAGAAGGATTGGGAACTTTTGGGTCTGATGGGACCGCATTTGACACCAAAGATGGCAGTCTGATTTCCATTCGGGGTGTGAACATGTATGTATTGACAGTAGAAGTCGCTTAGAAATCATCCGAAAAATGCATGTAAAACAAGAGGTCGCGATTCTTTTTAATGTACGGTATTATAGCATACCCTAACAACCCCAAATGCAACGTATCACGATCTCTTGACATGAAAAGGCATTTCTGGTCGCTACGTACAATCAAGATCACCAGAGACCACCGTGATCTTGGCAATTCTACAGCCTCGAAGGCAAAGTAGTCCACTGGTCCTCCGCGATAGATGCAAAGTCACGAAGCTTGTTGGGCCCTCCGCTTCGGCCCTGCAATGCATCCCAGTCCCGGTTCAGTGCTGTCTCGGGCCTCCAACGCCACGAGCGCTGCATTCTGGGGTCTAACTTGCCTTCGAGGCATTGGACTATGTACTTGCCCACGACTGGGATGTGCATGAATCCATGGCCACTGGCTCCCAGCCCAAGGGTCAGAGAGGGGTGGTCTGGGTGTGCAGAGATGAGGAAGTCGCGGTTGGGTGTATCAGCACACCAGCACACGCGTGCGAAGGAGAACGGCCGCTCTGCGAGTTGTGGCATGGTCTCGCGCAGGAATTGGCGAACGCCTTGCTCGGACTCCAACGGAATTTGGTGCCTGCTGAACGGCACCGAGGACTTGACGCCGTTGGTCGTGCTGAAGTTGGTGTAGCCCGGGTGCTCGTCGCAGATCTTCAGCTCGTGGCGCTCCTCGTCGGGCTCCATGAAGAAGCCGCGCTCCATGTTGAACAGCACGGGCAGGTTCTTGTAGAGTTTGCATTCCTCCTCCGTCATGGCGATGTGTGCCAGCGTCCAAGCGGTAGGGCGCAGCTGATCTTTCATGTCGATCAGCTGAGGCGCGTTGGCGCCAGCGCAGAGAATGGTGCGGTCCGCGCGGTACTCTTTGCCATCTTCGGATCGAGCGCCTTTGACGTCGCCGTCTTCGATGATGAGAGAGGTGACTTTGCTTTCGGTGATCTTGACGCCTTGCTTCTCGGCTTCGGAGGCAGCGGCTACGAGGGCATTGCGAGCGTGGCACCAGCCTGCGCCTTCGGCTTTGGACCAGCCTCTCCAGTTGGGGAAATCGCCGGTGAGGACGCCTTCAGGCATGAGTTTGCGGAACTCTTCAGCGGTATTGACCTCGCGGAAGCCATTCTCTGGAGTCGGCTGATCCTCGCGTAGGATGGCTTCGATGTTCTCCGGGTCGCTTGCGGCCAGGATGTAGCCTGTTTCGTGGTAGTAGTCCTTGAAGAGAGGATCTTGCAGCCAGGTCTCGGTGGCGTCGGCGCGGATCTCGTTGTAAGTCCACAGACGCTCTGCATCTGGGCCGGAGAACTCTTCGAAGGGTTTACGCGCGCGGCCTCGTGCCTTGTTAGTGTGTTAGTTGGACTTGATCTGCGTGTGCTGGGGGCGAACCTTCTACAATTCTAAGGCATGTTGTTAGTTCATGTTTCTCCTGGCAGTCTAACGTGATGTCGACCTACTTGTTGACGTCGTTGCCGGCTGAAATGACTGATGGTACTGGGTATGGGTCCAGTACTGTGACATTCTTGTATCCGCTACGGGCAAGCCAAAGGGCTGTTGATGAGCCCCAAGTGCCGCAGCCAACGATGAGAATGCTGGTCGAGGCTGGATCGCTGGGCCTGAGATTGTTTGAAGTCATGGTGCTCTGTACTGACACTATTCTTTTGATTGTAGTCGAACAGAGATCGAGGTAAAGATGAGAGTCTGGTTCTCCAATATATGGAAAGACCCAATTGCAATAAGAACGGAAGAAATCAGGCGTGGGATTCCCTAAGCCGAGTACAGCATCGGTGTTCTCCGGGTTCGCGAGGCGGTAGGGACAGCTGTAGCAGCAAGAAGTGCTCTACAAAGAGCAACGGCAGCGTGGCTACACGGTCCATCATTCTTGCGCCATCATTGCTTCACAGAACAACACCGTATCTCCTCGCTGTGAAGATACGGCTAAAGAACACCGAAGATGTCTTCGTGGCGTTTTTGGTGGGCCTCGAACGTTGACTTTGTGGAGAGCGGATGGACCTTCTTCTTCTTCCTCCACCCCAACCAGTCACAAGCCATCCCGTTCAACATCATCTAACACGCCGCATTTTTCTGCTGCGTCCCACTCCATTGACTCGTGGAGACATGGGCCATCTCGCTTCGATCAAGCATGCCGCGACGAAAGGCCTCCGAGCGTGATCAACCGCATAGGCGCCGTTCCCGCAACGGCTGTCTGAACTGCAGAAGGCGGAAGATCAGGTGCGACGAAAAGGCCCCATCTTGCAGCTACTGTATAGCGCGGGGCTTGACCTGCTCACGCGCAGGCGTAGTCCTGAAATGGGAGGCAGAGTATGCTGATAACGGACTAGCCTTTGGGCGACAGGGTGTAGGTCCAACCGCTTCCTTGTAGGCATGCATCAATGTACTAATTATATCTGCAGATATGGAGCAAACATGGAAAGCCGAAATCAGACGACGTTCGCCTAGATGAAGTCGATACAGAATGGTTACCTCTGCCGACTGTAGAGGAATGCCATTTTATCAACGATAGCTCTGGACCTCTTGGAGAATACGAAACAGCGATCGTCCTGCGTGATGCAAGCGACACCAACCACTCCTCTCCATCATCATCTCCTGGCAAATACACCATATCTTCTCCGGATCTGCGGGCTCGTTACTTGGCCACTCTCTTCAGCCCTAATCTCGGTCTCTCTGACAAAGCGCCTTTTCTGAGAGATCCACGCCATGGCCATCTCGTTTCATATTACTGCGAACAGCTCTGTCCGCTCACAGTTACGAGCGAGCGGCTCACCTCGCCCTTCTTTTCCTTGATTCTGCCATACTGCACCTCCGCATCGACCATCGTCTCAGATGCGCTATTAGCTTTATCAGCTCGACATTTGTCAATCAAGGATAGCAGTTGGGCTGTCACGGCTGTAAGGCTGGAAACTACGGTGATACGCGAATTGCGAAATCGTCTGGCAATGGCGAATGCCTCCGACATTCGGCGAGATCATGAACTACCTGTGGTCATGATGCTCATGTGTATGTACGAGATCCTCAATCGTTGCGACCAAAAGTGGGTCATTCATCTCAAAGGCGCACAACACTTGATCAGCGCTCGTCGGGCCATAACTGGCCGGGATTCATCACAACCGGATTCGGTGAATGAGCTCACATTTTTCGCGGAGAGGTTCTTTGCCTTCCAAGACGTGATCGGAAGGACCGCGTGTGGCGAAGCACCGAAGTTCGACAGCGACTATTGGGATTCTACAGATACAGTCATCGACGCATGGCTTGGCTGTAGTCCAGCGCTTGTGTCGATTGTTTGCTCGATGAACGAGCTTAGTCGCTTCAAGAGCAATACTTTCAACTCAGCAGCATCGGAGGACTTTGCTGCGCAGGCTGCATCACTTGAGTCCAGCTTGTTAAATATGCAACAGATTGTGCCAGCTGGCGGAGACGACAGATTGCTGCTTCGATCCGCTGAGATCAAGCGCTCTGCATCGATAACTTACTTGCATTGCGCATTGTACGGTGCAAACCCGCGCACTCCGATTGTGAAAGACGGCCTTCGCAAGATTCTACGCCATGTGTCTCGATTCTTAGAGGAAGAGGTGGCGGCGGGTCTCGTGTGGCCCGTCTTTGTCGCAGCAGTCGAGTTGGATCCTCTGGATGACGAGCTGTGGAAAGATGAAAGCACTGGCTCACCAGTATATGGACGACCGCTTGTTCTAAGACTGCTCGAGCATATGCGCACTGCAAGTATTGCCAATGTGACTCATGCACGGCAAGTGATATGTAAGATCTGGAGTGCCCGGGACGTGGCTATGACTGGCGACGAATCAACAATATCGCTGGATGATGACTGGGATCGATTTGTGGCACCTGAGAGCCGCAATATCAGTTTGGCTTAGAACTTTAATGATTGAAAGACGCTATGACAAGATACCAGCGAATCTCTCGGCAGAACACTACAATAGCAGGCAAGCATCAGCGAAGCTGTCGCTTGTGATCCTGTGATCGTGAGACATGGAGCTTGATGTTTATCTTCACGTTACAGCCGTCGGCAACGCGGCTATGCACTCTCCACGGTGGATCCTCGCATGGACCTTCACCTTATGGAATTGCCCAGCCTTGCTGATTTAGAGATAGCAATACCGAGGGCCTATACTGTTGCAACGGTATTCCACTCCTGATCTGCAAAGACCATGGCCACTCTCCGCAAGGCGCATGGACCTTCTCAAACCCCCGCATGATCAGAGTGGGTTCTCGTTAATCACAACCACCACATAGCATGCCGCTTCACGTATAAGCAGTATCGGACATTTCTACACGCAAATGATAACGGCAGAATAGCGAGACAATGCGGCAAAGACAGGAGTCGATAAGACGTGATCGACGTCTGCCGAGCATGATTCTCACATACAAAAGAGCTGCGGGATCGCCTTCGTGACCATCGTGTTGCAACTCTAGCTTTCGATATATCCAGACTGTATTTCATATCCTGACGGTTCACCGAGATGGCGACGTCAAACACGAATGATAATGTGCCTGGTACAGAGTACCTTGTCGATACGAACCACGATCTCGATGTTTCGCACGCTGGCTCTGGCGAGTCGGATATTGTACTGTTGCCACAACCAACTGCTTGCGGAAGAGATCCCCTGGTAAGTGTCAGAGATGTCTTTGAACAGTATACCGCGTGCTAACAATCGCACAGCGATGGTCGATGCCTAAGAAATATTGGCAGCTTACTCTGCTCGCTCTTTACGCTTGTGGTTTCTCGTATGGCGAGAACAATCTGGGTGCAGCGCGTACCGTAATCAGCAGAGAGGCAAATGTGCCTTTGACTGCTTTGGCTGGCGGTGGTGCGCTGAATTATCTCCTTCTCGTATGTGTTCTGTTCGATGTTTGTGTCAAACAAGCCGATACTGACCGATGTGACAACAGGGCTTTGCAAACATTTTCTGGATTCCGCTTGCCATGAAGATTGGTCGTCGGCCTGTGCTACTCATCACCACTTTGTTTGTTTTCGGTAGGTGGCGAATATAAATATCCTAGGATGATGCCGGAGACGCTGTGTTGACTGGTACCTTTAGGTTCGATGGTGTGGCAAGCTGTGTTCAATGGTGCCGCCGAGTGGTATCTGTCTTGCGCCCTTAACGGAGTTGGTACCAGTGCCTACCAGGCTGTCATTCAGCTTTCGATCTTCGACACGTTCTTCGTTCACCAGCGTAGTACCAGTCTGTCCTTCTATCTGTTTGGTCAGCAGCTTGGCTCTATGTAAGTAGTACTGGGTAACAACTCAAGTCAAAACATTAATATACTGATCCTGTAATAGCCTCGGACTTATCACTGGCGGAGCCATTGCAGACACTCGCGGCTGGCGCTGGTCTGGCTGGGTCGCAGCAATTATCGAAGCCGGCACATTCCTTCTGATACTCGGCGGCTTCGAAGAGACCATGTTCCCGCGCTTCTTGTTTGACAAGCGCGACGAGCTTCCTAATAACGAGCATGGAGCTGTTGTTAATGATATCAGCAAGCCCGCTGATGGAGAAGATGGCAAGAAGGGTCTCGCTCCGACACACACCGCTGCTTCTGAGCGTGCTGGCGAGGTGCTACCGGGGTATGAAGAGCGTACGTTCTTACAGAAGCTCAAGCTGTGGGACTATCAGCCAGAGGACAAGACGACCTACTGGCAGTACTTTAAGAGGCCTTTCTTCCTCTTTGCATTCCCGAATGTTGTATTGGTAGGTCCTTCCGCAACGTTCGTCCGATGTGTGGCTGACTAGATGCAGGCTGGCATAATCTTCGCATTCGGATGCACCGCAGGCATCGTCTCTTTCAACACAAGTACGCCCTGCTGATTTGCTCGTGTATGTCGGGAAAATCTACTGACCGCTTTATAGTCTCCGAGATCATGACCAACGAACCATACAACTTCTCCACAACCGCCACCGGTCTCATGTTCCTCTCTGCTCTCGTGGGTAGTATCTTTGGATACCTCACTGGTGTTTTCGCAGATACTATTGTTGTCTTCTTGGCTCGCCGCAACGGTGGTGTCAAGGAACCTGAGATGCGCCTCTGGACGCTTTGCATCAGCTTCGTCTACGCCGGCATTGGATATCTGCTCTACGGCTGGGCAGCAGATGCAGGACTCCCTTGGATTGCCGTAGCCATCGGTCTCGGCGCCATGATCGCGCATCAAGTTAGTGCGTGTAGCATCGCTACTGCATATGCGATGGACTGTTTCCCAGGAGTAAGTGATACCCAGCGTGAATCTTGAACTGTAGTGCTGACTCTACCAATAGATCTCCGGCGAAATAGTCGTTATTCTTGCGATTTGCTCATCTTGCATCAACTTCGCCATCAACCAGTCTTTGCAACACTTCATCGACGCCACCAGCATGGGCCCAGTATTCACTTTCTACGGCATCATGGTTATGCTCAGCATGATCGCGGCGGTGCCTATGGGTATCTGGGGCAAGGCATGGCGTAGGAAGTGTGCACCGAAGTACAGAGAGTTTTTGAGCATCAGAGGCGAGCAACAGTAAAATTATTGTGAGTATGGAGAGGCATGTAGATTTGCACATGGGCGTTCTTGCTTTCAGTGCGATACTAGCACAAATCATGTTTGATTCATTTCGTATAACGACCTGAATATGTCGTAAATTCTCACTCGTCCGGCTGTTCGAAGTCGGCTTTTGCACGCGCCGCCAAATCATCATCGACAAGAATGCGAAGTGCCAGCATTGCCATACCTTTTGCGCAAGTCAACGCCGCCTGGTGGGCCTCTTCAGTTCCTGCACAAGCAGCGAAGCCTGGATTGTGTGCCGATACTTCAGGTCCCGCTGGGATGATGAAACCTCCATGAAAGCTGGGAACAAGGTGGGACACATTTCCCATATCGGTCGATGCGTTCATGAGCTTCTCTTGTTTGACCTGCACGCGAGAGCTGAAAGTGCCCATGACTTGGGCGTATGACTCGCACAGTGCGTTGTTGGCGCGTAGGTTGAGATATGTTGGTGACCTGTCGCTTATCAGTCCCTGTCGTTGACTGTCAAACAGTACAATACTCACTTGATGTAGGTAAGGCTGCAACCAGTCGCTTTGGCTGCACCCTCGAGGCAGTTGTGAACACGTGCGAGAAGCTTGTCGGCCCTTTCAATGGTAGGACTCCTCACATTCCAGTTCATCCTAGTGTAGTCTGTGATCACATTGGGTACCGTTCCGCCGACTTCGATGACACCGTGGACCCGCTCGTCGGGCTCCATCTGCTGTCGAAGCAGCGCAATGCTACTGTATGCCGCGACGGCTGCATCAAGTGCATTGACGCCGTTCCATGGCTCTCCAGCTGCATGTGCTGGCTTGCCACGGAACTCAGTGTGGCTATCGGGAGATACAAGTTAGCGGTATGATCTAGTCGTCATGTTGCTCTTTATGGCCGGTACTAACAATTTGTGGCTTGCTATGAGCTTGAGACCAGCAAGACCGTCGTAAGCTGTAGGGTCATTCAAGATCTGATGAGCAGACACTGGATGTGCCATGATAGCAGCTGCGGTTTCCTTGGGAATCGCACCAGCTTCGATTAAGTTCGCTTTACCTCCGCCACCTTCCTCTGCCGGGGTTCCCAAGATCCGCAGACGACCGTCGATACAGTGTTTCTTCATCGCTTCAGTAGCAGCGAGGAACGTCGCGACAGATGACGTGGCGATCAGGTTGTGCCCACACGTATGTCCAATTTGAGGCAGAGCATCGTACTCCGCGCAGATGATGACGAGACGACCACCCGTACCAACCTCAACCTCAAAGCTGGTGTCGAGTCCATACGCGTGCTTTTTCACATCGAACCCGCGGGACGAGAGGTATGTCGTAAGAGTCTCGTGAGCGAAGTGTTCCTGGTATGCCGTCTCTGGATTCGAGTGAAGCTGCTTGTTGATATTGTAAAGTTCGTCATGTGACGCATCGATGTTGCTAGCCACCGTGTCATGGCATTCTTCCATTCGCAAATCACTATGCCCTTTGGAAGATGCTTCGGCAACTGATCCATTCTGGGGGTTCGATGATATCCCGCCCATCTTTGGCAACGTAAGATCCTCTTGTAGATGCATTGGGCTTAATAGATCGATGATGTTGTTTGGACTTGGATGCTGCTTGTTGAGATGGATGAACGTGTGACACAAATCAAGAGAATACTGTACATGTACTTGTAGCTTCGTGGCAGCGACTTCAAGGCCATACCTGAGGCTTTGTATGAACTAACGGCCATCTTCATTCCACTTACGTATTGCTTCTTGATAAAGTTGTCATGTGTGCACGAAGGAGCGATGGAATATGCGGCTGATTCCTCAGAAATAAGCGCTCGTCGGCTATTTCTGAGCTTATTTTGGATCGCCGAGGTCGCTTGTTTCTCCATCTTGAGGACCTTTCAGTAATCAAAGACCCACAGCTCTTATCTGCAACATCATTTGTCCAATATCTACATGCCATCTCAATACTGCCTGGGCCCCATTGCGAATGTAGCCGTAGACCCCATGACCGCCAGCTGAGCTCCGTTTCACCGGCTCGACCGGACTCTTGTACTTGCGAAATGGAAGGTTCGCGATCCCGATCAGGATGCTGGACATGCCGCAGCAAATCAGCAAAGAAGCGCTGTGATCAGCAGAGGCCGAGCTGTGGGCGCTGCTCTCGCCTGAATCTCCTATGCGACTACACCTCGCGTCCAAGCCTGGCTGAGCGCCGCAGAGCAAAGGAAAACAAGACTCTTGCACAAAGCCGAGCGTCGGGCGGAGACGATGTCGTGGCACTTACACCAATGAGCCTTGATGTGTCGATCTCAGAGCTACAGCAACCAGCGTCGCCAGTAGCAAGTTGTTCTTTGACTCTCACCAACGTGGACCACGAGGCGATACGTTATTTTCGCACCGATTTTGCCAAGTTGCATCACACGAAAAACCCGGACTATTCGTTGATCTCCTTGATGTTCAACACTGCTCAGAACGACGCGATGATCATGAACATGGTATTGGCTCTCGGTCTACAGGAGATGAACCTGAAGCGAATCGAGTCCAGCGCAAGCTCAGAAAGACGGTCTGTGATGTATTATTCTTCCGCCCTCCGAATGCTGTCGGAAAGCCTCGCGCTCCAAGATACTGCAAAAGAGCTCGAAAACCTGCTCACTGCTCTATGGCTGATGCTACTGTATGAGCAACAGTTTGGCGATCCTGAGTGTAAGGCATATTCAAGTCACCTTCAAGGTGTAGCGTCTTTGTTGCGGCTGCGGGGAGAGAGGCTTCTCGAGCTTCCCAGTGGCGTGATGGATGATCTACGGACATCTGTTGTGAGCAACGAGACGCACACAGAAAGCCAACGACCTCGCATATCACAGTATGCTGCGCGGGTCCTGGTGTGGATAGCATTGCTTGACGCCGGGGCAGCATCTGTTGGTATTGGAGGGCAGGTCAACGCAGCAATTTTCAGCCTGACACTACTTCCGAGTCCTAGTGATGCTGTTATACGCTATGAAGATCCTGTCAAGGCCTTTTCGGTACTTCATCGTTTTTCCAATCCTCTCTATCGGATCTCATGGGGTGATGCTTATCCACAGAGCGAACTTTTGGACGACGTCGAGAACCGAAATATCTATTCGCTTCTGGGCTCATGTGTGGCCTTGCGTTTCATGATTGCTCAGCTGGCAACGCTGTATCGTAATGGCTCCAGCGAAGCAAGTGCCAAGACTACAACGATCCGGAAATCACTGCACGAAGTCAGCGAGCAGTATTGTGAGCTAATCGACGTTGCTGATGAGCTATCGATGGGAACCGATAACAGCCATCGACTTGTCGCCAACATTCGTGCGATTGTTCCGTTTTACCATGCTGTCGTACTTGATTTCATGCGTGTCACAGCATTTAATGAACCTCTGAACGGACGACAGCGTATTGCACTGAAGAGCATAATGAACCTCGCATATCAAAGCTACAAGCACGGAGGCGATGAAGCCTTACTAAGAGTGGCATGGCCTCTTTTTCTCGCCGTGCTCGAAACCGACGACATGCTCCATCGAGACTGGATCTTTGACCGTTTCACGACCTTGCGCAAATATGGCAAGAACTACGAGCGCGCTCATCGTTTCCTCGTTGATACAATCTCAAGGCAGCAGAGCATGGGAAGACGAGTAAATTTGCGGGATCACTTGGAAAAGCTGGACTTATTTGTACTCGCTTGATTCTGTATGATGAAGATGTCTAAGCACAAGAATTTTACATACAGAAGTTCCCATGGTGCTTTGCAGTGCACGACATTGGCGGCATAGTGGACATACGTATCGACCGGTCTAGTTTCATCTTCTTTGCAACATACCCGTGTCACTCCCATTGATCTTTCATCAATCGCCTCTATATTGTCTATACGTATCAGTAGTTTTGTAAATTGCTTTGCCCGCACAAGTCAACATTGGGGTACTTGCCGTTCAGCTTAGCCGGCAGAATTTAAGCTTCGAATCATCGAGTCTATGACCAATCTTAGTCTGGTCATCGGGTGTGAAGACCTGCTACTGGTAGAAAGTCAAGCTAATCCTCTTGCCATGATGTTACGCCCAATCGGCGGTCGTGAGCGCTTATTTCGATGAAGCGCTTATACTTGATCTCGGCTAAGGAGCGCTATCTATCGCTTATCGGCCTACTGTCCTATACCTAAAGCGACATCTATACTATTACTGCCGTATTGCTATCCGTATCTATACATCACAATACTTCCCCGCATCTTGACATGGCTGGATTGTTGCCACATGAAGCAGGACAAGAGCTTGTCGGTACCAGATCAGCTGGCCCTTTCGGCAAGTTATCAACATGGATTCCCTATATAATGTTGAGTAACATCATTGCTTTGAGAATCGATCCAAACAATCATCGATTGTGATATCCCATTAAACTCCGATATTGCCACAATGCCGTCCGAAGCCAGAGTATCTAGCGACAACAAAATAAGTCCCGCCCAGGACGATCTGCAGAAGCACCACGATGCGTACGAGACCGGCGAAATTTACTCTACGGGAGAAGCTCTGTCTGTTGAAGAAGATCGCCGCATTCTCAGGAAGATCGACCTCAGGTAAGCATAAGTCTGCAAGCCACAGTACGACCAACAGCTGATGAGAACCAGTCTCCTTCCAATTATGAGCTTGTCGTATCTCTTCCAATTTTTAGACAAATCGGCTCTTGGCTATACCGCAATCATGGGTTTGACAACCGACCTCTCCATGACTGGATCTCAGTACCCGTGGTCAAGTGGCATCTATTACTTCGGATATCTCGTTGCTTCATACCCCGTTGCTTGGCTGCTTGTCAGACTACCAGTCGGAAAGACCATTGCGATCTCAGTGTACGTCAAACCGACCTGAGCCTACTCTCTACAGCCCCCTGACGGACAATAGCCTTATATGGGGTGCAATTCTCATGTTAACCTCTACCTGCTTCAATGCACAGGGACTACTTGCCATCCGATTCTTCCTTGGAGTTGCAGAAGCAGCTATCGGTCCAGGACTGACCGTCATCGTTGCGATGTGGTACAAACGTAGCGAGCAGCCGCTGCGTCATGGCGCTTGGTTCATGGGTAATGTCATTGCAGGCATCTTCGGCGGATTGTTGGCCTACGGCGTAGGCCATGTTCAGAGTATTGCGCCTTGGAAGGTAAGCATCCCGTGACAATTGTATCGTGTGAGTCGCTGACAATGTCAAAGGCTGTGTTCCTGGTATTTGGTGCTTTGACTGTCACATGGTCATTCTTCATTTACTTCTTCCTCCCGGATACGCCAGCGAATGCAAGATTCCTCAACAGAGAGGATCGCAGCAAGGCAATTGACCGTGTGCGGGAGAACATGACTGGCATCCGCAGCGACACCTGGAAATGGAGTCAGTCCATTGAGGCACTGACCGACGTTCAGATTTGGCTTCTCGTTACTATTCAGCTGTCTCAGAATATCGCCAATGGTGGTGTGCATGGGGTGAGTCTATGACACCTGGTACAAGACACATGAACTGACGTATCGCAGTTTGGCAGCATCGTCATCGAAGGCTTCGGATTCTCGACCTTGAACACGCTTCTTGTCCAGATGATCAGTGTCGCTTTCCAGGCCGTCTTCGTCATTGTCGGCACCGTCGGCAGTACGTACCTGAAGAACGCACGTACCTACTTCATGGCGTTCAACCTTGCCATCTCCCTGGTAGGCTCTGTCATGGTCCGCCAATTAGACCCCACCAGTATTTGGCCACGATTCTTCGGATACTGCCTCTGCATCGCATACTCCGCGAACTTTCCATTGGTCCTGAGCATGTCGAGTAGCAATATCGGTGGCTTCACGAAGAAGAACACTGTGAACGCGATGGTAAGTCCTGACATAGGATAAGCCAGTCCACATGTCACGTCTAAGACACGCGAGGCTAACAGAACTTATTAGGTGTTCATTGCGTACTGTTCGGGTAATATCATTGGGCCACAGCTCTTCTTCGAAGACGAAGCGCCGAGCTATCCTTCTGGCTTCTTGTCCATGATCATCTGCTTCGGGGTTGCTTTCGTCTTGAGCATCGTCCTTCGTGTATTCTTGATCTGGGAGAACAAAAGACGCGACAAAAGGACCGGCACGATTACAGATCTTGACGATGACCAAATTGGAGCGATGAACTTGTCAGATGCCACAGACAAGGAGATGGAGAACTTTAGATATGTCTACTAGTCACGTCAAGGTCATTTCGAGCGATGCTATGAGCCTGTGAGCCACAAGAACGTGAGCTTACCTCAGTTGTCTCCATGGTGCCTCAGTACAAGCAGTTGGATTTGCGCATCGAATTACACTGATGCGAGGGCGAACTCCTTTTTCTTCTCAGGACTAACAGGTCAGAGGGATATAAAACAGCAGAGCTCGTAAAGGCATCAGCTTCTGGCGTTATTGTTATCTATTTTCTCTTCAAGATGAAAGCAAAGTAATCAAAAGAGCTCTCTCCACCGCCCAATGTCTTCATCTCCATGTTCCACAGTTCCTCCTCTCCGACCTGCAACAATGGTTTGATGAAATGCGGCTGGCGGAATGTGACATACAGAAAGATTCCGTCGGGCTTGAGAACGCGGTGGACCTACCATTATAGCACACAAGAGTAAGACTTTGGCAAAGGAAACGAAAAGGTGTACACTGCACGACCTACCTCTCGCATATAACGACTCGTGTCACTCAAGACTTGGTCTGGAGGCGACCAGGGACTACCGTGGATCATCGCGTCGAGCGTGCCTTTGTCGAAAGCCACGTCGACCGAGTCGGAAACCACCTCTTTCATGTCGCGGACGTCTGCCCAGCGCCATTCAATCCCCTTCTCTTCCGCGTGACGCGCGCGCATGAGCTCCAACGCTGTGTTGGAGAAATCTAGGCAAAGTTGGTTCTTGTAGCCGCGCGCGGCGAGGTCGGCAGGAATGGTCTGGTGGGAGCGGGTGGGTCAGCTCATGGCTGCATGGTGTCGAGAGTATACTCCAGGTGCTCATACACTATCGCCAGTGCCCAGGTGGATGACCTTGGGCGACTGCTCCGCCGGTTTGGTAGCGAACAGGTTCTCTTTGAAAAACGGCTCCAGCGCTTCGAAGCTTCGGAACCATTCGTGGGTGGGATCCTCTCCGTTTGACTGCGCATACCGGCTGTCCCAGTATTCTGGTGTTGCCAGAGCTTTGCCTTCTTCGTCGGGTCCCATGGTTGTACGGATACTGATTTGTACGTGCGATGTGTACGAGGTCGAGAAAGTGAGTTCGAGTTCAATGTTGCGCTCATCTCTTCTGCGGGGCGGGGAAATTCCAAACGCCTGACACCTTTCAAAAGTCATCTCGAATCAAGACGACTTCCTTGTTCGTTTGCTTCGACTTTATCTGATCAAGAAAGAAAGAGAACAATACGGTAGGCTCTAACTACAAGCCTTATTTATCAGAACCGTACTATAGTCTCTGAGTGCCCCCAACATTATGTAAGGTCTGAAACTCCTGACCCAACAACGCTTTAGTTCTCATAGAATTGATTCAGCTGTTACCATCTTCGCAGGATCTTTGTGCTGATTGTTTAGAATGGAGAGAAACAGCAAACATATCTGTCGTATCATGCATGTATTTAGTTCTATTGAAAATTGGTCTATCAGAACTGTTGTGATGTTCTTGTTCACATGTTCAGCGCGGCCGTGCAGTGGCCGGCATCACCTTGTGCCATCGCAGAGCCGCCATCACGACTTTCTCGAAGCGTGAATCGCCTCCAGTCGCAACTTCTGTTTGCCGTGCTCGTCGAAGTTGCTGTCCTCCATCCACGCCTCAATGGCGCCTTTTACTTGTGGCCACTCACCATCAATGACGGAAAACCACGCTGTATCTCTATTTTTGCCTTTCACAATCATGTGTTGGCGGAATAAACCCTCGTACGTGTGTCCAAACCTCAGCGCTGCCCGACGTGAAGGCTCGTTGCCCGCATTGCACTTCCACTCTAGTCTCCGGAATCCGGAAGAAAACGCCCGATTGGCCAGAAGATACCAGATCTCCGTGGCGGCGGTGGTCCTCTGAAGTGAAGGTGAATACATGATATTGCCTATCTCGACAGAGGCGTTCGCAGGGTCGATGCGTAGGTGCGACGCGTGCCCGACGACTTTGTCGGTGTTGCAGTTCTTTACAGCCCAGAAACTGACATCCTTGGACTCAGAGCATCGCTTGACGTACGATTGAAAGTCTGCAAGCTCGTAGAATGGTCCGCTAGGCATCCAGTCCCAAAGGTACGCCTGAGTTTCGCCGCTAACGCTGGGGAACAGAGATTCGGCGTGGCTCTCGTTCAAAGGCTCGAGGATGACGTGCTTTCCGATGATACGTTCATTGCTATCTCGAGGCCATAGTTTGGCAGCATCGGCAGCTGAAGTCAAAGGTATCGACATTTTAGCAGAAAGTGAAGAACGAAAGACTTTCCCAGAGGTTCTGTACTGGTGTCAGATAGAATGGAGCTGGGGCGAAAGTGCGTTGTCATATGATATTAGCACGATGCGTCACCCAGCTTCGAGGTGTCACAATATTGTGCAGGATTGCAGAGCTGAACAACATATAGTGCTTTATCAGCATCCGAGGTCGACATTGGATGTCGCGCGATGACTGGTGGGATCGCGTGCACTTGCTACATGCGGACGGCGGCTCAGTGCTCCACAGGAGTCGGCGCCCTACAGCATACAGATCTGGCCCGGAGCATCTGGGTGGAATACACGACGTATGTGCTGCACTCTTAATGCCATAACCCTCCGAGACGAACTCACAAATCAGAGATCTGACGTATCTACCACCTTGGTCTGAGTTGTTTGGCCATGCCAAGCATTTCTGTGATATTAATAGTAAAACTTTCTACGATGGCGCTTCTCCCCAGTCATGTGCTGTTACAGGTCACCACGAGCACTTCCAACACAAATGACTCGAGATAAACAGACATCGATTGACAGCCCTTACTACTCAATTCGGAGGGCGTTGCGATTTACCACGTTCAGAACTAGCCCATCGACTCTGGCGTGGGCGCAGCAATTCGTATTTTCGCCTACGAAACACTTGGCGCGTCCGATCGTCATGCTTTCTTGCCTTCTTCCTGCAAGGGCGACATGGATCACCTGACAACGTTTCACCCACGTCGTGGTGTCGCGAATCCTTCGAGGAAGGCAGTGCATGCTGTGGTGCAGCTAGATTCCAGCTCTTCGCTATCATAAGTACCTTGACTTGTAGACAATAGTTCTCCGAGTAGCCTAAATCAACACCATTTGAGAGTCTCGCGACAACCCAACACAACGCCATCGCAGCAATGAACCTTCGCAATTACGAATCTCGAAGAACACATCAAGCCTGGGGCACAGGCTCTGGCAGCCCAGCTTTCATGGTGTTGACGTGCCTTGTGGTCAACTTCATCGCTCTGATAGTCGCCATTGTGGTCAATACGACAGTGGTCAAGGATGGGTCCAATGACTACGGTGAAGGGTAGGCCTCGGCTGAGAATCGCGAATAGATGGCGGTGATACTAATGCGAATCGTCTAGTACCGGCTGGTCCCTTATGATTTCAGCACCTGCTGTCGGCCTGCTATGGACGATCATTGACATTGCGCTTTGTCGCTTCTCGGTCTTGCATCCGATTTACTACCTGGTGGAGTCGACTCTTCTCATGGGTTTGAATATCGCTCTGGGTATCATAACTGTCATGCTCTACAGGTACCTTACCACTGATTTCACAATATCCTAACCACACACTAACATTGTACACCAGCTGGGACTCTTCTGGGTCTTGGGTACCTGGCCTCTTTATCTTGTTCAGTGGTGTCGTGTAAGTGCCCTTGTCGCGTGTTCACGAGAGCTGGCTACTGATATACCATGTAGCTATATTGCTATCATGATCATTTCCGCCCGCCTGGTACACAAGCACAGAACTCGTCCCCAAAGCAGAGGTGCCGCCGCTTAAGGCATTCTGGAGCCACCCGCCATCACAAATATCCAGCTCACGCTACAACGCTATACACAAGCCTACCGAGACTACTAACAGCCTACGATAATGATGATACCATCCTAATGTCTAATACCTTGTATGAAAAAATTGTGTTCTTTCTTGGAGACGATTTCGCCAGGTACTGGCGGTGAGCCCAAGCTGAAGCAAAAACATACAACGGGTGGAATCCCCAAATGGCTACGCGCTTTGAAGAAAGTCGATCGATCCAATCCTTGCCTGGCGGAGGGCCTGCATCTCACTTCACTCCCAGATTGGATACGCGGAGCCCTACTTCAAAAATCAGGATAGAACCGCCAAGATCGCTAATAGTAGATTATCAATGACTGACTGCTTCAAACTCTAGAACCAACTCGCTCACTCCCATAAGTTGGAGAAAGGCTGACCATTCACATAATTGACCATCTTATGCACTGGCGGTAATCTCAAACCTTCGCCAAATGCCATGCCCCTCTTCATAACTTTTCTGTAGTTCTGCCCAGGCGACACCTTGCCCAACACATATTCCGCCCTGGTCTCAACTCTGTCCGGGACTGGAATGGACCTGCCAACAACCGCCTCCATGGCCTGCCACGCAAATGTGATGGCCTCCTTCGCTCCAGCAGGTACGCCGGCACGGTCGAGCATGTATATACGAGTCTTCGGATAGTGCTTCTGAATGTAATCGGCAATGTTCGGGTTGTATGCTCCGCCACCACACATGAAGATCTCGTCGATATCTTGCGAGGGCGCGTAACGACGGTAGTGGTCGACAATAGCTTGAGCGGTGATTCTGGTGACTGTCGCGACGATATCGTCCTGGCTCATTCCTTTCTTCGTGCCCTGCTCTATCAGCTCGAAAGCCAGGCTGTCTCGGAACACTTCCCGGCCGGTTGTCTTCGGAGGATCCAGTTTGAAGTATTTGTGCTGGAGGAATTGGTCCACGAGCTCTTGGTCGACAGTCCCACGTTTGCCCATTGCTCCGTCCTTGTCGTACTCCTCTGCTCCATTTGTGAAGTGCCTGACCACAGCATCGATGAACACATTGCCGGGACCAGTGTCGAAGTCATAACATTTCTCCAACCCGCCATCACCGGGAATGAAGCAGACGTTCGCGATACCGCCGATGTTCTGGCACGCGCGGAGCTTACCAGGATGATGTAGAAGCAGAGCGTCGAAGAAAGCGATCAAAGGTGCGCCTTGTCTACCAGCTGCTTGATCGCTGACGCGGAAATCGGTGACTGTGGTGACGCCAGTCCTCGAAGCGATGAATGTTCCTTCGGCCATGGTCAAGGCGCTTTTGGTTTGTCCTTTTTCTGGCATACTCAAAAGCCAGATAGTCTGGCCATGGGATCCGATGATGTCAATCTGTGAGATTGGTATGTCCCTCGCTTTACAGAATTGCTGAGCGGACAAAGCAAATGCCTCGCCGAGCAGGACGTTCACCTCCGAGAGTTCCTCGGGTGTTGTAGTATTTTTCAAGATCATCTGCATCACCCTGCGTTTGATACTCTGTTCCAAGGGAATCTCGCCGTACTTTTTGCCATGTCAGCATGCTTTCTCAAAGTTTCCTTTGGTAGCTTACCTGCAGAAGCTCGAAATGCATCGCAGATGTAGGGGTCTTTTGTCTGAAACGGCACAAGGCACAGTCAATGCCGTCCATGCTAGTGCCACTGTTGAGTCCTAGGACGGTGAAGTCGAGGGCGTAGACCTCGCCATCTTGTACTGTTTCGTGGTGGTCCACTGTTGCATTGCTAAGTCCAGGCATATTTCGTAGGAAGCAACCTGATAGATTGCAGGCGACGTCAAGAGAATATTGTGAATAATTTGGAGAACGTTATGGGCCAACGCTATGCGTGGTTCGAAATAAGCTGTTGGGTTGTAAGAGTTATGGACAAGGAACAGTGAAGCCTTAGTATATGATGTGCGACGTGTGATCTGCACTATCCTGTTGTTCAAATGATCGCATACACACTTATTTGGACGATCGCTTAATCGCTTAATTGCTTAATCGCTTAATTTCTGTGTCGTTGGAACCGCTGCCTTCGCGGACGAGCGGACTCGGATGTTCGCTCGATCGCTTATTTGCTTGTTCGCTTGTCCGCTTATTCGCTTATTTGCTTGCTCGCCTCGAGTGGTCGACCCGACAGAGTAGATGCAAGAATTGCATCAACCAAAAAGCCATGCATTGCCGATCGTACTCTTGGAGTGTTCTCGGCTATCCTTTGACGTTGTCTATATCTCGTCAATTGCTGCTCGCCGGACGTCGTTCAACGCCTAGCTCACACCTAGCCGGCTCTTCACGATGGCTTACAAGACACTGTGGAAGAAGTTGTCGGCGACGCAGCTCAACGTCGCCATCCAAGTCTTCTCTCTGATCGCTATCTTTTTCGAAGGGTACGATCAAGGCGTCATGGGAGGCGTCAATGCGTCGCCAGATTACGTACGGGAGGTAAACATTGGCCTTGAGGATGGCACCATTACCAACGAAACGAAGATGGGTGGGATTGTCAGTGTGGTACGTTAATATGTATATGGGTATCTATGAAGCATCGCTAATTGATCTTAGTACTATCTGGGATGCATGGTTGGATGCTTCGTCGGCGGATGGGCGGCCGACTCGATCGGTCGTATCAATGGCATCTTCTACGCAGCAATAGTTGCATTAGCAGGGGGCATTCTACAAGCTGCCTCTCAAGGATCCGAGATGATCATCGTGGCCAGAGTCGTTACAGGTCTCGGCACGGGGGGTAAGTACCAGGTGCCAGCCGCGGTATTGTGCGTACCTCACTGACAACGACGATCAAAGCTCTTGTCGGTATCACTCCTGTGCTTGTATCGGAGATCTCAAAGTCCGATCATCGCGGTGCCTTCCTAGGTTACGTTTTCATTGCAAACTACCTTGGTATCTCGCTGGCATACTGGATGGACTTTGGACTTGCGTTTCTGGATGGTGGAGACTCTCCTATCCGATGGCGTTTTTTATTAGCGTTCCAATGCTTCCCCGCAATGCTACTGTTACTGGGAGTGAAGATGCTTCCCGATTCACCACGTTTTCTGGCTTCGGTTGGAAGGAACAAAGAGGCCCGGGAGGTTCTGGTAGGTCTACGAGGGACGGACGACGACCAGACGGAGATGGAGTACAACGAGATCATCTCCATGGCCGAAAGCAGCAGGAAGAGCTCGCCAATAGAATTCTTCAAAGTGATACTCGGACTGGACGGGCAAAAGGCTCCTCATCTTGGCAGAAGAGCGTGGCTCGCCATCTTTCTCCAGATTATGGCTTCCTGGACCGGGATCACGGCAGTCACTGCTTACTCGCCTGTACTTCTCAGGCAAGCTGGTTATAGTCAACTGACACAGAACGGCCTGGCGGGTGGCCTGAACACGGTTGGAATCGTTGGAACCATCATCTCGGCACAGATCGTCGACAAGCTGGGGCGCAGAACATGTCTCATGGGTGGTGCTGCCGGGCTCTTTGCCGTTAACCTCATTGTGAGTACACAACTCCCACTACGGTCTCAGTCAGTCTTGCAGTGCAGCTAAGAGTGTAGGCAGCGTCGCTCTACGAAGTGACCCGCGGAGATCAGTCCCGGGCATCGAATTTCGCCCCGGCGGCGGTGGCCATGCTATTCATGTTCAACTTGATATATGCGTCCACCTGGGGCACTGTTGCTTTCTTACTGCCAACGGAGATCTTCCCAAGCGAGATGCGTGCACAGGGGAACGGCTTTGGCGTGTTGGGCTGGGCGATTGGTGTGGGTATGACGACGCTCATCAACCCAATTCTCTTCGGGTCCATTGAGGTAAGAGACATCTTGAAATCTGTCAGGTTTACTGCGCACTAACTTATCCTCAAAAGTCCCGTGCGTATTTCTTCTTCGCAGCATTAAATTTAATCTGGGTGCCTACCATCTACGTTTTCTATCCTGAGACGAAAGACCGCTCACTGGAGTCAATCGAATCGATGTTCACGACGTCTCCTTTCTATTGGCAGATGGAGAAGGCCTACAAGCGTACTCAAGAGCTCGTTGAACAAGAAAGACAGCCTGGAGCGAAGTGGTTCAAAAGCGCGGACCAGACCTCACACGAAGAGTTCGTGATGGAGGCGTGACGGATATTCGACAAATCGAGGCATCTCGCGCGAATACAATGCAGCCATGATTGTCAATCGTGCATATACAGTCCCTCCGCTCACGTTTGTGTACGGATTCTCAATATCAACGGAGAGACCGGCAAATCTCTTAGGCAGATAGTACGAGTATTCAAGATTTTGAGATATAGAGCCTAGAGGTGACATGAACAGTATCTCAGCGGCTGCTATGCTCCCGAAGCCATCTAAGGCCCATGATGACAGCGCAGAGGAATGTCGATAAAGCGCCATTACTATTACGACCAATTCGCAATTCCCAAAGAAATGGACTGCACGGGAATGAACCAATAGAAAGATGTAGAGAGCCATGATAACACTGAAACCTGGCAGATATTGCAAACAGCTTTTTTTTGAAACATCGAGGCAAAGCTTGCATACCAGTGTGGTCAGAGGAAGTCAAAGATACTCGACCAGTCTTCCAGTAGTTCAGGCGGAAACGATATCGAGTCGTGAACAGCTGTGTAAGGAGGTCCAACTGGATTTTGGATGTCAAGAACCGGCAGGGTCGATGATTGTGTCGGGCCATCTGGCAATTTGAAAAGACAGGGGTCAGCTTGGTGCGTCTGGTCAGCCCAGTATCTGTCCAGTGTGGTGACCTGAGCGCGGAGCTTGTCACTGGGACTCTCGCCCACTGCGTAGTGTAATCCATGCTCTAGGTCTGAGATCAACGTAGCAAATTCCAACAAAACAGTACGCAGATGACTGTAAGCTGATTCGGAAAGTCTTTCGTATATTGTGGATCCGAGTAGGATCCCGATACCCGCAAGATGGAGTAGCAGTGGTGAGCTGATGGCGCGCAAATACGCTACAGGGATATTGGCGAACACCTTTATCACCTCGCTGGCAATGTTACATTTTTCTTCAACGCTCGATCTCTTTATGGTAAATAGAACCATTCGCACAAGCTGTACAGTGGCCACGATGTTGGCTGCTTGGAAACTGTACAGATCTTTTGAGACATCGTTGGTTGGGGGTCTGGTACTTTTGAAGAGTGCCGGGAGTTCATTGTACATCTCAGTGATACGCTGAAGGAGATGTGCAGTCTTAGCCTGCCAGTCCCCGTTGATGTCAAATTTGATCATTGGAGTTCGTTTTGACCTCGGTTGTAAGTACTGGAGCGCATGTTCGAGGATCCGATACAAGTCGGTGACAAAATTCCAACCATAGAGCCAGCTCGGCTCTGCTCCCGCGGCAAGTAGTGGGCCATTCATTCCAGCGTTGTGTAGTAAATCATCCACAGAGGGATAGCATACGTTAGAAACCACCTCGCTGGTGCGCACGACGCCCTTCCAGATCAAAGAGGTAAAAACATCCAGTGTGTAGGCTGACCAGAAAAGCCTCCTTCGATCTTCAGTCTCTAATATGCTGAGATCGCGCGGCCATTCGTCTTCGTTGTGTAACAGATTGACCGCGACACAACTGTGATATCGATTCAGATGATACCGTGCCTGTTTGGAGTCACCATATTGAATTGAGGTTATGGCGAGCACGATATAGGCCTGCATGTACTCTAGTTCTCCTGTCAGTGAAGTCGTCGTCGGGAGAGCTTTTTCGGCCGCTGCGAAAAAATGTTCGGATGAGAGGCCCTTCTGTTGTAGCGTAAAGTGCTTCGATTTGTCAGTCGCTCCATCGTGAATCCGAGCAATGACGAGAGCACACAGAGCTGTAAGTGCTGCGTAGAAAGCTCTATTCTTCAAGTGCTCTTTCGATGTTACTTTCTGCAGTAATATCGGTCTACTGAACAGCGGGAAGACCGGGAATACGACCTCGAAAAAGATCTCAACAAGCTCCAGCATGAACGGCTCAGAGTCATGGAGTAAGGGTGACATCCATTCTTCTTGAACTGTGGCAGATCTTTTGCGCAACAGAGTTGACGTCGCAAAAAGTAATGCACCATTTGTACCAGTTTCGATTGTGGGGGACGACTTCGAGGTTGGTGGCGGCAAGGGCAGTTGTGATTGAGCTGGTTTTCCCCGTTTGCGCATTGGACGATCTAATGTGCAAGCCTCGTTGAAGTCGACGCAGTTCTGGCAGCGTGTCACATCTTCGATGCTTGACTTGCACCTGACGCTGCGTCTACTGCACGCATCGCAAGCGCGAGTATTACGGCGCGTTTTGCGCGCTTTAGAGACCTTTCCCGTCATAGCAAGGTCAAGAATTGTTGGGGGTGAACGCAAGGCGTAGTGCGATAGCTGTACAGATGTGAGCGGAAAAGACCGTCTTGAGGTGTTTCGCGATTTGGGTTCAAGCGTCGTACTGACCTCTCTCAGTGGCAGGGTGTGCAGAACGTGCTTTGGAGCCCGACCGCTAGACTATGGGGTACAATCAGATGCGAGGCATCCGACACCCAGGCGGAAAGGAGGTCCTGGGAGCAGCCGTTCTCCCTCCCGTTTGTCCCATTAATATGGATGATATCGTTGCATTACGTCGTGATGATTTCAGTCTTATTACATAAGCAGAACATCTCTGCTCGGATATACCATACCCTATACCCTAAAATTCAACACTCGTGGCAATTATCTGTACAGTCAGTGGTCGGGGTACCAGCAAGATCGAGATTCCTCAACAAGGCCGTCAATTGCCCTAATACGCGAAGACATTATGAGATTCAGCCTTGAGTTAATATCTCCAACTGTGTCTAGCCATTCGTGTTGAGGTGTGACGGGGGATGATTCGAAACTTCAGCGCGGGGGGAGCACTTTGTAGCGACGCGCTAGCACGGGTCGGTTTACACAGCGGTACAATTTTGTCTTTGAATGACATGTGGGGGAAAAGAACGACGGCGTGAAGGGCTTGATATGTTGTTGTAAGCATTAGGGAAGGATTTCGGCGTTGTAGTGTCCAGAAGTGTACGCTCGCAGCCAGCAACAAAAGTCTTCACGCTCAGACCCTGCAACGCCAAGAATAACATCGATTGACAATCAACTTCATCGATTCGACGATCGGGTCAACTCAGTAACAGGAAAAATGAACATCGAGGTCCGAAAATCCGATATCGAAGGCGCCGGCAGGGGTCTCTTCGCCACCAAAAGCTTCAAGCCGGGCGATCTCGTTCACACCATTGCTCGCCCTGCCGTTGCAGAATTAGACACTGAGCGACTGCAAGACTCCTGCGCCTGGTGTTTCCACAAAGGCGCATCTGAAGTTGAACGCCAACAAGCTGCAGCACTCGGCCTTCCGGAAGTTACCGTTGACACCAAAGCTTGCACCGGTTGCCGCAAGGTCAGGTATTGCTCGAAAACTTGTCAAGCCAAGGCCTGGAAGCGCGAGCACAAGTATGAGTGCAAGGTGATCTCTGTTCCTGGACGGCCGGATCTTCCTCATGGCGTTCGTGCTGCGATTAAATTGCTGGGACGACTGCAGGCAGATCCTGAGGGCAAGGACGAAGGCCTTCTTGATATCCTGCAGTTCAAGCCGGCTGTCGATGGCAAAGCTCTCGAGTGGATAAAGGCCCATCAAGAACAGAAGTGGGAAGATTTTAATATGCTTGCGTATGGCGCTTGGAAATATTGTGGTGAACCTAAACACGAGAAGATCGATTTCCAATCTGTATGCAGGGCATTCTTCTTCAACGTGAGTCCAAACCACCAGAACCAAGAAGCCACCAAACGTATCTACAAGACTAATACCACCACAGGTCAACTGCAACACGATCTCTCTCACCAGCCCTCTGGACGACGTCTCCCTCGGCCTCGGCTTCGACAACATCGTCTGCAGCGCAAACCACTCCTGCGACCCCAACCTCTTCGTCATCTTCAACCAACCCCAAGTGCTCATCCGCGCCCTCAAGCCCATCCGCAAAGGCGACGAGCTCTTCATCAAATACGTCGACACCACCAACCCCTTCAGCGTCCGCCAAGCCGAGCTCAGCAGCCAATACCTCTTCAGCTGCCGCTGCCCCAAATGCAAGCAAGGCGCCACCCACGCCGAAGACAAACTGCTCAAGCCCGCCGACGAGCTCAAGCCAGAGTTCATCACGGCCGCCGACAACCTCGTCAAGCGCCACCAACCGCAACTGCACAAATTCTTCATCCCGGCGACCCCCGCAGAAGCCCAGCGCCGCGTCTCAGCAATCCAGGCCGAAGCCTTCGCCGTCTCCGGCACGACCTTCGACTACCAAAAAGCAAACGTCTCCTCCTCCCTCGACGAAGTCAAAGACGCGCTGAAACTCTGCCTCAACTCCGGCATGTGGTCCTACACGCGTCAGCCCGTCCCGCACCTGCTGCGCCAGCTGCAAGTGCACTACATGAGCGTCGGCGAAGTCTACCGGGCGTGGCGCATCGGGGCCAAAAAGCACTTCGAGTGCGCGCCCGTGCTGTTCCCGCGGTCTTTCTACCCGGACCGTGTGATCGACTGCTGGACGATGGCGAATGTGACGAAAGCGCTGTGCGACAACCCCGCGACCAGAGAAATCTACGTGGAGACGAAGAAGGGGGGTTTGGATTTGCAGGTTGTGTTCTTGGGGTTCATGGTTGAGTTGCATGACAATATTGAGAGGAGCTATGGGTGGGAGTCGCCTTTTGGAAGGGTGGTGGCGCAGGCGTATCAGCAGGTGATGGCGAGCGTACCGCATTCGGAGGAGAAGGTCAGGGAGGATGTGAAGGCGACGTGGCCGAAGTTGGAAGCTGTGGCGCGTAACGTTGATGTGCTGATGTTGTAAATGGAGGGGGTAGAAGGCGCAAGAAAAAGCGATGTGAACTGGTTGAACAAATAATTCATGTAGGGTATATGAACACAAAAACTTCATCCTCCTCCGTGCGCGATGATAAAAGGCTTGAAAGCAGTTTCAGCTCTTCATGATTACGAATCACGCATCATCATCACAGGAATCTCAATACTCGAAATCATCATCCACCGAAGGCCCCTTATTCTTACTGACAGACTCCTGCTTCCTGTACATCTCCGCAACCTGGCGACTACTGGTCGCATCATCAGGCTTCTTGTCTTCTCTCGCCTGGATGTAACGCGGGAATCTGAGACTAACACCCTTGTGCGTGCCATCACCAACCTCGCTAGCAGCAGCGCGATAGCGCGGACTGAGCGTCAGATCGGCAGTCTTGACTTCCCACACGAACTTGGGCTCGAACCAGACGTCCGGCTGCTCGTTCTTACCCGTCGAGTGGTCGTAGAATGGCTTCGGGCGGTCGATGACAAGGGGAGAAAGCGTTTTGTGGATCTCGGTCAGGAGGGCTTCGGAGAAGCCGGTGCCGATGTTGCACACGGTTTCGTATTTTTCGGAGTTGGGGTTGTAGCAAGCGAGGAGGAAGGCGCCGTAGACGGAGGTGCGTTTTCCTTTGCCGTAGTAGGCGCCCAGCACTACGAGATCAAGAGAATCTCCCACGCCAGCAAGGTAGTCTTTCTTGACCTTGAGCCAGTTCTGCGATCTACGTGAAGGCTCGTAGTGCGACTCCACACCGTCCAGCATCTTCACCATCAGACCCTCGCAAGATGCTTTGACGGAATCTTCCAGCAGAGTCTGGATCTCTTCAATCTCACGCGTGTTGCCATACTTGGCGAAGATGAACTCGCCTTCGATTTCTTCGAACGCGGAGTACATGTGCTCGCGACGCTCGCGGAAGGGCTTGTTGACCAGAGCCTCGCCGTCCAAGTAGAGGAGGTCGAAAGCGAAGACGCAGACTTTGACCTTTACATCTTCGATCTTGACGTCCTTCTTCTTGCGGGTCATGAGCTGCTGAAAGGGCAAGACTTTCTTTTGCTCGACGTCCCAAGCAACGGTCTCGCAGTCCAGAACGAAGCTTTTCGTGCCTTTCTTCACCCACGTGGGAAGCTTGCTGAGGATGTCGGGGTACTTCTTACTTAGATCTTCGCTGTTACGAGAGAAGATGTTTGCAACGCCTCGATCACTCTTACCAGCAGAGGGCGCGGCTGTTGCGACGAAGTCTTCTTTAGCATCGTGGGCAACGAAATGAATCTGAGCTCTTTCACCATCGTATTTGTATTCGCATGTGAAGTCCTTGCCTTCAAAGCGATCCAAGACTTCACCGATCGACTTGGTAGGTTTCGCCAGCATAGGTTTGAGGGGAACACCCGGCTGAAGTCTGCAATTCTCCCTCAACTTCCAGATACCGTCCTTGAGTAGTGCGGGTACAACCACTTCGTAGGCAGGAAGTTCATTGTAGACCGCCTTGAAGACTTCTTCGCCCTTCTTCAGATCGGCTTCAGAAGGGACCTTGCTACCATCCTGTGAGGCAGCGTGAAAGGTCATCGCATGAGCCAATGATACTTGGACAGTCCTGTCAGCGAGACCGAGACGCATCTTGCCCTCCAGAGCACGAACGATGAATTTTGCTTCGCTTGGACCGCCCTTGTCCTTGGTGATATCGACAGATTGACCCTTCGCGAGATTGGTATCGGCAGATGCTAGTAGCTTCTTGATGCCATCAACTTTCCTGCCCTGGTTGCCTTGCCCTTCAGATGCTGTGGCAATTTTCATCAGGCCCTCGTGTACGCCGCGAACGGTGAGTGGCTTTGGTTTGAACATTGTAGGCTGATTTTGCCTGCTCTTTGCTGCAACGAGTCCGAGATCACCAATCTTCTGTTGGTCTTCTTTGATAATCTTGAGATTCCGTCCAGTGCTCTCGCCGATGGCCTTCATAATCAACGACTCGCCGATACCCAGCTCAATGCCCGCAAAGTCTGCTGCGAGTTTGCCAACCATGAGCAGGACGGTGGGTTGGAGATCCTCTGGTGTGAGACGAGCGACTTGGCGTAAGAACGCTGAGCAGAGTGCTGTGATCTCCAGTCGTTTCGTCGTAAGCTCAATCTTCGAGAATGTCGTACATAGGGCGGCGTACGGAACAGGCTCGCCAGCCTTCCAGTCAGGATATGCTTCTTTTCCAGTCGCTTTCAATGTGCTTTGCACCTTCGCGCGAGCCTTTGCTGCCACTTCCGGCTTCTCTTCCTCTTCTTCTGACTCTGCTTCTGACTCTGCTTCTGAGACAGAATCGTTATCGCTTGATTTTTCTGCTTCGACTTGTGCATCTGGTGTTGATTCGCCAGTGTTGGTAGACTGTGTCGCCTTCTTCGCTGTCTTCGGGCCAGTCTTGCGTTTGGTAGGCTCTTCGTCTTCTACATCGCTAGGCTTGGCCTCTTTCGTGGGCGATGTTGGCTTCGGGCTTGCCTGTTTTGGCGCAACCTTAGGCTTCTTTGCTGGTCGTGGCTCATCCTCTTCATCGTCGTCAATCTCGAGAGGTTCCATTTTGACGGCAGTCTTGGCAGCCGTCTTCTTGACAGCTATGCCCTTCTTCTGTTTCGGCTTCGCAGCGGGTTGTGCGCGGGCCTTCTTCGATGGTGGTTCGTCAATATCACTGCCAGAGGCTTCCTCTGTGTCTTCCTTTCCTGTCGCCGCTCGCTTCTTTGAGGGACTTGCAGGCTCCACTGTGTCTTGGCCCGGTTGACTCGCACCATCTTCCTTCTTTACTGTCTGAGCATCCTCCATCTTGACATCATCTCCGGTCACATCACCATTATTGTCTTCGGTTTTACTTGTTCCTGATGCTGCCCCTGCTTCGGCGGCTCCTTCCTTCTTGGGCTCTGCTTTCGAAAACTTGAGCCTTGACTGTTGTGCGGCTGCTGGTGCTCCTCCAGGGTTCCCAAAGAATTTGCTGCACATATGTTAGCTTCGAGTCGTGTGTTCCAAGACCAGCAGATTCAGGTATTCGTACCCGAGAGTCTGCTGCGTCTTCACATACCCCAAGGTAGCTTGTTTCGGCGCCATAGTCGGGAATCTTGCCGTGATTGATCGTGTGCGGGCGCTCCTGCGGTATATCGATATCGCGTGGGTGAAAGTGTATGAGCGCGATGAGGGGCCTCGAAGCGATACACTAGTCTTGTAGCAACGACGCTGCGATGCAATAGTGGAACGGACGAGTGTGCAATTTCGAGGGCCGACAATCATAACACGAGAAAGGGGAATGGCGGCAGGAAGTGTCGTGGTGGAATGGCAGTGTGAACACCTCGAAATCCTTCGGCAGGCAGCTAGATTGATTGCCTACAAAGTCGCGTCGCCAGGCGCGTTCGAGTAGAGTTGGCTCGTGATCTTGCTTCAAAGTCTGTACTGAATGCCCAGCAACAGCGCTGATAGTACAGACTTTGAAGCCGAATTGCAGATACGAGAGAGTGAAGCGATGACATCAGCCATTTCGGAGAGCTCCAGTCCATCTTCGCCTCTCAGGCGGCTTGAGACGACCGAGACCACGACTAAACATAGACAATCCCCACTACGGGCCCTGGCACCAATTGCATAATAACACATCTGAATCAGATCACTCTGGCGGGCATTTTCTGGACACGCGATACTCTTCCTCCTCCTCCGGAACCCACACCTACACCTTCGCTTCCGCCTCGTCGCATCATGTCTCGAACACCCGAGCAACCCGGCCTCACGCCTCAGTTCTGCTTCAACCAAACCGCTCTACGAGGTAAGATCCCATACACCTGTAACATCACACCAAGACTCACGCTCATGCGCAAGAACCCTAGACTTCCTCCGCGTATCCCGAACTGCAGTCGACGACACCATCAACCAGAATCTCAACGCCCTCATCACACCCGGCGCACGACCTTTCGACCCATTATCGACACAAGAACGCCAGTCGCGACCCATAGGAAGGAGACCGATCGATGGCGAAGCCTGCGCTGAGTTCAAAGATCGTGTTCTGTTCCCTAGCTGGCAAAGTCGAAGCGATGTCTTGAACTACTGCGCCGGCGTCGCTACGTCGCCCGACCCAGACGATCCCGACCATGTGCTTCGACAGGTTGAAGATACGAGAGCGCGAGAGCGCATTGTGAACGAGCGACTGGATCCGTACAGTGGGAGGTACTTCCCAAGGGAAGCGAGGACAGAAGCTTTGGCTTCGCTGATACGGAATGAGCGCATGGTAGAGAGCATTGTCAGGAGTAGAACATGGGGTCTCATGGGTGAGAGGTGCAACATCGTACCACAGGGCTTCGAGAAGGCGCTTGACGACTGGCGGAAGAAGACTGCAGAGCGTAAATTGGTAAAGCCTGCGGTTGCCCAGCCTGTTGAGCTGGAATGAGGAATGCAAATATGATCATATTGATAGCGTACATAGCGATTTGCATAGAGCAATACAGATCTCTTCTCTCGTTGGATATCTCGATCGTTGGTATGCGCTAGGAACGACAACCACTCATTACTGTGAAATGCTACAGCAATGTCTAGCTGGCAGGCCAACTGCGGGCGCTGAGACAGCTGTTTCTGTGGTTTAAAGAGAAAAACACTGCCGCATGAAATGGATGAATTGATCAAGGCATGGGAAGTATCATAGGCATCTGGCAGTTGATGCTTCGTCAAGCGTTAATCCACATTAAAGCTCACGCCAAACCACGTGACTACGCGTAACCCTTAATGAAGCTTGTCACGTCCTCCCCGTCGCAACTTGCAAATCGAACTCGCGAGGGATATCGCACATGATTCGAACACCACAACTACACAGCAATGCCTCCAAAACGAAAACCCACAAACATTGAGAAAGCACGGCATTACCTGTCCGGAGGCAGCGTGCTCAGAGAAGACTCCGACGATGAGCTAGGACTGGAAGACCACCCTTGGGACTTTATTTACGCCGACGAGGACAACACTTCTGGAGACGCTGCGGATACCAGTAATGGCCAACAGCGCATCATTGGTGCCCGTATGGGCGAGTTTGAATGCTACATTGGCGACACAGTCTTGCTCAAGGCGCCAGCTGGAAATGAAGCCTGGGTGGCAATCATCTACGACCTCTCCGAGGGCGAACTCGAAGACGATGATGGCGAGCTGGTGGTACAGAAGAAGGCAACGATGATGTGGTTCTCGTCGGAGAAAGAGATCAGAGGCAAGAACAAGCGCACCGATTTCTTGCCCAACGAGTTGTACATCACGGCGAACTTTGACGACAACCCTTTGACGACAATCAATGGCAAGGCAAAGGTTATGTCTGCTGAGAAGTTTGCTGCGCTGTATCCCACTGGCAAGGTGGCGAAGAACTCAAAGGATTTCGGGAAGATCTTTGTGTGTCGGCGAGGTGCGAACATCAAGACGGCGACGTATACAGAAGACTTCATCTGGGAGGATATATTCAAGAGCAGGAAGGAAGACATGGACGCTTTGAGCGAGCTTGTAGAGACTCAAACGGTCAAGACGAGAAGGCGAAAGCCCACCAAGAAGCGAGAAGAGGAAAGCTACGGCTTGGACGATATCGACGAGGATGGTGTGGAAGAGCCATCAACGCCGAGAAAGCGTCGCAAGATGAACTCCAAGGCTGTTACTCCTTCGAAGGCGAAACAAGGGACACCGAGGAAGTTCATGACTCCGACGCAGAAGCGTATCGTCACGAAGAAACCGCTCGAGTTCACTCCACTTGGTACTCGCATGCTGTCGCCTGGGTCAACGCATGCCTCTCCATATCAGCTCGCTCGGTCCACATTACATGTCTCTGCTGTACCGCACGCGCTGCCTTGCCGTGAAGCCGAATTCGACACTGTTCAATCACATCTCGAAGCAGCCATCACAGCCGGCACGGGCGCGTGTATTTACATCTCTGGCACCCCCGGCACAGGAAAGACTGCCACAGTGAGAGAGGTCGTTGCCTCCCTACAAACAGCTGTTTCAGATGAGCAGCTTGACGACTTCTACTTCGTCGAGATCAACGGCATGAAGGTCACAGATCCCCATCAGTCTTACAGTTTATTATGGGAGGCACTCAAGGGCGACCGAGTCAGCTCAGCCCACGCTCTGGAACTTCTGGAAAGGGAATTCACGACACCATCGCCTCGACGTGTGCCCTGCGTAGTCCTTATGGACGAGCTGGATCAACTTGTCACACGAAACCAGGGCGTCATGTACAACTTCTTCAACTGGCCCCAGCTCCGACACAGTCGCTTGATTGTCCTAGCTGTTGCAAACACTATGGATTTGCCAGAGCGCACTCTCAGCAACAAAATCAGTTCACGTCTGGGTCTGACTCGTATCACATTCCCTGGCTACACTCACACACAACTCATGGCCATCATCCAGTCTCGACTCGAAGGCGTCGGCCAGGTCATAGTAGAACCTGATGCCGTACAGTTTGCGAGTAGAAAAGTCGCAGCAGTGTCAGGCGATGCAAGACGAGCTTTGGACATTTGCCGACGTGCTGTTGAGATCGCAGAGCAAGAGAGTGCGGAAGCCGAGAAAGAAAAGGAGAACGCCGTACCCGATACACCAAGTAAAACTCCCGCGAGACAAAGGCCTCTACCCTTTGGTAATGCTCAAAAGAAGGGTGTTGTCAATATCGCTACCATCAGACGCGCAATCATCGAAGCAACATCAACGCCAATGGCAGCGTACCTTCGCGCGTTGCCACTCGCAAGCAAACTCTTCCTCGCAGCCCTGCTAGCCCGTCTGCGTCGGACTGGAATCACAGAGTCCACCCTAGCAGACATAGTGGACGAAGCCAAGCGCATGGGCATAATGTCGCAGTTCAAACCTCTCGAGCAGTATCTCCTCACACCCGCCGCCACGCCTCAACAGCAAGGGGACGAAGATGCGCCTGGTGCCGGGCAGACTCCGTCGAAACGCGGCAGGCCAGCGGCGAAGAAAGATGGAGAAAAGGCAGCGAGAGTGCTGGGTATGGGCAACGCTGCTGTTGAGCTGGCGGAAGCTGGCATCATAGGCCTGGAGAGTCGACATGGCGATCGAGTTGGGAGAGTCAGACTTGGTGTTGGAGAGGATGATGTCAGAAATGCTCTTAGGGAAGACCTCGAGTCGCAAGGATTGGGCTTCAATGCTTGATCGAAGTGCGACTGGATTCTTTCCGTTACGAACGTATGATACCCCGGCATAAAGCCTGTATACTTACTCACACCATCTCTTCAAAACCTACCTACGAATGACCCACAATCGCCTTAGGCTTGTAAGGCTCCTCCAAATACTCTTCCTCCTCCTTGGTCAATTCCTTTCCCCCAGCATCCAACGCCTCATCCATCCTCTCCACCGAACTAAATCCAATAATCGGCGCGCTAACCCTCTTATTAATCCACGCCAGCGCAACATGGCTCATCTTCCACCCCTTCTTCTCCGCAACCTCCTGCACGCGCCTCACAATCTCGCGGTCCGCCTCACTGTGCTCCGCCCCGCTCTTCTTCTCGCCCTCGCTCCGCGTCGTCGACCCGAAAGCCTCCAACGGCCGCGCCAAGTGCCCTCTGCTAAGCGGCGCCCACGGAATCAGGCCCACGCCCGTCGCGTCGCAGAAGGCGTTCATCTCGCGCTCCTCCTCGCGGTAGAGCAGGTTGTAGTGGTTCTGCATGCTGATGAATTTCGTCCAGCCGTTCTTCTCGGCGGTGTGTTGGAGCAGGGAGAATTGCCAGGCCCACATGCTGGACGCGCCGATGTAGTGCACTTTTCCGGCGCGCACGAGGTCGTGGAGAGCCTGCATGGTCTCTTCGAGGGGGGTGTGCGGGTCGAAGCGGTGGATTTGCAGGAGGTCGAGGTGGGTGAGCTGGAGGCGGGCGAGGGAGGCGTCGACGGCTTCGAAGATGGCGGTGCGGGAGAGGCCTGTGTTGATGAGATTTGTTAATATGATGCGAAAGTATGGAATGGAATGGGGTGATCGACTCAGAGACTACTCACCTCCACGGTTCACGTAGTCTTTCGACTTGGCGATATCTTGCCCGTACATTATCCCTCTGATGCTAGGCTCCTCGCCAACATAGCCATAGCACTTGCTCAAGATGACGACCTTGTTCCTCGGGATGTCATACTTCTTGATCGCCTTGCCGATGATCTCCTCGCTGACACCGTTACTGTAGACATTGGCTGTGTCCCACGTGTTGAGGCCGCGATCGTAAGCTGCTTTGAGGAGTGGCAATGCCTTCTCTTCGTCGATGACCCAGGGTTGCCACGCCGGGTCGCCGAAGCTCATGGCGCCGAAGATGGGCACGGAGACTCGCAGGCCGCTGTTTCCGAGGCGCTTGTAGGTTGCTTTTGTCTCTGCGATGGAGCGCAGGACGGGGTCTTGCTCGGTTGAGGCATTGGTGGTCGACATTGTGGTGTTTGGGGATGGTTGGCGAAGTTGAGCGATTGGATTTGGAGATGACGGTGATGGGGGATTCTGGAGGAATATCTCTTGTCTTATCTATTACTTACTTGGGACTGCTATTCGGGACATTGGATGGGTACAAATGGATGATGTGCTCGCATGCATGGATGGTGTTGTACTGATGATGTTGGGGAGGGGAAATAAGTGAGGGGTTAAAGTCTTAACGCCGGGGAGGTGCTTGTTCACGCTTTTAGGCTGTTCATGATTTTCTTTGGCGATAAGCATTTTGTCGAGGACCCTATGCCTCATGATACTTGTTATGGAATGGTTGCATGTTACAGAGAAACTGCTAGTGTTTACGTCAAAGACTAGATATCACTGAGTACTCGTAGACAAAATGTCTGACATATGTACATCTCTACTGGTTAGGGTTTGGGGTAAGCATTTCGAAGCATGAATGTCTAAGACTTCGCCATGAGCAGTCCTAAATTGGGTCGAGGAGGGTCATTTGGTCCTGGTCACTCATGTAATGAAAAGTGATGTTGCATTGAGGTGTTCGATGAGATGATAACACTAATATGACTCGTGACTGTACTCAGGAATCCGTACGCAAGACTGCCAGGTCTGGAAGCTGACACTAAGAGATTCCATCATGAGACGTCGAAATCATATATAGCTCTCTAACCATCAATCTAGATGTCACCCTTGACCCAAGCGTCCAACCACCTCACAGCTTGGAAATACGCACCTTCCTGGGCGAAAGCCTTCTGCGGAACACTCAAGTTCGTACGAACCGCAAAGCCATGTTCAGCGTTGGAGTACAAGCTCGTCTGATATGTCTTGTTGCCCTCAAAGAAAATCTCTTCGATGTTGCTCCTGTTTTCGGCCGTGCTGCTTTGGTCTAGATCTCCAAATGCAATGCTGATGGGCGAAGCAATGGCATCCCATTCTGCAGGCTGCGTGTTTGACGGGTGGGCTGTGAAGCCAGCATCGATGCCCTTGCCTTCTGCGAGGTAGCGAGCAACGTACTTGCCGCCGAAACAGTATCCCACGGATCCGATTTTGGAAATGTTGTAAGTAGTGCGTATCGACTCGAGCGAAGTGTCGATGACGGATTCGATGTCTGCGAGGGGATGGCGCTGCTGCCACTCTGGGAGGCTGTAGTTGGAGGCAGGGTTCGAGAGTGCATCGGCCGGGACAGGGTCACCGCGGAACAAGTCAGGCATGACGACGAGATAGCCTGCTTTGGCGATGCTGTCGGCGAGGCTGTAGGATGTCAGTCGGATCAGAGATTGTGATTCAGATCTTTACTAACAGTTTGTTGTTGACCAGCGCGTTGCCAAAGATATCGGTCAGGTAGAGAATGGCAGCCTTTGCCTGATGGCGAGGAGGGTACGTGACGTATCCAGTTTCTGCGTGTATCAGACATGTACCGATGGAATACTGCGCAAAAGATCATACCATTGCCGATAGATACATCCTTGCCCGATGGAGTTCCATCATTGATTACACCGTCGTCGGAGAGGAACTTTCCACCATGGACCCGGTTGATAACACCGCCGGCATGTTCGGCCTTCAAGTTCAAGCCATTGACGCCAGTCGCCAGCAATGCTGCTGCAGCGAGAGTGAGGTCGAGCTTCATGATTAAATTCAGTCAATAGGTATGTAAATTGTAGGAATACAGATACAGATGATCTAGATCAGACACTGAAAAGGGCTGAAGACTCATGGAGAAACAACGCCTCTGCCGGACAATATAAGTGATTGTCGGACCCCTTGTCTGGGCGCTTTCGCAATCATCTCAATGATGTTGCGCGCCAAGTCGCCTGAATAGGGACAGGAGGACCCATGCCGTCAGAGCGGCCGGCTCTTGCGACATGAGCGTGATGCAGTGAGATTATGGACCCTCGAGGGCACCGCCAAGTGCTCGAGTCTTGCTACCGCGAGCCTAATCAACTTGAACCGTAGCCGAGGCGAAGTGCTCCTGTATGTGGTAGATTTGGACCGGCGGGACTTTGTCCGGCAGGAGGAGATTTAGAGTTGTGCAACAGCGTGACGTCAAGGAGCTCTCAGAAACAGAGAGAAGCAGGTCAAGGCATGGAAATAATTCTACTGTAATATTAAAGATCATAAATGGCCACTATTTTCTCATCTGTATGGCTAGTATTGCTCATAGAATTGGTCTAAACGCCACTCAGCTTGTTTATTGATCTGTAGTTGCAGGTTTGATGCTGCTCGAAGAGTCCCTAGGCTGTTTGATGGATGCAGGTTCATGGCACTCTCTTTGGCAGTCCATCATAGTTAACGATCCGGTGTCGCTGATACTATCATCAAAATGGCTCAACATGAGCGGGCATCACTATCGTTCTCTGCTTCGTCTTTGAAAGGGACGATACAGACATAATCGGTCATGTATCTAGTGTTTAGAGCCAAGTCTCACCCAGCAAACGAGGGGTTGGGGGCTTGTACTGAACGGACTGACTTCGTGACGTGGGAGAATCAGCGGCATTTGAGAGCCAAGTCCGCTATCATGCTGATCAGCGGTCTGATCGGCAAAACTCAGTGCACGCTGCCCTCCCTCCGTTTCATCTACAGCAGGTTGATTGTAAATCAACTGCTGTATTGTTCTCTGTACATGGTTCAGTTGTTGCAACGTCGTCAGCCCATATCTGGACTCACAAGTGGTGCTCAAGGATTCACTAGCAAAAATAGACCAACAACCATTACAACTGTTACCCAATCAGCCAAGCTTTCTTATTGATGAAATCACGAGCTCTGCTCGTAGCTGAAACGATTGTAGGTCAACTTCTGGCTGCCATGTGCGAAGTTTCACTGATTATGCTTGATAAGCAATGAATCCTTCCACAATTCCATCGAGCAGCATCAAACCTGCAACTACAGATCCATAACCAAGCTGAGTGGCGCATTATTCTATACAGTATTTTAGAGACGTAATGAGATGATGCGCGAACTTGTTATGGTGAATTTGAAAGTACGCTCAGTCCGTTGGCTCGTCAGTCGCTCAACAGTGGCTCTGATTGCGGCGCTACAGCTGGCGGTCATAAAATCCTCCACAAGATAAACCTCATTCGCACGCATCGAAAACCCACAACATAGCTTGCTGCAGCAATGCTCACAGATGAGTATCAATTCAAGATCAGTGCAGCCTGCCGTGAGCGACAATTTCAAAATCGAATTCTCAAGAGTAATGATGTCTTGTATTCAGTGAGAGGTGCTGCAGCATATCGCATACATTAGATGCTGTTTACTGTTTGAATACATGTATACCAGGAATGCGCATTGTAATGGGTTACGGCGGTGAGGGACACGGCGTATGGCGTGTGCGTGAGGGTGGCGTTGCTACGAGTTGTTAAGCAGGAAGGTGCGATGGTGCCCGTCCAGGCAGGCGTGCCTGCCATAGTTGTGGCCATAGGTATAATGGCGTCCACCACGCGTAGCACCTTAGTCTTCTCTCCTCACGCGTACCGGCACCATGAGTATGTATATACTGTACATTTAACTTGTTGATCGCAGTGAACTGAAAGTCGTCTCAGGAAAGCCATAGTTACAGTGATCGGAGAGTCCACCGCCGATGGAGGCCTGCGCGAATACGCCCTTATACCCGAATACGCAGAGAATCCGGAAATCCCGGTGGCGCCATCGAGCGTCTATCCAGAGGAAGAGTCCTCACACAATGCCAGTCCAGAAGAGGCTGAGTATGTCTTGTCGGCAGAAACGCCGACTTCCAACGAGGCCGCAGGGCCGTCAAATACTGTAGAAGAGCAGACTCCTCGCACCATTGCCGCTGTCCCGTCGGAGGACTCAGAAGAAGACGTCGTGCCAATGGCACGTACAGTTCCGCCGCGGCGCTTTGAGCGCAAGAGAGCGCTCTCGCCTGAGAGCGATGAGCCGCCTCGTCTCGTCTCGTCTCGTCTCGCTTCGCTCCGCCGTTTCGCTTTTCGGGTTTTTCTTTGGCCAGCCATTTGGGGCAGCATAATTAGGCCTCATCAGCTTTCTGGCGGCTCCCACCGCTGGGGACTGGAGTGGCCTGATTATGTTGCAGGACGTGGTTATGGAGCAAAGGTGGGTTTCATGCAAAGCTTCCTCGTGCGCTGAGTGACACTGACTAGGTAATAGACCCCAGACCCTGCCAACCCACTCGCTCGAACCGTTTCCGATCGAACCATCAACGAAAATGAGCCAGCGCGGGCGAGCAGGTCGTCCAGACAAAAGCTACAACCTTGGAGCCAAGGGTCCCGATCATGAAGAGCTTAGCATTCACGAATATCATGCAACGCTCATCCGGACCTCCTGTTCCCGATCCAAGACGACGACAAGAGACCACCCTTTGAACGTCAGCGAGAATGTGTTCCGGCGACGGAGGACCGCCAGCCATTCGAGAGCGTACGACACATTTTCGGCACAAGCGACCGACGCCCAAAGCACATCTGGTGAGCCACTTGGCGCCATTCAGTCGAACGAGAGTCCTCACAGTACCCCTCCCGTGGCGTGCCGGATCGATCGTGACGCCAGCGCTTCTCGCCCTGCTCGCGACAGAGCTGCTACAAAGACAAGCATACACCCTGCGCGCGTTCGCACGCGATGTTGTTCGGAGTCCATCCTCAGGCGGCAGAAGAAGTAATCGCAAGCGACTCGCCAGCAAGTACAGCTGTGCAAGCACACTACCCAAGGTCCTTTCGCCGATCCTTGACACCCAGGCATGTCAGATGCTCAGAAGCCTCAGAGTCAAGATTCGGTCGGTTGTTGTTAACATGTGGACAGGCTTCACAACGTCAACCACTGCCCACGATACACATCCAGACGTCCAGGCCGCTCTTCATACTTCCTTGTCTGGAATCGATCTGGCGAAAATCGTAGCGAACGTCGAGCAGCGTACACGGAGCCTTGCTGCCATGGACTGTTATCAACGGGGACAACGCTTAACTTATGTCTTGGTGTTGCACCTTGCAGGACGGCAGGGACGGGCCCTCGGAATGGAAGGGGATTCTCTCCTTTGTATGACATCATTTTCTGAACAGGTCACGTGTGAAGAGATGCTGGGGTAGGCACACGCAAGGATTGGAAGTTGCTGCAAGGGAAAGCTATGATGCTCACATTACTATCATGCATTTGCGAACACGCAATAGTCGTTTAGAAACTAGTTTATCAATTTTTCTGGTCTTAACGGCTATGAATATCCCATGCTCGGGCAAAGACTGGAATCCTGCTCATACTGCCAGCTGCGAAGGCCCACCCATCGTTGACAATCTATCTCCCCAAACCAACACGCTCCACACTCTGTGACCAGCCAGCAATCCGATGAACATCCTGCACTCAAGAATCATGACACTTGACAGCTGTCCATCTGCACTTGTCAGAAGCCACTTAGAAGCTGTGAACGAAACGAGCAGCCTGAAGCGGCTGAATGTCGGTGTGAGCCTTCTTCGGGTTGTAGGTAGCCCTGAGAAGCGCTGTGTAGTTTGGGTTGTAGAGGGTGGAGTCGCGAGTGAATGTACACGGCTTGCCAACGGATGCACAAGCGCCACAGCGTCTCGTGGAGCCGACCTCTGTGCAGGGGAAGTGGTTGGAGGTTCTCCCCCCTTTCCTTGACCATTGAAGAGCAGTAGTCACACCTCACGCGAGGTCTGCCGGGGGTTGTGTCGCTCCATCTCGAGATGTTGACAGCTCCTGGCGCGATGGGAAAGCCAGTGTCACCTTTGTTCTGCTCGGCAGCGTTCGGATCCGCGCGATGGGCGTACTTCTCGGCACCAAGCCTCAGCAAGAGTCTGGCGATCTCGGGCTCGCTCAGCGCCCTCACCGGTGCGGCGTTCGCCTTGTCGCTGATCCTACGGGTGCCGATGGTCTGGCTAATGTGATCGAAGTAAATCTCCTTCATCTCCGCAATGCCGAAATCGTAGAGCCATGGGAATGCTTGTGTCTGCGGCCGGTTTTGGCGTAGAAAGTACGCCTTGAGACCAGTGGCGACTCGATAGCCGGTGGTAGCACCGTTGATGTCGTTCTTGGAAGAATCCTTGGCGAAGTTGTTTGGGTAGTCGCTCTGGAGGTGCTTGAAGACCCATCTGCCATGCTCATCTTGCCACTCAATCCTCATTGCGACCTGAGTCGCGTCAAAGCAATCGGACCAAGGACCGACGGTAGGCTGTCTCGACCAGGGGACTCCGCACGACTGGTTGTCAAGTCTGATCTCAACGACGACATGAACCTTGGTGCCATTCGCCGGACCAGGCTCGTTCTGTGGAATGTAGAAGGCAACGTTGGAGTCACCTTTTCCGACAGTGTTCTTCTGCCAGATGACCTTCCGACCCTGATTTCTCTTGTTCTCCTCCTTGGAGATGAAGGCCACACGTCTGTAGTTGGCGACGCGCCCAGGAATTCTTGTCATGATCCAAGTCTGCTTCTCAAAGCGCATCTCGGTAATTGGCATCGACCAATTCAGACCAGCGCCAATACCGAAAGGCTTGCCCTTCTTGCGACGGATTTCGCCAGGCCACCCAGTAGCCGCAAAGACCTTCTCGGCATTGCGAGCAAGCACAGTGGCAGCCTCCTTGTCCTCGAGATATTTAGCAGCGCGGGCTGTGGCTTCAGCGCTGCGCATCTCGCGGCGAGCAGCGGCAGCGGTAGCATCGGTGTCCTGATACGTTTCGCTGAAGGAGTCCAGCTGGAGAACAGCCGTGCAAGTTGTCTGGAACAAGTCCTGAAAGACCTGCTCGGCGATTTTGAGGTCTGATTTCTCGGTGTCGTCGGAGTCGAAATAGCAGACGGGGAAGTGGTGATGCTTCTGAGCCTTCTTAGCTGCCCGATAATGCGGGCTCGTGGGCGTGGCAGCTCCCCAACCCTCAGATCCTCGGTGCTTGTAGTTTTGAGCCTGGAAGTTGTCGCTTGTGCTGCCGGAGTACATCTCGGGTTGGCGATTCTTGTCCTCGAATCCTTCATGAACGATGAGGTAAATGCCAACTCCTTCCCGAGTGAACTGGCGTCTTTTGAGTAGTTTCGAAGCTGCTTCCAGTCGAACTCGCCGGAGTCGAGCCTCATCTTGAGAGTCGAACTGACCTTGTTGATGCCTTTGATGATACGGTCGGCGAAGCTAGACTGCCTCGCCTGGGTGTTCAATGTGTCGCGGACGTAGATGGGCTCGATAGGCAAGTCTGTGCGGTTGTTGTAGCACGACACGAGTAGGTTCTTGACTGTCTTGAAGACAAGGCCGCCAGCGTTACTCGGGTAGGGTGGTTCGTCAGGGAAATACGGATCCGCCAGGCCTGCCAATGTTGAACCCGATGTTGCCAACTTTGCGCGTCTGTCCGATTTGAAGTGCGGACTTGGGAACCCAGCCAAGCTTGCCAGAGTTGTTGCCTTCCGATGGCAGCTCAATGCAGGCTATCGATTGGCCGCGGACGATCTTAGCGCTGACAATCTTGCAGTTTGTACCGCTGGCTACTGCAATGAAGCCGTGAACCGCGTTCACATTCTGGATGACAAGTGCAGGGTAGCCGACAGGCCAGTCTGGAGGAGTGGCCATGTTGAGTGGTGTTGATGATAGGAGGACAGATTGGTGCTTGATGATGTGGTATTTCGGCGAGTTTCTGAAAGCGTACGAAGGTGCACGATGGAGGGTGCCGGAAAGAAGTGGTGGTGAGCGAGAAAATGGAGAAAAGAGGTGACCGTAGCGTCTTACATGGTGTAGCTTGGGGCAGGATAAGTGTCGCGCGCATGTGAAAACAGGCTGCAACCGTCACGGGGGCAAAGAACATGCTGCTAGTTCGTTCATGAGCTGGAAGCTTCTGTCAGATTGTTGATGATTTGGCAGTGACTGCCACGATGTGCTTTCACATGGCTGATTTGATAGCCTGAACGATCACTGTTTGACTGGGCGATGTTTGCTGTCGCGTTTGGCTCATGTACACACTGCCATTGTCCGCTCGTAAAGTGTTTACTCTGAAGTGTTTGGCACATGGGCCCGCTGAAATATAGAAGGACAAGAAGTCAATGGTGCGCGGCATATGATTAGAATGTTTGCGTCTCTTGATTGCTACCTCTGGACATGATCTCGTGAGTCTCCTTGCGACTTCCCGACACAGCGTATCAACCTTCTGTAGTATGTGCTCACTATATCAACCGGAAGTCATACAGTCGGTATTAATGTCTGTCATGCTACAGGAAGTGTGCCAGACTGGCGCGTGCCTTCTTGATATCACACTGGAGCATGTGAGAATGCGATTCTTGTAAACCAAATGGCGCAAAATCTTACCAGACGAAATGTGATAAGTCTCATGGTCCTATCATGGAGATAAGTTTGTAATTTACAGTGAGGAAGGAAGTGTGACATTTGAGGTTGTGAGGTTGCTGCGACGGCTTCACAGCTTCAAAATAAATTTTTGGTGGTATATAAAACAATATGTTTTCCTCGCAGCAAGATAGAACATTGATTCTTCGCAAGCTGAGTGGCGCAGCGGAAGCGCGTAAGAAATTTCCCAAAATATTCTTTATTACAATTGTCACTAACGCCAGTTATAGGCCGGGCTCATAACCCGGAGGGCAATGGATCGAAACCATTCTCAGCTATGTTTTTGTGATATCATGGGTTGAATTTCGGCCTTTTTTAGGCTTGGAATCGATTTTTTCGGGGCTCCGCTGAGAAGTCCGCACCTACCAACTTGCGGAACAGGGGTCACACTTACAGAATGCATTTTATAGTCATAGGAACAGTGGTGGGTGCTTAGGCACACATGTTTGAAACAAATGGGCACTTTAAGTCAGTTTTTGTGAGTCAGGTTGACAACAAGCCAGAAACCGGTATTGCGACAGTAAATTCTCTCTCTTTATCTTCTCAACTGTTCATACCATCGAATCGATCGATGCTAGGCAATCGGTTGACTTCGTGGTGGTTGTGCAATTATGGTGGGAGCCGTTATCGACATAGCCAAAATTTGCGAAGTCAAGATTTGACGTTTGCCGTCAGCCGGCAGAGACGACGGAGTAGCACCTAGATACCGGCAAACCATCCTAGTATCGCTTCAATCCTCAATCCTGTTCAAGATTAAGCTCGCGTGGAACCGGATCTTGATGGCCAGATCGTCCGATTCTGAGTATACAGCGTATGGTGGCGGCGTTGTAGCTGGGGAGCTGCTGGCAACTTCCTGTAAAGACGCACAATAGCTTGCGTGACAACACGTCTCTGACTGGAGTTTTCCCGTCTCTCGGAAGCTATAATGGCAGCGTATGATGCTTCTCGTTGGTATGTATGGCCGCACTACAGCTGATGGTATTGCAAGCCCAGCCACGGACTTCAAGACGGTATGCGATCACAGAAAGCGTGAGCATATACTATTACTGCATCTCAGTGTTGCGCTATTCACCGCAATATTTGTCGCCGAATGTATAAGCACACTGACTACGGAGGCAAGATAACGAGAAGAAACACCAACGCTTCTCAATGGCTGTCACGCCTGCTTCAATATCTATCGCTGGCGATACTAGTGCAACATCTACTGTGCTACTGGGATAATCTTTATTGGCATATGACTGTGCTCCCATGAGACCATCATTGTACCTGGCGGTAACAGCCGCGGCAATCTCTCCCTTGCTGTTGCCTAGAGGTTGGATACCGCGTGTTCTTCCCTGACGCGCAAGGGATACAGCACGAGTCAAGCTCGCTCGATTCGCCAGCATCCAAAAATTATCTCTTTTTACAGGTCGCGTCACCACCAGATTGTGTGTCTTCGAACAGACTAAAATTCATGGGCAGACGGCGATGCGAATAATGACTGTAAGACCATGGAGCAGCAATAAATGCAGCCGGTTGCAAGCATTGAAGAACGTCACTTGATACACCCGACAACAGGGAAACACCGTGCCACCAGCACGAGCCCGGGTTGCACTAAACCGGGAGACCGCATGCACAACGAGGAAAGCAGAACCCTTCGGTTGCACTGTCAGCAAGGTCTGCTGTCGCTCCCACACCATCGGGATCTTTCCACGCGCCTCGCGTGAAGGCCAAACTTGTATGGGCCTTGTTTATCAATGTCATGGCAGCTTCAAGCACCAATGACAGGCCCAATCGGCGGAGTTACCTGTCACCTCACTCCTGTCCCAGATCCTTCCCGCACATTCTTGTGCCAGCGCGGCGCAATCGCTTCGCTTCTTCGTTTGTTACGCCAGCTTTCGCCTCACCGCTATTGCGTTCGGAATGGGAGTAAGTGGCACACATTCGCCTCATGAGTGAACAGAGGCCAATCGTCGACTCGAGCTGATCACATTGGCATTCGACCCTGTGTCTGATTCCATGTGTTGGCATGCGATGCGGGTTCCCCATTCACTGAAGTGTGATTTCAGCATCCGTCAAATGCATCAGATATCGCTTGTTCCACCTTCTCGTTTTCAGTGACTAGAAGAGTCCAGCACGCAGATCAGCGCCTCTGCTGCATCCGGTACTGGAGCTAGACAAAAGTTCTTACGTCGCGTGTGTCAGTTCAAATCGCAGAGCTTGCGACATCCTCGGTCGTTCTTTCCTCGACTCCATTCCAACATCATTCCGCCAGAAATGCGCGATCATCGCCATTGAAAAAGCTCCAGTCCGACTTCGACCATGGGAAAGGCGTTCTTCAGCGGATGGGAACTATGGCAGAAGTTAGTATTTGTAGGTCACCATGCGCCGACACGGTATTAACACGACAAGGCAACGAAAGCAGATTCTCGGCTGTGGCATCGCTCTCACAGTATGTCTCGGCAGCATCAAACTCGCGCACACGCATTGGAAGTTACACAAGTACTCGGCTGTCGCAGAGAAAGAGCGGAAAGAGCAAGCGCTACACCGAGAGATGAGCCAGAAGCGCCGAGGACCTGGCGTTCCGCGTGCTGACGAGGTCCCATTTGGCATAAGAGCGCTTGAGAGAGGTGTCGAGGTGGAAGGGGTCTGGGTCTCGAGAGGTAACACTCCTGAGCCTTCTGTCCACAATGAGTCGAGAGCATCTTCGATCTGGGACTTCATGCCGAAGAAGGCGGCTGTACATGATCTTGAGAAACAAGTGAACGCGAAGCAAGAGAGCGAAAATCTCGTTACACCGAAGAATGGCTACGCAAGCTCAGACTCTGCAACCAGCGCTACGAGGCATGCGAGTGCATCTTTCCCTCGATCGATCTCTGTCAATAACTTGTCAAAGACTCCAGCAGCGCACGATCGCACTACAAAGCCAAACCTGGCCAAACCAGTGAGAAGTAAACACCCGCCACCTTCATTCGCAAAGTACAGCGGAAATCCATCACTCCATCGTCAATCGCCAGCAATAAGGACATTCGAAGGCATCGAGGCTGTCTACCGAGCATCTACATGTTTGAACCCTGACGCCCGCCACGGAGGGAGCAGCAGTGAATCATATACACAGTCAAGCAGTGGCGACAGCAGCAGTGGTTCGGGCCCAATATCGTCAGCCGCGCCGAGACTCTTGACCCAGAAAACTCAAGCTCGACCGCGCCATCACTCGGTAGACTTCGAACTGCTAAATAGTCACCGGCTATCCCAGGCTGCCGAGACTGGGCAATTGACACCCAAGAATAGGAAGCCTACGGACAGTGTCGACCTTTCAGGCTACACAGGCAATGGCATCGCATCGTCCAGCTCAAAAGGTCTAGATTATTTCAGCCTCAAACCTGGTGCGAGAACCACTTCAACACCATTATCTCCCCGAGACAACCCATCACCGCCAAAAGTCGACGCTCTTCCTGCGGCTGTACGCCGGTCAAGTATTCCTGACGTGACGCCGTTTGCACAATTTGTCCAGACTGCACCAGCAATGCCGCGCCCAGCAAGTCTACCGTTCGCAGTAGTTGAATTGGAGAAGAGACCAGAGACCACATTCTCTCAAAGTTCAGTGCCATCGCCACCAGTCACCTCGACCACTTCAACACCAATTGCAGCGACAAAGAGTAGTCCTACCGAGCAAGCAGCAGCTGGAGCTGTGCGTCCCTCCTTTGAGAAGGAAAGGAGAGGATCACAAGTCCTTCGTGGCCGTGGAACAGGCTTTGAGATTTTGCAACCTGGGTCGCTGCCAGCAATGACTCCAGCCACATCGCCTCCGCCCGAAAAGTATCATGCGGTCCCACCACTCAGTCTCCAGAAATATGCCAGGTCGAGATCAAGGTCTAGCAGTAGAGGAAGTACGGGCAGAAAGTTGCAGAAGAAGAAGCGGCCTTTGAGTGTTGATCTGTAAGCTACGCGAGGACTAGATCGATAGACAGACGATGTAAATGTAAACGTGCCACATGAACAGTATTGGCAGACCCCTTTCCAGCATTAAGCATTGTTAGGCGCATGGCTTATGTACGATTTGACTCCTTCCGGCTAGAAGGCTTCCATCCCCGAAACCCTGGCTCCGTGTTGCGCGTCACACCTGGGAACGAATACGAGACATCCTTCCCAGCCGCGGCAAACGCCGCCTTTAAGGCAAAGTATAGGTAGGCAAGTGACCAGCAAGAAACCTGCTGATTACCCTTTACCTTGTATCTCTCTGTTCCCCCTAACACAGCATCGCACGTTGCGCTTCATTCGCTCAGCGCAATGGCGTCCACCACCGTGCCTACCGAGCCGAATCCCTTTGACGACCCCACCGGCTCCGACCAGGCTGGTGTTCAGCTCCAAGCCGTCCTGACCGTCGACCGCAATGCTACTCTCACGCTGGGCACCGATGCCCTGATCGTACTGGACGAAGGCCTCGCGCACCGACGGGAGCCGCGAAACTGCTGCGGTCTGCTCCCGCGCGACACAAAGACTACCCGCGCCATCCCGTTTTACAACGTGCTCTGGGCTTCTCTGGACGACTTCGAAATCACCGTAGACTATGCGCAGTCGACTGGGAAGAAAGGCTGCACCGTCGGCCATGTGCATTACACTTTGACCGACAAGAGCATGCACGCGCATGCGAAGGCGTGGGTGGATGCGCTGCTGGATCGCTCGTACCCTGGCGGTGTGAAGCGGCGGAAGAGCATCAAGGTGTTGGTGAACCCATTTGGTGGTCAGGGATACGCGCAGAAGCTCTGGACACGAGAAGTGGAACCTATCTTTGCGGCGGCAAAGTGCGAGGTCGATGTTGAGAAGACTGCTTACAGGGGTCATGCGGTCGAGATCGCCGAGAAGATTGATGTGGATGCCTTCGATGCGATCGCGTGCGCCAGTGGTGATGGACTACCGCACGAGGTCTTTAACGGGCTGGCAAAGCAGAAGGACGCGAAGCGCGCGCTGAAGAAGGTGGCTGTTGTGCAATTGCCCTGTGGATCGGGTAATGCCATGAGTCTTAACTTGACTGGCACAGACTCGCCTTCTCTGGCAGCTGTTGCGATTGTGAAAGGCATCAGGTCGCCTTTGGACCTGGTTGCTATCACGCAAGGAGATCAGAAGTATTACAGCTTTCTGTCACAAGCCGTGGGCATTGTCGCGGAGAGTGATCTGGGAACTGAAAGTCTTCGCTGGATGGGTGCCATGCGATTCACATGGGGCTTCCTAGTCAGATTGATGGGACAAACCGTCTATCCGGCCGAAATCAGCTATGCTCTGGAGACAGACGACAAGCGCGTGATCCAAGAGAACCACCATCGGTTCCTCGGAGAGCACGTCGCTCTAATAGCGAAGAAATCGTCCCAAGGCGAAGAGTCCGACTCCGAAGTCTCAGTACCTGCACCGTCCTCACCCGAAGGCGAAACACTGCCTGCCCTCCGCTACGGCACAGTCGCAGACCCTCTACCTTCGAATTTCCAAACACAAGACCTTCCGACTCTAGGAAACTTCTACACAGGCAATATGGCCTACATGTCTCCCGACACACCTTTCTTCCCCGTTGCGCTCCCAGCCGACGGCTTTATGGATCAAATCACCATCGACGGCCTTGTCCCACGCCTCACCGCAATCCGCATGCTCACCAACGTCGAGCACGGCACTCTCTTGAACTTCCCAGAGGTCAATTACCGCAAGGTCACCGGCTACCGCATCACACCGCGCCTCGCACCAGGAAACCAGGGCAAAGGGTTGAAAGCGAAGTTCAGCCGCTGGCTGGGTGGTGCAGGCAAAGAGAAGCAGGGTTTCATTGCGATCGACGGTGAAAGAGTGCCTTTCGAGCCTTTCCAGGCTGAAATTATGCCTGGCTTGGGCACGGTGTTGAGCAAAAGGGGAGCCGTGTATGAGTTTGACGGACCTCCTGTGGCGTGATTGGCCTTGCGCTACTTGAAGGCTGGACACTCTCTGATTTCAGTCTCCTTGGTTTTCATTGATGTTGGCGTTGCTTTTGGACATTTTTCTTTTGGTTTGCGGAATGATACCCAAGACTACTCTCATCTAGCTGCTGGTAGAATCATAGCATGTTCCCTGCATTTGTGCGCTTCGCATCAAAGAGCGTGCAATGGGGCACATCTGAATTTAATATTGCTTCACAATACCTCGAGCACCATCCTTTGACCGTCAGCACGGGTCGTCATCCAACATTGGTGCACTTCATCGCTGTGAACCACTTTCCCATGTTGTTTAGTCGGCACAAACCGCTACTCGTCTGACAAAATCTTCCGATAACTGGCAGTGCTCATGTATTGTCCCAGTCATCCAAATTATTATGCATGCTCGTCAGTGAGAAAAGAGAGCTATTCATGCGGAACAAGAGTGCTTATGCCAAGCGTACTCATGATTATGGTGCAGCTGCTGTGGAAGTCTGCGTACTGGTCGAGAGCCCTAATTCGCTTACTCGCAATCGCCAGGCTTTAACCGCGTCCATCACTACATGCTCTCTTCGCGTGAAATGGTTCGGTCGCTTGATCTCATCAATTCGCTCCGGCCTCGGTTCTTTGCTACGGGCTCTTACCAAAACTTACTATGGGCGTGTCACTTTCACCCGAGATACTTCTGCGTGCTATGTACCAAGCTACCCGGCCAGTGTAAGGCGTGCACCGAGCTGTGCACGGTCAATTTTTGTTGCATCAAGAGAGCGTGTATGGCAACTACGACTCGTGAGCCGGGATTGGAATGTTGCTAGCACACCCTTCGTCTTCGATAACATCAAATTAAGACCATTTCCGTCTTCGGTGGAGAAGTTCGACAAACTGTATCACCTCGAACTGACAAAACATGTGAGGACGCTGGATTTTTATCCAGACCTTCTTCCGGTATGGGACAAGGAGACATGGCTCTCTAACGTGCGCTAAAAGCATATGTTGGGACAGCAACGCTGGCGTAGGACTACTGCCGATCTCAGGACCATGCTTCGACATGCATTGCCGCGACTACCGAATATACGCCAGGCCACTGTGGCATGCTGCCCATCGCCTTATGAGCTTCGGCGTAATCTTTTCATGAGCTTCTCTCAAGACCCTTTTCTAGGAAGCATAGCTTGCGAACTTATTGCCCCTTCCAAGACGTGGCTTATGTCGCTAACTGCAACGCAATCGATCGTGGAGCACTTTGAGCTCGAGGACACCTGTACACTTGCGTGCATTGAGGCTATCGCACACCGCTGTACACACTCGGCGGTAAAGCCAGTGAAGACTCTCGCCTTGGATCTGAAGTCGCGACAAACTCTTCGTAATCTGCTAGCATCTTCTGAACATACCGAAGACGTCAGTATCGACTACGAGTCGAAGCGACAAGAGATATTGCACGCATTCAATACAATAGTGAATTTGACTCTTCGTGTTAGAGAAGCTGTACCCCACGTGAGCGAGAACGACGCACAAGCAGGAGATATACGGCAGATACTGGAAGCTGCGAAAAATGTGCGGGCGCTTCGTTTGGAGTACGGCAATCTCTTTGATGACGAGACTTATTTTTTAAGAGGCCACCATATCGTGCCCAAGTTTGCTCTGATGCCTTTGCTCGCCAACCCGGAGGTTACGTACCCTCACCTCAAAGAACTGTTCATCTCAGCAGCAGTTCCTGGCAAGGCTCTTGCAGGATTTCTCAGTCTACACAGCCCGACGCTGAGACGTTTGGGGCTTCCCCGCAGCATCAGTGACGACTGAGAGAGAATCTTACAAGCAGTCGCCAAACATTTGGAATTAGACCACTTGTATCTCTACTGGCTCGTTGAAGGCTACCATAGTTATGTCGACGGAGAGTCATGGATGCTTGGGCCCTCTGTCACCCATTTCAACTTTGAACAGCACTTGTACTGTGATGGAACTGCTGAATACACGCGTCGACCTGATTGTGTGCAGTTCAAGGAGGCAACGAGAAGATTCTTTGATGGAAGTGGGAGTCTGGAGCTCCCACAAGAGTATCACAACGAGTGGGAAGGTCTCAGGCAATGGAAGTGGCCTAAAACACAATTCGAGCTGGAACACAATATTCGAAGCACCGCCTGATTTGAAACTCCATCTTAATGAACAAAGGGTACAACCAAACCTCATAGTCCAAGTTCAACTCCGCACTTGGCTCTCAGCGGCAGGGTGAGCACAACGGACTTCGAAGCTAGACCGCGAGCCCACGCAATGTCTGATACGCTATACTGGCTGTCTACATTGCTCAAGTTCGACACTCGGCTTTCTGATGGATAAAAATCGCCCGTCTATCTCAAGATCGCCTCCGCCGCTCGCTTGCCAGATCGAATCGCGCCATCCATGTAACCTGTCCAATAAGGGCTGGCCTCGGTACCCGCCCAGTGGATACCTCCAACGCTCTCGGTGATGGCCTTGCCGTACTTGCTAAGGGTTCCCGGGCCAGCCACAGCAACAGGGCCTCCTCGAGACCATTGCTCATTGTCCCATCTCTGGATGACCCACTCGGTAGCATTAGCGGCTTGTGGGCCCAAGTATCGGATATAGTCTTTGGTGACTTGGCTGATCAGTTCTTCTTCGCTCAAATCGTCGTGGAGACGCATCTCATCGGCTTCGATGAAACCTAGGATCGCGCCATAGGAGGCATTGGCAGGAGATACGTCGAGAGTTGTGCGGACCACGCCACTGTCGCTGATGACTTGACCGGTCAAGTTTGTGTCTCTCCAGAATGGACGCTGGTAGATTGCAGTCGCTTTGCCAAGAGCTCCCATAAACATCCGCTGCGTGAGCTGGTCACGGGCAGCGGGCATCGGAGGGTCGTATCTGATACGGGCAGCAAGTGGCGGCGACATCGCAACGATGACGTCTTTTGCGATGATGGTTTGGTTCGCCGTGGTCACGATGTATCGTCCATCAGCACCTTGCACGATACATGTCACGGGAGATCCCAGAGCGATCGAGCCGTGTCCGATCCTTTCGGCAAGTCCAGTAGCCAGTAGTCCAGTGCCGCCGACAATACGGCTTTCCTGGGAACCGCCCGTGACACTGATCAGACGTTGGAGCGTCCCCGGTGTTGTCTCGTTGCCCGCAGCTGCGATGTATGATAGAACGTAGAGCAGTGACAGCTCCGAGGGAGTAGCAGAGAAGATGGCTCCGCTTGAGATGTCGAACAAGCTGCGCACTGTCTCTTCCGGGACTTTCTCTTGCAGCCAAGACTGGAAGGTGATGCCATCCCACTGCGTAGCATTCTCATGAGACCAGGGCGCAGCAGTGTCGATTGATCCAGCCATAGTGTCCAATTCGCCCAATGCCGATGCGATTACGGCGGTAGTGTCAGCGTCAACAGTGGGCAAAGCTCCGCCATCAGAAGAGTAGGGTATGAGTTGATCTTGCAGCGAAAGAAGGTTCGAGCCGTAATCGTACTCTTTGAATACTTCAAGTCCAAGGTCACGGGCAAGCGCCAAGACGTGATCTTGTGTAGGTCCAACAAAAGCAGCTCCGAGTTCAGTGACACCGCCGTTGCGCAAACGCAAGTTCTCCACACGACCGCCGACCCGGTCTCTGGCTTCGAGGATCATGATCGTCTTGTTTGCGTCGACGAGAGCTTGGCCTGCAGATAATCCAGCTAATCCCGCACCGATGATCGCGACGTCCACTCCGTTGTTCTGTATTGGTGGGTGTTTGCGGCCGGCCGAGACGCCGGCAAGTATAAGAGACGAGAAAATGAATTTGTGTGCCATTGTTGTAAGTTTGGATGTAGTGTGTAGGTTGGGGCTCGGTGTTGAACATTTGGACAACCAGCATTTGCCATCTTATATAGGTGCTCGATTGATCTTCGGCTCTGCAAGGGGCTCGTTTGTACAACCATAGGTTTCGTCATATACGAAGAAACACGTGGCGTAGATGTTCTGGTTGCGAGCAGCCACACCGAAAGTCCGTACGATCTAGCCAATCAGACGCCAGATCTCACACGCTCGTTCGACAAACTCTAAATGCTTATTGTCTAATCTTCTGTGCCGATTTAGAACAGATCGGCAGGCACTTGGATGAAACCGCGGCTCTTCGTATAGACTTTGGCTTTTGAAGTCTGCTATACGACCTGTCCACTGTTGACAACAAAGTAGGTACGAGCTGATGAACGACGTCAGCTATGCGATCTCCCTCTCGCCACGTTCTGGAATCATATTGAAACCGAGGGACCTCGCCCACGAGACCAAAGGGTAAACAGCATGCTCGCCATTCAAGTCCCATATCAACAACAATCTACGGTCAACTACGCACTTCCAGCCTGTCACTTCATCAAACCCTGCGGAGGCCGCCTGCCAGTAAACAGCTCAAATTGAACACTCGCCTGGGCAGTCAGATTTTCTAACCCGTTCAATGGCACCCATCCACGGTGCATCTGCTGACGGGTCTGGCGGATTAAAGGCGTCACGACAGGCCGATATTCGAGATCCAAAACAACACCGCCTGTACTGCTCCGCATCCAAGCCAAAGGTAGAGTAAAGTCTGCGCCAGGCTGATCGCCAACACGCACAGTAGGTACGCAAGAGACGATGATTGTAGGCTGCATAAGGTCGTCGAACCAAGTCGCTTCGCGAGATTCGATAACACGGATATCCAAATCGGCAGGAGTGACACTGCGAGGACGACCGCTCGAATAGCCACAGAAACCAGTGGTAATGATAGGACACGGTGTTGGGCCGGCCTCCACCGTTATGCCGCTGAAGTGCTTCGCAATGTCTTGTGCATTCACCAGTGTCCGATTGTAGATGACGATGTGCTTCACATCAAGTTGGATGAGTGCGTAGATCGCTGCTCGGGCCATGCCTCCAGCACCAACGACTAGCGCCGATGTGTTTGGGGTTATTGCATTGGCAGGTGAGATGCCACCATGAATGCAGCGTGCCATACCGATCCAGTCAGTGTTCTCGCCGTACAAGCCTACCACGTCTCCTCCACGCCATCGTTTCATCCAGAAGGCATTAGGAGGTGGGCCGACGCCATCGAATGCGCAGCTAGCGCGCATTGGGATAAGGGTGTTGATGGCACCGATGTTCTTTGCATCTTTGCTCATGGCTCGAACCTGGGGAATTATTGTGATCTTGTAACCTTGCGCAATGCTAATGCCGCCCAGCTGGGCATCCTGCAAGAGGATTCTTGACTCATCCAGTGACGCGATGGACAAGGGCTCAAAGCTATGTGGCATAGCAAAATGCTGGTAGGCTTTGCGGTGGATGGCAGGCGAGAGGCTTTGTGAGACGTCCACACCAATAATGTAGAAACTCATTGCATCCCACAAAGAGAGAGCGAATAAGGCTTTCTGGGCCCTGTCTATGGTGACAGCATCCTTGCCGCACGACTCAGGACAGGACACTTTGGTGCTGACGGGCGTGAGTACCTGGTTCTGATACAAAGACGGTCGCCCTCCAGGTCCTGTGTTGTAAGCGATAAGAAACGGCCGTCCTCCAGACAAAGCGGCCACCTTTGCCCTGAAACCAAGTACAGCCAAATTGTCCTCGAAGACACAATTGGGCTGTGTCAAGCGCAAGCCGGCCATCCCGAAAGACTGTGCAGTTTCGTACATCTCCCAACGACGCTGCGCTTGCCATCCATTGGCACCGACCATGTCGTCGTGGAACGTGCCAATTATGAGCGTTTGACCTGCCATACTGCACGTTAGCATGGACAGCTGGTCTTTTGGCAAGCCCATATCCAGTGTCGTGTAGCAGGCACCTGTTCGGATGCCATGTCTCAGAAGCGCCGAATAGCGATGGAAGAATTCCTGTCGCTGAGGATACAGGATGTGATATACCACTGGACCGTGGAAATATCGCATCAATATACCCATTGCTCGGCTTATTTCATCCATTAAGCTGGCATCAGAAGCTGGTCCGACATCTTGATCAAGGGCAATCTCGAGCTGACACACATCAGCGCCACAATTCAACTTTCGACGCACATCAGTGTCTTGCAGCTCTTGCAGTGACACAGACAGCAAATATGTGTATGGAGACCGGGATGGTGGAAGGAGAAGACCATCTTGGCGCTGAGAGCCGATACGTCTGCTATTCCGAACGGTGAAGTTAATGAAGTGCACGAACGCGAGCTCCAGATTCTTCAGCATCAGAGATCTAGGGGAGACAGTGGCATCGATGTCATGTGTGCTGGTCGCGGAGAGTCCAAATACGGGCGCCGTTCCAGATAGCTGTTCATCGAGGTTGTAGAACTCAAGATTCGAGCATGTCCTGCAGACTCGGTTGACCACATTGAGGAAGCTTTGAACGGTCGATGCATCAACAGTTTTGAGATATCGCCGCACGCCCTCAACGCCGCGGGTAATGTGGATTACCGGATAATTTTTCGAGTAGCGCTTCAACAGTAGCAGACCAGATTCATCAAGTAAGCGTGCAGGCCAAACGATAACGCAGCCCTTGGTGTGCTGCTGTAAGGCATCCTCGACCGCAGAGAGACGGAAGTTACTCTCTTCCTGAGCAACGCAAGCAATGTCGACTGGTCGCAATCCAAAGCACTTCTGGGCGATGACGGACAGAGTAGACTTCCCAGCACCAAGTGCTCCAATTAGGATAATGGAGGCATCTTGGCTAAAGCCACGAGAGTGGTGATCTGCAGGAGAATGTGGCAAGCCCGACATCAATGCTTGTAATCACATAGCGAAATGGAGTGAAATGCAGCGCGTAGATTGCACATATAAAAATGTGCCGCAGGTAAGGGCTGAACTAAAGTCAAATGGACATTTGACCGCCCAGTATCCAGGGACAACGGAAGATTGTTCGACGGAGGATCAATGCTGTGCAAGTTTGGATCGCCTTCGGAAAAGCGCTTTTCCGTGCCAAGAGCTGAAGGATCGGTGGCCGGCATTGATGATCAATCAATCCACGATTACCATGGAGACATCATCAATACCATCGTGGTAGCATATCGGGTCATTGCTCGGCCCAGTCTTCAAACATGACATGATTTCGCTTGGGTGCTGGTCAAATCTGAGGTGGCAGCGAAGCCATGCAGCATCGTCCCAGGAAGCGCCTTCGAGTTGATACGGCTAGTGATGCCTTGAATCGCGATAACGACATCGGTGCCAACGTACAACGCCCAGAGCCAAAACAGCGTATATCTCACGCGTGTGACCGCTGCCGCTCGCGCAGAGCGAAATGTGATGGCAATCAGCCAACATGCGTGACATGTGCGGCTGCCCATGTTACATGCACATATGGCACCCATACCAAGAAGCGTGGTCTACCCACCGGCTACGTCCACCTGCTGGAATTACTATGGACGCTTGTATTCGACTCGATCCCGGGAGCCGAAGATGCGACACTGCAATTACTTCGTTCCGCCAGCGTAGTCACCAGCGATGCTGGCGTGGCCCTGCTTGCTAACACCAATGGCCCGATGCAATTCCCTGAAGATCTTTTGACACAAGATCGTTGGGCAAGGAGCAGGTTACGTGAGGCAATTGAAGCTCGCGTGCTGAAGATCGATGCTGCTGTGGGCGGTGGCAGCGGAACTGAGAGCAGGCATCGAGTGGTTTGGGAAGGCATTACCTTGGAGACAAAACAGCGCAGCGATTCTTGGACAGCATTGCTATCCAATAGAAAGAAGGACCAGTCAACATTTTGCGCCGATAGAAGTACGGTAGCGAACGGATCGCCAGCAAGCGCCCAAGTCGAGCTGCCAGGTGATGTGTGGGCCCAAGTTGGGTCATACCTCAACTACAACTACTGCTGGCTTCCCGTCCTTCGAAAACATGACATTGTGCGACTACTATCCAAATATCAGGATGAATCATCGTGTACAGCCTCTGAGATGGCTCTGCTGTGGTCATCTCTAGCGGTCTCAGCCTCGTTGAAGACCGAGCCAGATCAAAGCCTAGTGGCGGCGTATCATTCTGCAGCTATGAAAGAACTTAGCAACGACAAAGAACAGTCGTCTGCCTATCATATGGCTGCAATGCTCCTCCTGGGATTTTCAAAGATGGAGCTCTACCAGTGGAAGGACGCATACCTGCTCATCGGCCGAGCTGCACGACTGGTACATTACATGTATAACACCACTTCGCAACACGATCCAATGCTGAACCGCATCTATCTTGGTGCCTTCATCCTGGATACCCTGTTATCCTCGTACCTGAATACACCCGCGTTCTTGTCAGCCCAGCACATCATGCCTGCACTGTCGGTATATGAGGCAGACGGCCCTGAAGAGTGGGACTCTGGACCTTGGGATCTCAGCGGTGCAGGCACTGCAGGGCAGATACAGTGTCCTGTACGGACCATGAGCATCTTTGGCCAATTGGCAAGACTGATGGTGGTTCTAAATGCAGCGACTGCGCCTGGAGACCAACGGGTGTCGGCGGCTGACAAGTTGAGCGAATGGCTTGACCAGCTCCCAAAGCATTGCTCTCCCGAACGACGCTCCGGTCCACTCACACCGCCGCTCGCAAATCTGGACATGATGCACTGGGCCGTCAGACCATGCATATTCGGATCAACACCAAGCAAAGCACATGTGAGCACGAGCCCCGTCGCCGATTACACCCGGATATTTGACACACACGGTTCGAAATCCTTGCTACAGATCTGCCAGAAATTTTCACAGGCATCAACGCAAGGATCTCAGCATGAACGAGACACGCGGACAGCAGATATAGTCCGCAACGGCACGTCCGCGGATACAGCCATCCTTCGAGATTTCTCTCTTCCTTTCACTCAACAAATCCCCCCAAGGGTCACAGAAACTCAATATCGCATTGATGAAGACCTAATATGTATTCCTGACTCACTCCATGATCAGTCTCTCATAGGGTCCCACCATTCTCCGACCTCCTTCGTCCTGGGAAACGACTTGGAACATACTCATTTGAACTTGGACGACACCCTTGGCCGAGATTTAGACGACACCGGAACCATGCAGACAATGCTCGAGAACATCCTCGCACAAGATGCTGGGAACGAACCTTTCCTCTCGAATTTCATGCAGGATCTGGGCTTCTTTGACGAAGATTTGCTCCCTCAAGATTGCTCCCTGTAATCATCATAAGGGGTTCCAGTGCCCCGAGTGGGACGACGTTCCGAACTATGTTAGAAGCTTACTTTCTACCACGAAGCCTTCAATCGCTAGATTGATTGTCTCTGGATCGTCCATATGTAGGAAATGGCTCAGACCGGCGAATTCGCGGATCTCCAGCTTCGGCAGATGGTGCTTCCAGTACCCGTCGTGCCATACGCCTTGTACTGCAAGATGTAGCGCCGGTATGTGGCTCGTCTTCTCCCATGGTACAGCGTGCGAGTGTGACCCTGCGGAAACAGCGGACGATCGCACATGAGCTGGTGTGGCCAGCATGATCGAAAGTACGGCCTTCCTCGTGGCTCCTGAGGTCGCAATTGTGAGTAGTTCCTCAATCTTGGCTTGGAAGTTGAGATCATTGCTGCGCCATTGCAGGAGACGGTCTCTTTCTTCGTTGGTCATGTAAGACTCTGGCACTCGCCAAAATGAATCGAGATAGACGATGCCAGTCACGGTGTTGGGGAACAGCCACAAGAACATCGTGGCAACTGGCCCACCCATGCTGTGCGCTACGAACACTACATGTGAGACGCCTTCGAAGTCGAGAACTGCTCTGATGCTTCTCGCAAAAAGTTCGTGATTATAGTCGATCTCAGGCTTGTCGCTCTCTCCGTGTCCAGGAAGATCAACAAGAATCGAACGGTAGCGGGTGTACAATGGTCTTTGATGGGCCCATAGAGCTCGGCTGCAGGTCCAACCATGAATGTAGACGACGGCAGATGAGCCGGTACCGTAGCTGTCGTATACCAATTTGATGTCTTGATGGACCGATGACTTTGTTTCGCCCTGTAATTGCTCGAGCTTTGACGGGCATGTCTTAGCCAAATCGTCGGCAGGGTGCTCGAACTTTCCAGTTTCATTGATAATCGCCGCTGAGAGTGACGAGGGATAAGAAGCCATGTCGACTAATCGCGCAGCAAACGAAGAGTAAATATACATTTGCGACCAGTGAGGCCGTCTCCAGTTGACCACTATAAGTGCAGATGACGACAGACAGCCAGACGATGGTGCTTTGGGCCCAGAAGCCAAAAATTTACATCGTTGAACCTTCGCTTAAGTGCTTAGCCGACGAGCAGTTGCTTACCATTGAGCATTGGTAATCGGGTGTCATGAAGCTACTCCACTCCACGCAATGGTTGACATCACTCGACAGGTTTGCTGGAGTATCATTGTAATGCGTCTCTGCTATTGCTTTGCTAGCTACATGTCATATATAAGAACATCTTTCTCGACAAGAAGACCTCCGTCATTCAGCGCATAAGCACGAAGAATCTCAAACAGACGATCAAAAACACAACATGCAATCACCTGCAAAGATCCGAGTCGCACTAATCGGGCTCAATGCACCCCCACCAGGAACCCCTTCAGGGACGAATTGGGCCGCTGGTGGCCATCTTCCATACCTGTTGAGCTCCGAAAAGTATCAGCTCGTGGCATTGCAAAACAGTTCAGTCGCTCGCGCTGCCGAAGCTATCAAGATTCACGGTCTAGATAGCAATATCAAAGCTTATGGAACACCAGAAGGTAAGTTGCCTCGCAATTTTCTTCGATATGTGCTAACGCGAGCAGAGGTCGCCAATGACCCAGACATCGACTTGGTCGTGAGCTGCATCCGCGTCGACCGCCATGCTGGCTCACTTCTTCCATCCATCAAAGCCGGCAAAGACGTCTTCACCGAATGGCCGATGGAGGCTGATCTTTCAAAGGCAAAGGCTCTGGCCGATGCGGTGAAGCAGCAGCACGGAAGCGTCAGACACGTTGTTGGGTTGCAGGGAAGATACAACCCGTTGGCCATAAAGATTCGCGACATGATCGCCTCAGGTGCCATTGGGAAGGTCGAGAGCAGCACTGTCGTTGCTCACGCGTTCGGTGGTGCGTCGCTGCCGAGTCCAGTGGATTATTTTGCCGACAAGAGCGTGGGCGGCAACCCGTTCACGATAGTATTTGCGCACTCAATGGAGTTTGTTCAGCAAGGTTTGTATCGGCACTTGTGATATCATTTCGGATTGCGCTGACGTGACGCATGACTAAGTTCTCGGCGACATCAAACAGCATAAATCTTTGCTTGTCCAAAACTATCCAACTGTAACCATCTTTGATCCACTCACTAGGGAAGTAATCGACGAGGCACGACCCAATGACGTCCCGGACCAGGTCATCCTCAATGCAGTCCTCTCGTCCGGGGCCATCCTCACCTATAAGTTGCATGGTACCGCAGCCTTCGATCGCGATTCCAAGCCGCGAGATGGTGCCCAAAAGCCCAAGATCCCAGCCATAGAGTGGAGAATCTTTGGTTCTCAAGGTCAGGTCCGCGTCACCTCGTACGATGGGATGTGCAACACATGGTCGCTCAACTACGGGCCAGATCTCCTTGAAGTCGAGATCTACGATGCCAAAACCGATACGTTGACGCAGTTGCCGCAGGTCGAAGATGACTTTGCTTATCTGCCAGCCCCAGCGCGCAACGTGGCGAGACTGTACGAAGCCTTTGCCAAAGCCAAAGCTGGACAGTCGGACATTTGGTACCCGGACTTCGAGTACGGGGTGAAGAAGCACGCGTTGATCGATGCGATGTATAAGGATAACGGCATGTGATGACTTGATGAATGAGATCGATGGTACACTTAGTTCTCGCAAGTTCTACTCAATCAAGAAGCACATTCTTTGACGAATCTCATTTTATCATGATCCATGACCCTATTGAGGGTGCTGCGGAGACACGCGCTCCTCAAGTCAAGGAGGCTCACTTTACGGAGCATCCCTGCTGTGGTTGACAGTCGTCATTTCTACCTATCATCGTGGTCTAGATATAAACTCCGTACCGATCTCTCGGCGGCAGGGCGGATAGCACGGACCGGAAAGCTAGACCGGAAGCACCTGTATCCAGATACCCTCGGGACGGCTTGTATACAAGAACCAAGCAAAATAGTCTATGCTATTGATTATACTAGCCGTTGACGCCAACTTTGCAGTCAACACTGGTCCACTCACTGCACATGTACAAATAGGTCGATCACCAGGAACTTACTCATGTTCTGTTAAATCTGTGAGGTAAAAAGAAGTGATAGTTTCGTTAACCGGCGTGTTTCCGATAAACTTTGCCTAGCTCTGAAGCAAGTTGGGGTTTGAAAGGCATTGGTCCAACACATCTTCTCTATGTTTCAGAAACTGTATTGTCTTTCCCCACGAGGTCTCAGCCCTTCGTGCCAGATGCTCGGGTAGGTTCAGATCTCGCTCACACAGGCTTGTGCTGAACACCTCCATGCTCACCCACCCACGGTATCCGAGCCTCCGGACAAGTGTGTCAAGCACCAGGTCGACGGGGAGGTGAGCGCCCTTGTCGTGCTCGAACGCAAAAAGCCGTGCATTACGAGACCAGCTCATCCGCTTGTGCTGTTTCGGATCATAAAACCCGTGGTACGGAGTGATGGGTGGCGATAGCCGCTCGGCATCGCCAACCTGGATGTAGAATATCTTGTCCATGTCAAGCTTTGTAACCATCTTTTCCAAAGAAGTAGCCAGGTCAGTGTCACCGGTTGGCCTTCGCCCCATAGTGGCCGCTGGATCGCCCCAGAGTCGTGCCGTTATATGAAATGTGTCCGGGCACAGGCCTAAATTGGGGAGATTGATGCGCCTGACAATAATCCAGGACCCATCGCAAGTGTCAATGTGACTGCTTCACGAGACAACTTCGTATGCAAGCCGAATGACAGGAGATCCTTGCAGTCCGAGCAAAGCCGCCTCCGTTAGATTTGCAACAATCTGGCCCGCTACCCTGGCAGTTCCGTGTTGCTGGAAATTGATTGGGAACCGAATAAGGTCCGTCTCTAGTATATGGCAAAGCTTAAACCAGAGCTTGAGTCTTTCGAAAGCCGCAGCCCGAGCAGCCTTGTCTGTAAGTCCCTCGAAGAACAACAAAGGCTGAAAGCACACGACTTTGATTCGGTATTGCTTGCACGAGTATGCTGTCTCTGCCGCAGCTTTCAACAAACCATCGGCGCTTAGACTGCCTGTGAGTTCGATGGCGCGTTGTTCTAGACACTCATAGAAGGTCTCAACGCCTCGGAAAGAATGCGCTACAGCTGACATGATCTTTGAAGGAAGCTGATGGCCTGCAGCAGCCCGGCCAAGAGAAACGGTCGCGATCGCTGGCATGAGGCTCATTCTTTGCTGATGGGGTGATCCATGTATCGGATGTTGCAGTCTCGAAAGTCCTACATCATATATAGAGATACTGGGATGCTGACGATGTGATCCATCGGCCGTCGGAAAAGCACATAAGCTATCTTGATCTCAGCATATCATCATTAGATATCGGAGGATTGCATAACCATTGCTAGGTAAAATGAGTTGCCTTCGAGGGTCGTAGTCATCGGATAAGTGATTTGCCCCGTGAACAAACCGGTCTCACAGCGGTCAGCGGGTTTCAACCTACGATTTCGACATCATGCTCACATATCTGAAGTAGTGTGACTTTTCCTTCGTGGAATTAATTTGGCTTGCGCAGTCATAGGATATCTGCTCTATCCCGAGACGTGCGGGCGAACCCTCGAAGAATTGGACTTGCTGTTCACACCAGATCGAAAGGCATTCGTCCTGCTGGACAGAGACGCATCGAAGAAGCGGCGCTTTGCGCGACGAGAGCTTTTGAGTGACGGTCCCATGGAAGCGGCTGAGATACTGCGGGAGAGACTTGCTTTTGGTCGGAAAGACAATTCGAGTGGAGAAAATATCAAGGAGTATGGTGCAAGTCATCTTGAGAACAGAGGGTCCAAGTAGACACAGCTCTGGGCACCAATGTATTACCACACTTCAAGATATCGTACAAATCTTCCTTCCACGGCAGCTAAGATCGCGTCTCTACTTTAGATCTTGTTAAGGTGCTTCGCCGGCTCGATGTATTGCTTGCGCCCTCTGAAGAAGTAGTCCACACAAGCGATCACCAGGACGCCGCCGAACATCACAATGCTCCAGTTCATGTCCGCGACAGCGGAAGAGTTGACCACGGGGAAGAAACTTGCGATGCAAGCCACGGTGACGTATAGCACAGCAAAGAGGTTGATCGCAATGCCGAATTTGCCAAGAGCAAAGCGAGAGGGAGGGAGGGTTTCGCCTCGGATACGCTTTTGGAGGATACTATAAGAACAGTCAGTGAGGGAACTTTTGTATGAGACATTGAGCGCAGTGTGTAATGCGGGCAGGCCTGCGGGGAGGGTAGAGTATAACATACCAGCTGATGGATAGAGCGTAAGAGAACGACGTTGCAGACGTGAGAAGCGCGATGATGGTGTTGAGAGCTGCGGAAGACTAGACTTTTGTTAGTCACATCGATTTTGAGACAAGGCGGTGTTGAAGATAAGCTTACTCCGATGTTGATCAAGGCAATAATAACAAGGACCGAAAGGGAGAACATAATCGAGTTGAGGGGAATGGGAGTGCCAATGGTCGTGACCTGGGATAAGGTCAGTATCAGATGTTATCGCTTTTCTTATTGCCGAGACAAACCTTGCGGAACCATGAGGAGAAAGGCAGGGCTTGATCTCTAGCCAAGGACCATGCCTGGCGAGACGCAGCAGCAAGTGCGTTGAGAGAAGTGCAGACACTGAGGATGAGGGGAATAGTTGACATTGCGACGGTTGCAGCGTTGCTGCCTGTGCCTGCAAGGAACACCTGTTCGTAGCGTGTCAACATGGAAATTGCATATCAGCAGAGAGGATAAAAAGGATTGAATACTCACATCCATGAACGGAAAGGGACTTTCTGAGCTGATGATGGCTTCGAGGTTGGTGATGCAGAAGCACTGGACAGTTTTATGTTAGCATTCGTCGTTTTGCTCACCTCTCAATCCAGGCGAGCTGATTTTCACTTACGTAAGTGATGATGAAGACCAGTCCCATGGCACCGTTCAGCACGATAGTGAAGATAATCATGCGCGGTACACTTTTGCTCGCGTCGTTAGTTTCCTCTGACAGATGTACCGCTGCATCAGATCCTGCAAACGAGCCAGTCGCAGTGATCGAACCGACAAAGCACGCAGCTCCAATTGATGACCAGCCGCCAAAGTCTGAGAAAGTGCCGAAGACCTCGCTCGCAGGCGCCTTGGGAGCAAGAACCCAGAGCGGGATAATGATGCAGAAGAAGCCGAAGATGTGTACGATCAACACGATACCCTCAAGAATGGGTAGGTGCTTGGCGCCGTAGGTGTTCATGAGAGTGCCAATGATGCCAATGCCGATCATTAGGAGGGACTGGTGCCTGGGAAGGTGTCAGCTTAGCATCTCTGTTGGGGGCATATGTGAAAGAGTGTTCATACCAGTTCTGCACTGCATATTCTGGGTGGTAGATCGAAGCCATGGACAGAATGATGACTGCGGAGGAGTATGCCTGTTGAATGTGATGTCAGTTGTCGTGTTATGCTCTAAGCCTTCCAGGAACGCAACATACTGGGACAATGTCAGCACAAGACTTAAAAATTTACGAGAACTTCAAGCTCACCAGTGGTAGCAACAAGTGCTTGCCATCCAAGCGCGGCCAACCAGCCAACGATGTAGGAAAGAAATTTGCTCTGCGAACGTGGTGCAAACTCAGAGACCCAATCTGTATTGGTAATGTCAGTATTTGAACAACTACTTTGAGAAGGAATGAGATGAACACACGGTATTGACCACCACTAGTCGGTGCCATACTCGCCATCTCAGCTAGAGAAGCAGCAAGCGCAAAGGTACAGATCCAGGTAGCGAGATAGACCCACACCGTACCAGCAAGCCCACCATTGGTCAGGGAGAATGCGTTCGCAAGAAGCAAAGCCACCCATGTGGACATAGTGGTGGTCGCCAAACCAAGCACAGAAAGCGACTTGAAATTACGGCGAAGCTCTTGCGAGCGTCTACACAAATCAGTAAAGCTTCTTGAGCATCCTTCCAGAAAATCACTCACCCCATGCGTGCCATGTCCCAGGCATCGGCTTCGGTACCAGTCGCCATTCCGCTGGCATCGACTCGCACGCGATCATCTGCATCAACGACCGGGCTATTGGGAGCAGATGCTGCAGAGGCGGCGAAACCCTTGCTGGGCTGCATCTCAAAGGTGGCCATGGCTGGTGTGAAGAAGCGGTGGAAAGATGATCGAAAGATCAATGCAGGCCAGATGGAGGAGCCCACGTGTGATAAGGCGTGAAGATCAGAAATCGAAAGTGTGACGATCAGATCGCACGGTTGCGCTACGCTCGCGTGAAGGAAAAGGGCACGCCAAAGGAGAAACTCGAGCTATCACCTGTCCAGATATGTGTTGCTCTAACGTTTTCAGAGAAATGCATCCTCTTGACCCGCACTCAACCCGTGTTGAGCACTATCGAACGAGGATGCCGTTTCCCGAGGGACCCACTGGGTATTTTCACACTTGCAGGAAGGGCTCGACGCGGTGATGTTACTCTTTCCTGAAACTCCTCACACGCAGGAGACAAATTAGCGCTGCTTGCAAGCCATGGCACGGTAGCAGTCCGCGGTAGCGTAAGGCCGTAGGGGCGAAGAGCCTTCCCAGGTCCAAGCATGACGCTAGAATGAGGGCACCCTGCATCCCACACCGTTGTGGTAGGATGCGGAAGACGCAAGCGATGCACGCGATGCACGTTGAGACTCCCGTCCGCCTCGGTAGGAACCATAAGGCGCACGAAGGATGCGCTAGAGACGCCGGCTGCGAGCGATCCTACGCTAGGGTCAAGACCCTAAAGACTACGGGAGTTTGGAGACGAATGCCAACGGGGGCGATCATACGCTAAATCACCGAGGGTGTAAACCCTATACACGACGCTAAGACGTCCAGCCTATGAGGTAGGAGAATGAAAGACGGCAGGGTGTGCAGTTAGAACCAATACGACCTCATCACCGCGAGTGGAGTCTGCTCATTCTGCGAGAACCGATCAGATGGCACATTTCATCAGGGGCAGAAAACCATGTGGAGAGCGTACCGCGTTTATGCCTGGATATGCTCCTTCAGTGCAGGACCCGGCAGAAAGCATCATTGCGGCATCTTACATTCCTGAGCATGTGCTGCCGAGCTCGTCCATCTGATAGTTTCGGAGTGTCAATAGTAGTGAGTGTCCCGCGCTTTAGTTGTGTCATGAACAATTCTGCAGAAATGTAACCTCTGAGGCTCGTGGCCCGGTGCCATATCACCGCCTTGGTCCTCCTCTTCGATTGTTGCCTCCTGGGTTGGAAAACCACAGTACTCAACACCATGTCAAGTGCTACCGATGTGCCTCCACCCAAACCGACTCTTCAGGTGAGCACAGCCGTCACAGCGACCGATCACGGCCAGATCGTCGTACTGGTCGCGTGGCTATGTTTCACCGCTGGGCTCTTGCTGTCGCTGGTGCGGGTCTACATTCGCTGGCCGTTGAACGCTTTGGCTGGCAAGGATGATGGCGCATATGCAGTCTCTGCCATTTTGGCAATCATACAGACGGCTGTAACGATCAACGCGGTCAGCAATGGATTCGGACGAACAGAATCCGAATTGAGCGACACGCAGGTGGTCGATGCTGCAAAGGTCAGTCTTCCAGCAAGTCCGTTCAATGACGAAGGGATTTTTCATCGCAAGGACCAGTTAGCCTTATACCCACGCCAGTCGCTGATCTCTTTTCTAGGCCGTCTACGCAACAGATCTCATCTTCGTCCTCTCCACCTGGATCGGAAAGCTCTCCGTCTCCTTCCTCTTCACTCGCCTTGCTCAAGAATCGAATAAAACGCGACTAGGATTGGCAGCCAGTACTTTGGCAACGATGTTCGGCATCGTATCATTCATTAGCGTCGCCGTACGTCCGGATACCTCACACCCCTGGCTATACCATGAAGGAGACTTCACGTCCGTGCTGGGGCGCTGGATCGCCATGGGAGTCATGAGCATCTTCACAGATCTCATCGTTACCGGCATGGCGATCTACCTCGTTTGGGATCTCAACATGGCGTCCAAGTCGAAGTCGCTGGTCATCACAGCCTTCGCACTACGTCTGTTCGTTATACCTGTAACGATCGCACGTCTAGTGACGCTCAAACACGTTCGGTATGATGACCTCTCATTCTCGTACAGTCTACCAGAAGTCATGACACAGCTTGAGATGTACTGCAACCTCATCACAACGACACTACCTTGCTTGCGGTTGTTTTTGACAGCGTGGAATACAAGTTTCATGGACATGAGACTCGAGGAGATTGACAACAATGCCTACAGAGAGCGTGAGTTGCCCCATAACCGCCTGTCGACACGAAATATCATCACACTACTTACTAACAATGCTCCCAGACGTAACAACTCTCTCCGGCTCAGGAGGTACCAAAGACTCAAAAGGCTCCGCTTCCCGCTCCAGACCCGGGATGTTCAGCCAGCAAGGCAGTCGTGCTTCCCACACTGCTCGTGCTGCTTGGGCGCCCAGCAACGCGGGCAAGTCAAAAACTTTCGTTGAAAGCGACAGTGGTAGAAAGGACTGCGACAAGTTCAGCGATGCTGCGAGCGATAACTCGGAGAGGGCGATTGTTGTCAAGACCACGGTGGATGTGAGTTGAGCGTGTTTGTTTGTTGCACATAGTTGCAGGAATATCGCTCTCCGACCAAAAGACAGACATGCAACGCAATCAAAGTTAGTCATTTTGACCTAAGAAAAATCACGTTCCGCTCGTAGATGTCAATTTTCAAGATGCAGGACAAAACAGAGTATAATAATCAAGTCCCAAAACTTCAGTCGCAGGCATAGATCAGAAAAACTCAGATGATCTCCAGCTGAACCCGCAGCTGTGAACATTCACATCCGTTCCATTGAATCAAAAAGAACCGTCGGTCCATCAACGCATGAGCAATCATAGCACAAGAAACTCGTAAAAGAAAGAAATTCGATCGACACTTTCGGGTCACTCAGCCGGTGTGCAAGGAATGAGATCATTCTTGTTGCCTTTTGCGGCCGCGCCTCTGTCCGTAGCAACCATGCTGAAATGATAGCCATAATAGTCCTTAGACTTCTGTCCGTACACGATGGCGATCACGCGGTCCATTTTAGGGTCACCTTCCTTGTACTTGTTGTGCATAAGGGGAAATTCGAGATACGTGGTATTCTTGGTCTTCTTCTTCGAGTTGGGACTGTTCTGAAGCTGGCTGACAACATCATGGCTTCTGTCGAGCTCGTCGTTGAATTTGTAAGGGTAGATCTTTGTGCCGTCTTCGTTTTGCGCTGAGCAGTGAATTAGTGTAAGTTTGTCAGTGCTGGAGTGGTGTGTGACTTACGCTTCAAATTGCTGTCTTTGTTCATATTGACACCAAGGGCATTCAAGACCTTTTGAATCTCTGCCACAGTGTATCTCTCGGAATCGGTTCCAGCTATCATTATGGTAAGTATTAGAAAGCTTGTCATCGAAGAACGAAGTCTACGTACTGCCGCAGATGACATCAGTGATAGTCGCTCTCTTGTAGACATCGGGAGGAGTCTGTGGCTTTAGAGCAGGAGCAGCGAGGGTGAGTGTTGCGATCCCGAAGATGAGCAATTTAATAGTAGAGAACACGATGATGGGCTCTTCTGTGATTGAAGGTTGTACGTCCTTGTAAGTGGTCGATATTGTGATTGTTCCAGGAAAGTGTGAGTGATAAGGAGGGAAGTATCTCTAACTAAGAAAAGTAGGCGCTGGTACTCGACTTATACTTCAGATCCAGGCAGAAGGAACTTTCTGGAGTGATTTAGACAGCGAAAACCGGTAGAAGAGTAGGGAAAACGTAGATAAATCTGCCTTCTACTCTGCTGTTTTATGCCAGAATAGTCAAGGGCGTTCTGGCGGATGACATGCGACAGGATCATACAAGAGCTACGTATACTGTCTTTCTTGATCGAGAAAACACTCTTCTCTCAGTCTTAGGTATGATCGATTCCATAACGGAAGTCGCAGGTAGCGTCATAGCGCGGATCGAAATACGTCGCGTGCGAAGCGAAGTCTCAGCGGCACCTTCTGACAAACTTGCAGCGAGAGCTTCAGGCCGATGCACAAATTTAGTCAAGATATCCTGGAAAGAGAAGCTTATCTCACCAGCATTTGGCTAACACTACTATGACGATAGTCACGGTCTAGTCACTTTGATTATTGAGATCTCTTCGTCGAAAAGTTGGACAGCTGTGTGGAAATGTTTCGAACAACGTACCTATAGTTTGATCTTCTCCTTGGTAAGCGGTTGATGTACCCGACCCAGTAGTGAAGCTATTGCCCGAAGAGAAAATGCAGTGATATAATAGAGACAAGGTTCTAGCGACTTAAGTCATAGGCTTTAATGGACAATTCATGCTGATGTACATTTTCCTACGAAGTTTCAAGTATGGTGAGTCGGTCAAAGGAGGGAACAAAAACCACAAATTTCTCGAGCTATCTCTCCAAATCACTCGCCTTGGATGCACTTGAATCGGGCTGAGGTACTCGACCAATCGCAACACCAATCAAATGATTTATAGAGCAAGGGAAAAGCTCAGGCTCACCGAGACCGCCCTTTAACCTTTAAAGTCCTTCTCGATCTCCGCCATCCTTTTGACGGTTTGTTCTGCAAGCTCGCGACACTCTTCATTGAAGTCCTCTCTCTCCGCAAAGCGCGTAAGTTGCTTTTTCCAAAGCTCCCATCGTTGCGGGTTCCATGATCCCCGGTCCCAGCCATTGCTAGTATCACCGCTGGAGCAGTGTTCGTAGATCGTCTCACCAGCAATCAACAACCATGTCGTAGCGGCTGGAATCAGTAGAGAAAACTCGTCGGCATCCGGTCCCTCGGACGAATTTTTGTTGTAGGGATATTCGAGACCCAGTTGGAGACAACATGTCGCTTCAAGGGGTAACGCAACGGCGAATATGCCTTTTTGCAGCAACCTAGCTGCAAATCTTGTGGCGTTGACCAAGCGTGGTATCCGAGCAAGAAAATCATCTCTCTCTTCTGTGGAGAAGTCTGCGGAACGCGCAAAATCTGTGTCATAGTTAGCGATTCTGCTAGCAGACATCGGTTAGCGTAGTGTAACTTACAAAGACCGGCATTTGCGAACCGGAAACCCCAACCTGGGAGGTCGGACCAAAAGACTTGGTGATGGGTGGTTTTAATGACAACGCCATCGTCATCTTTGAGATCTGGCAGCCCGGAAATCTCAGAAAGCAAGCTGATCAACCGGGCTTGCACATCAGTGGTGCCAAAGCAAGCAATAGCATTAGACATGTACATTCCCCAGAACTGGAAAAGCTTGGTATTCCACAAAGGTACGCAGATGAAGCCTCCTTTGGTTGCTTTCAGTGAGCCCTTGTACGCTGTTGTGATCCCTTTTGCGGCATCGGTGGGGGTCATGTTTCCTTCGAGTAGCGAAGCGAGCGCCTCGATGGCTCTAATGTGATCGGCGTCGTCAGCCTTCGCGCACTTGGCTGCCTTCCGGTCCTGCACGGAGAGCATGATGAGGCTTGTCGACCAAAGAATTGAGTTGAATTTTGTTGTAGGATCGCAAACGTCGGCACTCTGGAGTGAGGTGGGCTGCAGTTGTGTAGCAAGGTATGTTTGCAGGTGCAGCTTCATCTTGAAGTTATGTAAAGTCGTAAAACCAACCCTGCGACTCGAGAGAAGTGGAGGTCACTGGAATGAGCCACCGATTTAACCTTCCAATGACACTTAGTAGGGCACGTGAATGCCTGTGCTTGATGACTCGATCCACGTCACGCACAGAAGCCAGCAGAAGCTTCACTACAACAAGGCCGAGCAAATTCAGACTTTTTGTCCTCACTTTAAAGCACTGAGTTGAGGCACAAGGCTTCGTCTAGCTATTGAATCACAGCGTTGAACTGTCATGACGCTTCCTCATTTCCCTCGTCGGCACTGAAGGGGTTTTGGATGTCCCTTGCGGCTATCAGAGCTAAGGACTCGAAGTATATGACAGTAGATTGAGTATGGAGCTACCCGATCGCGGAAGTCATTCATGTGGACGGCTTACAGGCGTCTCAATGACAGTCGAGAATGCTCTGATCGCCGGTAGTGATGCTGGAGTGAGCGTTCACTCATTTGGTACATCGCTCGGCGGGCCGCGAAAGTTCTCCGACGTCAGGTAGTGATACCAAAGTGAACGGCCACTCAATCTGTCAGTCGTCAGTTTTTCGATATAGCTATAATTGTAACCTCCCAGCCTTCAAAGCATTCAACGCAGATCCCTCCTTCAACCACCCAATCTGACCCTCATGATAACTATGCGCCAGCTCCGCCTCCCAACACCTTCCATCGGGCTTCTTCACCTTCAAAACCAAGTTCTGCCCCGGCTGAATCTCGTCCGCACCAACAAGATCTAACTTATCCTCAACATCAATCTCATCATACGCCTTGGCATCCTTGAACACCACCGCAAGCACCCCCTGCTTCTTCAAATTCGTCTCATGAATTCTCGCAAAACTCCTCGCGATCACTGCCACGCCCCCCAAGAACCGGGGCTCGAGCGCAGCGTGCTCGCGGCTGGATCCTTCGCCGTAATTCCAGTCGCCGATGATGCACCATCTGATGCCGGCGTCTTTGTAGGACTTCGCGACTTCTGGGACTGAAGCGATGGTGTTTGTGAGGAGGTTGAGAGTTTCGCCGCGGAGGGTTCTGGAGCCGAGGGTGCTTTCGGCGCCGGTGAGGAGATTGTTGGAGATGTTCTCGAGGTGGCCTCGGTATCTGTACCAGGGGCCGGCGGGGGAGATGTGGTCGGTTGTGCATTTGCCTGGGTGTTTGCTGTCAGTTTGGTCGTCTTTGCACAACATGTTCAAGGCAACATAGCTCACCTTTGACCTTGATCAGAACCGAAAGATCTTCAGCTCTGCCTTTATGCCAGCGCCCGAAGGGTTTGAGAAGTTGCAGGCTGTTGCTAGTCGACGAAACTTGGACATCAACCTCATGACCATTCTCCGGGGGCGCCTGATACAGCGATGTGCCGTCCTCGTAATGAGAAGGGAATTCATTGACATGCGGCGGCCTGAAAGCAAACTCTCCGCCGTCTTGTGTTGGTATTGTGTCTTTTGCAGGATTATATTGGAGCGATCCAGCGAACGCAAAAGCCGCTACCAGCTCGGGAGATGTGACGAACGAGTGCGTCTCAGGGTTGCCATCGTGCCTCCCAACAAAGTTACGATTGTAGGAAGAGACGACCGAGTTCGGTGTGCCCTATGTAGGTCATGTCAGCGCAGTCTCCAGTATTCTGTTCAAGTATACCACCAACCTTCACGACTTCTTTCCGATCCCACTGACCAACACAAGGCCCACACGAATTGCTCAAGATTGTCGCGCCTGCATGCTCGAATTCTCGAAGGATACCCTCACGTTCCACAGTGGCTCGAATCTTCTCACTTCCGGCTGTGATGAGAACGGGCACCTTTGGCTTCAAACCGGCATTTCTGGCTTCGCGGAAGAGCATAGCTGCTTTGCTAAGGTCCTCGAAAGATGCATTAGTGCAACTGCCTATCATAGCATGTGAGATGTCCTTCGGCCATGAAGACTGCTCGACATCTCCGGCGAATGATGACAAAGTGTGCGAAAGGTCTGGCGTGAAAGGGCCGTTGATGTGTGGCTCCAAGTTGCTGAGATCGATTTCAATAACGTCGTCGTAGTACTTCTCACTTCCCTCGTCGGCTTGGAGGAGGTTGAGATTCTCTCGCGCAGCTGTCGCAATGTAGCTTCCGCCTGTCGCGGTGAGATATCGACCCATAGCGTCAGAGTACGGGAAGATGCAGGACGTGGACCCGATCTCTGCAGACATATTGCACACGGTGGCCATAGAGGTGGCGCCCAACGTCGCTGCTCCAGGGCCAAAGAATTCCAAGACTTTTCCTTTGCCACCAGAGACTGTAAGGAGGCCCGCGATGCGAAGGATGATGTCTGCCAAATAAGGTCAACATCGAGCGAAACTTTCCACCGGAGAATCGAATTGACAGGACACCTACCCTTCGCGCTTGTCCATCCACTGAGCCTTCCCGTGAGCTTCACGCCAATAATCTCAGGACACTGAAGCTCCCACGGCTGACCCGTCATCGCATCGACCGCATCCGCTCCACCCACACCAACGCCCAACATTCCCATGCCTCCAGCATTCGGCGTATGCGAATCCGTACCAACGATCAAACCACCCGGACTTCGTCTCTCAAATCAGCTTTTGCCCAAAAGAAACCAAAATAAAAGCCAAGCAACCATGCCGAACCGAACGGAAACTCACAACGCATAATTCTCAAGAATAACCGTATGGATGATCCCCGCCCCAGGCTTCCAAAACCCAATCCCATACTTCCGCGAAGCAGAAGCCAGGAACTCATAAACCTGTCTCGCTCGTCAGCACCAACGACGTCCTCTCACCCCACGCTAGCTGTAGACAAACATACCTCCCCAAACTCCACCCCCGCCCTCTGCAAATCCTCCCCACCGCCCTTCTCAGAAGCAACGATCAGATGATCGCAATGAATCGACGTCGGCAAGCACACCCTCTCCAAGCCCGCGCTGATGAATTGCAGCAGCGCCATCGTGGCGGTGGCATCGTGGCAAGCGGCGCGATCGGGGTCGAGGAGCAGGAAAGATTTCCCACGCTCGAGGGCCTGTTCGAGTGGGTTACGGAGGTGAGTGTAGAGAGTCTTCTCGGTTAGTGTTAGGGGGCGGTCGTTGAGGCGGTGGCGGATGTGGGAGAGGGTGTCCTGGAGGTGGGGGTAGGGGAGGGAAGTGGTAGGTTCGAGGAGACTGATGGATTGGTGGTGCAGGCCGTGGTAATATCTTCTTCTAATTGGTAAAGGGAGTGGTGGTCGCGCAGGCTTGCGGAACTTGGGCATGCTTTGTGGCCTCATTGCATCGATGCAGCGTCAAGATCCGGATGGCTTTTACTTCCTCGCTCGCGAGAGAACATTAGATCCACGCGCTTGAGAGTACTCAATGATTGATGACCAGTCCAGACGATTCTAGGGCTCAGGGCTACACGGCACGATTGGCCCGGCCCACCTTGTCGTCTGCCCGAGCGCCAATCTCCTCGGGTTTTTGCCGCGGTGACCGTCCGATGCCATGGCGGGTGTACTTTCGCAGGCATTTGCATTGGAGATGACCAGTGAACGGCGGCGCATGTCATGACTGTGGATACGTAGAGACGGAGAAGGCATTGCCCGCTTGATCAGTTGTGAGATGTTGCTCTGTCTCGGTGGGGCATTCCTCCGAGAATTGTGTGTCGCAGCAACGGCTCCGACAGCGGCAACGCCTTCTTATTACATGTATGCATATTTCTCTAAATGTAACGCCAATCGCTAGGGTCTCATATTCTGTTTTCCGAAACGACAACAGATATGACGGCAACGAGAGAGAAGTGACTTTGAATGATTGCTCATCCAGTCCCGCGAAGTTCCATCCAATCGCCAACAACAAGAAACCTTCAGAACAACTAAAAGCGACCACCTCTCGAAACGCAAGCAAACACAACACACGTGCTCTTTCGAGCGAGGGACTAGACTCCTCAACAGAATGGCTACTACATCCTCGCGCGTCACGCCAACCACGACAGCACCAAACCTACCCAACCCAATCCGCGTCGCCGTCCTCTACCAAGCCGCACCACCCCCAGCGATAGATGGCACCCGCAAGCCCATGAAACCAGGAGGCCAGGAAACCCCAATCGAACTCATCCACGATTCGAATATAGCGACTAACTAACAGCCACCACCACCACCAGGCTACCAAGACTCCGGCGCAGACATCGCGTACAACCTGAGCAAAGCACCCGGCATCGACGTCGTCACGCCACACAACCACCCTGACCCTCGCGACCAGACGCAACGGTATTTTCCAGACACCGAAGCTGGGATCCTCGCTGCTCTCGATGGCGGCGCGACGCACCTCTGGGCTGACACTATTGTCTTCAAAACGCACCCGCTGCAAGTCTCATCGAAACTGGGTGCTCGAGGCGACGGAGTGGTGGTTGTCGGCCAGCCGCCGTGTCTCGTGGAGCTCTACGACGACAAACGCTACGTGAACGACTGGCTGCGCGGCACGGGGGAATTCAGCATGCCTCGAGCCTGGACGCTGAACCGCACGGCGTCTTCCAACGCAGCCGCGCAAGTCACCGCACTGGATCTGGCTTCCCCTATCGTAGCCAAGCCCTGCCGCGGACGAGGCAGTGCCGGCGTCAAACTATGCAGAACAGCAGCCGAGCTGGCCAAACATGTAGAAAGCCTCTACGTAGATTCGAGCGTGGTCATGCTGGAAGAGTTCCTCAGCGGCGAGGAAGCTACTGTCACGGGGATGCCGCCGTCGTCAAGCTCGGTCGGAGGAGACTACTGGGCGCTGCCGGTGGTGACGCGCTTCAATCACGAAGACGGCGTGGCGCCGTATAATGGGAATGTGGCGGTGACGCTGGATTCACGAGCGGTGTCGGCTGAGGCTTTCGCTGCCGATGGGGCATACGCGGAAGTGTCGAGGCAGTGCGAAGGGGTGGCGAGGTTGTTGAGGGTGACTGCGCCTATCAGGATTGATGTGAGGAGGAGGGAGGATGAGAGGGGCGCGAGGCTTGTGCTGTTTGACGTTAACATGAAGCCGGTGAGTGATGTCGTGTTGGGTTAAGATGGACCGCGTTGACACTGGTTCGCAGAATATGACTGGACCCGGGAGGCCTGGACGGGAGGAACAGGCGAGCTTGACGGCGTTGGCGGCGGCGCAACTGGGTTGGGAGTATCCGCGGCTGCTGCTCGAGATGCTGTCTACTGCTGTGCCTTTGCATCGGATGCGAGATTTGAAGCCGGAGGAGGGTTTTTAGGCTTTGTCGAGGGAATGGCTGCAGTCAGCCTCGACGCATATTGGCGTAGTCTGTCATGGAGCTGTGCACTTCAATCATGCTATGATAGGGCTGTGTGATGGAAGCATGCGGCGCCGCACGTGTCTTCCAGATGTCTCACATGATTCGCACGAGGTTGTTTGAGGAAGAGTCAAAGAATGGTAGCAGCTCGGTTGTTCCTGGCCCTAGCGAAGCCAACCGTTGGACACAAGCATTTCGGCGCGGGCCAGGGACGGCACCCCTCATCGCGACATGACGTGACGAAACGGCGGCGGCAGAGTGTTTGTTGACAGCGGTAGAGGGAGAAATAATTTGAGATATTTAGGAATGAGAGAAGGATGTCAAGTAACGCCAGAAGCAGCACATGCAGGCTATCACGTGCATCTGCGTATTGATGCCTCAGTAGCTCGGGCATTGCTGCAATGACGACAAGGTGCATGGACGCCCAACTCGGCCGGGGGTGCCTCGATTGCGCACTCTGCCTCTCACAAGCGTGGTCGGTCGGCTGACTGCGACATGAAGAAGATCCCGGCGTTGGACTGACTGCGCTGCCAACCACGCCTCATTCATCTCCTTCCACCTGTTTGCTTGCTAGCCCACGGCACCACGTCTCATCAGCCTTGTTGGGCGACAGTGAGCAAGCAAACGTCTTGGCCTGTCATCCCCAGCTACCACGCGTCTTGCATGCACCACCCCCTCGCAGCGACTGGACTTTGAAACGAGCTGCCTACGTCACTTCCTCCGTCTCAGCCACTCTAGCGCAGCCTTGCCCTGCCCAGTCCAGTCGATGGTGGGGCGCTTCATGAACCTTCGCATTCCCACTGCCTGCCTGCCTACCACAACACAAACCTACCCGCCCATCTCACACTCACACGCGCCTTATTGATACGCCTCTCTCTTGGACCATCCGAACACACTCATCTCAACAACCACCACCGAATCGACCGCCTCACTCACTCACCCTCGCGGCATCGCCCGCCCCAAATCGTCATCATGTCAGCCTACGACGATTACGAACAGCCTCGTCGCTACTACAGCACCCGCACCCGCCAGCGCGACCGTGACGAGCCCGATTTCGTGCGCGAGGAGACGTACATCGAGCGTGGCAAAGGCCCCGGCCCGCGCGACCTCGTCTTCCGTGGCCGCGACGACAGCATCGAGGACATTCCGCGCGAGTTCCCTCCGCCTGCTGCCCGTGACTACCGCAGGTCCCGCGATTACGACGAATACTCTGCCGCCCCACGCCGTGCCAGGAGCACTGCCAGCCGCCGCACCAGAGACTACGACGACTACAGCGACAGATACACAGACTACGCCGCTCCTGCCGCTGGTGCTGCTGCGGGGTATGCCGCTGGCCGCCGCAGGGATCGATCTCGCAGGAGAGACGACCGTGACTACGACTCGGAATACTCCAGATCACCGCCGCGCCGCCCGAAGCACGATCGCAAGAAGTCTGGCGTTGAGGAGGTGCTCGGAGGACTCGGACTCGGCGGAGTAGCTGCTGCACTCACTGGCAAGAGTCGTGATCGCTCTGCGGATCGCTCTGTTAGATCCAAGTCGACTCACCGCAGGCGCGGCTCTTCCTCCAGCTCCCGCTCACGCTCGCGCAGCAGAGACCGTGGTGGTAAGAAGAAGGGTCAGACCGAACGCCAGTGGGCGCAAGCAGCGCAGGCCGCTGTCATTGCAGGTGCTGTCGAAGCCTTCCGTTCTCGGAAGGAGCCTGGTCCCTGGACTGGCGACCGTGGCAAGCGCATTGCTACCGCTGCCATTGGCGCCGGTGGTATCGACAAGTTCCTCGACCGCAATCCTGATGAGAAGAGCAAGCGTCACCTCGCAGAAGCCGTCGTTGGAGGCCTCGCTGCCAATCGCCTCGCCAACGGCCCACGCTCAAAGTCACGAGGACGAAACGCCGACAGTCGTGCGGGCTCTCCCGACAGCTTTGCAACACGCCGCTCCGGAGTACGTGGCCGATCACGCAGTATCATTGACAGGTTCAGGGGACGTTCCCAATCACGCGGCCGCGATGCCAGCCCCAAAGAGGGAGGAAACGGTGGATTGAAAGGCTTGGTCGCCGGCGGTGCTCTTGCCGCTGCAGGCAAGACCATCTACGACCGCGTACGCTCCAAGTCCCGTAAGAGGCGTTCGCCATCATCCTCATCTGCAGACTCGTACGTGCCCTCCCGCACCCGTCGCCGAGACCGACGTCGCTCACCAGATTCAGATACCGGGAATACTCGCCGGAGCCACGTCGCAGACGATCGCCGTCGCGAGATTCGCGATACTCGCGCTACTAACGATCCGTACACGGCAAGTGGCGGTGCGCTCACACGTGGAGCGGCCGCTGGTGGTGGTGTGGGCGCAGGTATGGGCGCAGCTGGCGGCTCTGGGGCTAGGAACCAGACCGGGCGGGAAGATGAACTGAGCGACAGCAGTAGCACTACCGACATGGAAAACAAGAGGAAACGTATGCGAGGAAAGGAGTTTTTGACTGCGGGTTTGGCATCGATTGCCACTATACACGCCGCTCACGGCATCTACTCATCAATGGAGGCGCATGAGAAGCGCCATCGCTTGGTCGCAGAGGGCGAGATGACGCCTGAGGAAGCGCGCAAGAAACAAACAAAGGCCTGGGTGCAGGATGCAGCTGCGGTCGGTATTGCTGCCCTAGGTATTAAGGGAGCATTCTCGGAATGGAAGGGAATGAACGAACAGAGGTATGTCATCGTGGCGACATGATCGCAAGGCCAGATGATCTGTGCAAAGATGAGGCTAACACCATCACAGACGTGAAATCAAGCAAATCGAGCAACGCAAGCGCGAACGCCGCAAGCGTGTCCAAGCAAGACAGCGTAAGCAAGAACAGGAACGCGAGGAGCGCATGCTGGCAATAATGGCGCAGAACCCTCAACTCGCAATGCTGCAGAACGGCGGCAGCCCTGTGCCCATGATGTCTGGCGGAGCTGGGACGATGCCAATGTACGCTTCGCCGCCGCCACCGCCGCCTCCGCCTGCAGACAACAGTGGCAATCCCTACGCCCCGCGGTATTAGCGACGCCGAAAGGAATCTCTCTACGAGTACCTCGAAGGCGCAAGGCAGTAAGATCTCGATGATCTGAAGTCTGTTCCGCGCGCCAATCTCCGGTTGCCTCCTGCCTTTCTTGACTGTGTTGCAGCCTTGTCACGAGTATGACGACTATTCTACGGCCTTCTTCTGTCTTGTTGTTTTACTTCCATTCGAGCCAGCCGAGCGAGCAAGCGAGCATGCCTGCCTTCCTGGATGAACGAGTGAGCGAAAGCATGAACTGCTTTCTTGATTTTTTTTTTTCCTAATTCCCATTATCATCTCCATCACACCCATCCCCAAACGATCAAGAATCAACGACCAAAAAACGACCTTAACGACCAATCATCAAATTCATCATCATCATCATCATCATCACACCATCACGAAGCGAAGCCGACAACGGAGGATATCGTGAGAGAGAGGTTGTCATGGGTTTTCCTTTTCTTTCTTTCTGGGGCATTTTCCTTCTCGTGCTTTTTCTTTTTTTTCTCTCTGGGTACCTCACCTTGACCCTGCGGAATGGAAGACGGAGTCCTATGAGCGAGCGCGAGCAGGCCCGACCTCACATGCTGTACCATCTCAGCATTGGCGGGCACTCGTGTCGTGGTAGCGCGAAGAAGAACGGACGTGGAGATGAGGAACGTCCTCGACTGTGGAGCAGCAGGAGCCTTACCGCGAGGAACATGAATCGAAATGACAATGAAAACGAAAGTGAAAGTGAAACGACGTATCGTGAATCATGATTTCCTTCGAATGCTTTTCCCTTGCGTTTTCCATGTCGGTTCTCTGGGCGTCGAGTACGCGAGAATTGGGCAGGTAAGGTCCACAGAGTGGTGTAGGCGTTTCTAGCAGGTCTAGTGTTGGATCAGAGTGCTTTTCCGCTGTAGCTGGGGAGGGGCATTCGCTTCGTTTCGCCATGGCATGGTACAGAAGCGTCTGGGATGTCTTCCAAGTGCAATGGAGCTTGGTCGCGAGTAGGTTCACAAGCAAGGGAATCAGGTATTGGAAAACTGTCACATACACACATGCATGTATTCTCGATAATGATGATACGGTTTGTGGCGTGGGGGGAAAAGTATGGTTTGAAAAAAAAAAAAAAAGTGTACAATGGTCATGTGAGTGCTTGGATGAGTGGTGGTGGTTTCTTCTTCTTCTTCTTCTTCTTCTTCTTCTTCTTCTTGGAAACAGTGCCCTCCCGGCCGTTAGCTCTCAACCTGCCTTTCTCTCTCCTTTCTTGTCTCTTCCTGTCAACTTTTGTGATTGACGCGCGTGTTTCAGGCCTTCCTGGTGCCACTCCGCATGCGCAGTCCATCCGTCCCTGCGCAAGCCGCCTGTGATGTTGGGAGTAGAGCCCTCGCGCCCCCCATTGGTAAAGTTCCTCTGTGCAGCAATTACGCGCGGCAAGCGTTGGTGCGAAAATGATACAGATCGGAAAACCGTAGATGTCCAATACCAGCAGAATACCCATGGGGAAAAAAGTCGTTGTACAATTTTGATTGATTAAACCTCCCTTCGCGACTTGTCAGAGCAAGATCCAGTTGTTCAGTGCTTTTGCTGCGTCTTCTCGAAGCTCTCGAGCACGCTCTTCACGACCTCGTTCTTGTTGTCGGCGCTTTCGCTCGTGTTGGACTCCTCTTGCTTGTTGCCTGTTACCAGGTTTCCTGCCACTGTCTTTGCATGGTTCTGGCTCTGGCCTACTGTCTTGAACACACCCATTGCGGTCGCGATCATCTGTCCCATGTCGCCCACGTTGCCGGGCACGACCACAGAAGTGCCCTCCTTAGCCAGCTTGGCGAATGCGTCCACATATTGCTCTGCCACGCGCAAGCTAAGAGCGCCCTGTGCGCTGTCGCCACCCTTCTCAATCGAAGCCGAGACCGAGTCGATTCCGCGTGCTGTTGCGTTGGCCTTGAGTGTGATTGCTTCGGCCTCACCAGCTGCTGTGTTGATCTGTTCCGACTTGAGCGCCTCGGATGCAAGGATGACACTCTGCTTGCGACCTTCGGCGATGTTGATCGCGCTCTGACGCTGACCCTCTGACTCCAGAATTTCGGCGCGCTTGCTGCGCTCCGCGGTGACCTGGCGATGCATCGCCTCGACGACGGGCGCAGGCGCGTGGATATCCCTGATCTCGTAACGCAGGCAGCGCACTCCCCAGTCTGCAGCAGCTTCGTTGATCGCTTGCGTGATGTTGGTGTTGAGAGCTGCGCGCTCCTTCAGGACGTGGTCAAGAGTCAACTGTCCAATCTCCGAGCGCATTGTGGTTTGTGCCAGCTGTGAGATGGCGTAGTCTGCGTCCTCGACGCCGTATGAGGCCTTGAACGGGTCGAAGACACGGGTGTACAGCACGCCGTCGAGCTCGAGCGTCACGTTGTCTGCGGTGATGGCACTTTGCGAAGGAATCTCCATTGCGTTCTCTTTCAGCGATTTGACGTAGGCGATACGGTCGATGACTGGGATCAGGACGGCGAGGCCAGGCTCGAGCACGCGGTTGAAGCGACCCATGCGCTCGACGATCCATGCTGTCTGCTGCGGGACGAACTTGACGATGGTGTTGGCGGGCAGGCTGGAGCGCTGGAAGTATGTGCTGGGCGGACCACCGACTGTGGATGAAGAGCGGACAATGCTTTCACCCATGCCGGTGTGTTGTTGGCCATTGCTTGGCAGGGAGCTGAAGGAGGTGCGTTGCTGGTGCTGGAGGAGAGCATAGCGGGAGTTCTGGAGGGCGGCGATGGAGCGGCGGGAGAGGGCGGGACGAGTTGCGATAGAGGCCATGGAGGGCGAGAGGGCGGTGAGGTTTACAGGAGGCATGGCGGTGGGGGTGGGTGAGGAGGAGAGGGTGGTGGTGGAGGTGGTGGTGTGATGGCGGCGCTGAAGTTTGGATTGATCGATGGCTGCTGGCTGGTGACGATGATGACAACTTCGCTGCGGTCAAGGCGGAGCTGGCCTGAGCGAGCGAGCTTGAGCTCCAACGCGCCTGCCTGCCTGCCTGCCTCGGCCTGCACGCGACACTGGTTGTGTTCGAGAGTGTTCTGTTGAAAGACTGCATCATGTGATGTGATTTTGAATGGAGGGTTGGATTGTCCTAGAACACCGGTGAATATACATATAGCACAATATCTGCACACCCGCTTCAATGCAATGCTCAACCACAGCCAAGCAGTCCGCGGAGCAGTTGGGCTTGGTTGGGTCTCGAGAAGTCACTTGTTCGTCTTTCCGCCTTCATCCGAACACTGATCCATCTCACATCCAAATCGTGTCGCAATGGAGGAACACCAGGCCGCCGTCGATGCCATCTCCGAGCGTGTCAAGTCCTTCTATCAGGCAAAGACACCCTTCCGGCTCTACCATGGCTCCACGAATTCCACCAGGCAGTACAAGGTCGACAAGACTCGCATGGTCGATACCAGCAAGCTCAACCATGTTCTCAAGGTCGACAGCGCTACAAAGACATGTCTAGTCGAGCCCAACGTTCCCATGGACCAGCTTGTAGACGCTGTGATGCCATATGGCTTGCTTCCGCCTGTAGTGATGGAGTTCCCAGGTATCACCGTTGGTGGCGGTTTCGCGGGTACTGCAGGCGAGAGCTCTGGGTTCAAGTATGGCTTCTTCGACAGCACCGTCAACTGGATCGAGATCGTGCAGGCCAATGGTGAGGTGGTGAAGGCATCTCGTACTGAGTACTCGGACCTTTTCCATGCCGCAGCCGGCACCATGGGTACCCTTGGTGTCACTACTCTCCTTGAAATCTCGCTCATCGATGCTCAACCCTATGTCGAGATGACCTACCATCCGACTTCAACCATCGAGGAGGCCACCACCACCATGGCAGCCGCCACAAAAGACCACACCAACGACTACATTGACGGCATCACGTTCTCACGCACGCGTTCAGTCATCATCACTGGCCGCCTGACCTCCGCCCAACCAACTGCTCAGATACCATTGCAGCCCTTCTCTCGTGCCGTGGACCCATGGTTCTACATCCACGTCGATCGCAGCACCAAGTCCTCCCTCGACCCAGTCAAATTCCTCACCCCGACCAGAGACTATCTCTTCCGCTACGACCGCGGCGCCTTCTGGACCGGCAAATACGCCTACCAGTACTTCCTCACCCCCTTCAACCGCATCACCCGCTGGGCGCTCGACTACTTCATGCACACGCGCGTCATGTACCACGCCCTCCACGCCTCCGGCCACGCCAGCAAGTACATCGTGCAAGACCTGCTGCTACCCAACGAGGGCGTCGAGCCCTTCATCGAGTTCTGCCAGCAGCGCTTCGGCTTCTACCCATTGTGGCTGTGTCCGCTCAAGCGCGGCCAAGAAGTCGCCATGCGGCCCCGTCTGATCTCAGGCGAGAAGACCGACTCCAAAGACCCGCCCTCGTTCGTCAACATCGGCGTCTGGGGCCCCGGGCCGACCAACTACGCCGATTTCGTCCGCGTCAATCGTGAGCTGGAGCACAAAGTCCGCGAGCTGGGTGGTATCAAGTGGTTGTATGCGCAGGGCTACTACACTCAGGATGAATTCTGGGACATTTACGATCGCAAGTGGTACGAGGCGATTAGGGAGAAGTACCACGCTACGTATCTGCCGACTGTGTATGAGAAAGTGAACGTCGATTTGAGCGTGTTGGATAGGCAGAAGGGGTGGGGAGAGTGGGCGAAGGGTGTCGTGTGGGATACTTGGCCTTTCAGTGGCGTTTATGGTGTGCTGAAGACGTTGGTGGAGAGCGATTATCTGTTGAAGAAGTGATGTGGCTGAGGTGATTGAGGTTTGGGAATGAAGAAGCGGTCCGCAGCAGACAATGGTGGAAAGCAGTGTCGAAGTGGAAAAAAAAATTGCGAATTGCTCACAAGCCGCGGCGCTTGGGCAAGTTCTTTGTCCAATGAGTTGATATATAACCAAATGGGCTGGCATACGAACGAAAGATAGTAGTATATAACTTACCGAGAAACATCTATCTTCGAGAGGCGTTTTCCTACACAAGGTGGCGTTTTAGGGCTCAGCCTGCTCATGCTAATTTTATTGTAGTACGGGGAGATCGTCTCGGTATGGCGCCCGGCCCCGACGATTTTGGCTTTTCGCATCTCGGAGCGGTGGACATCCAAACAAATTACAAGGATACACGCCCATGTCAAAAAAAGGTCGAAGAGGCCCGTGGCGGGCCGGTGGCTTACTATCGGAGTGCACTCCTGCTCGGTCGATACGAAGGCTATAGAGACAACACCATTCTGTCTTGCATTAGACATTGGCAAAGGGGCAGGCCGAGCCTCAAAATACCATTTGAGATTTATACGCAAGTGACGTTATGTGACGCATGACGAGCGAGCCGCGGTGTGGAGGAGAAGACCAAGGGGACTGTTTCTTCGCGCGTTCCAGACTTGCGGGAACAACCACCGTGGTCCATCCACCCATCGCCACCGACGTTTCCTTTTTGCAGTGCTGTATTGAACTGAACGGCTCCAACTATTTCTTCCAGGGCTCTACAAATGGGAAAGATCACTTATTGCCTGGACGCAGACCCTCGGCCGACTTGCGTGCTGCATTTGAAGGCCCCGCACGGGCCCCATATTTACCACAAAAACAACGCGCTGCGAGAGCAAGGTGACCTGGTACAGGATCTCCTCCTGGATGCTAGCGGATCTGCGGGGTTTCGGACATGGGTCCTGGACAGCACGCGAAATGGTACGGTGGCGGTGATTGGGAAAGCCTCACTGTATGCTTACACGGTAGAGGAGACATGGCGGGTCATACAGTGGCTCCTTCCTGAGTCAGCCCCCGGAGATGTACAGAACGCACACAGCATCCCAAGAGAGCAGACGAGTCCGCTCTCGAACAAAGGCGATCCCTTAACGCTGGACCGGAAACTGGAAGACGCTCTGGCAGACCGCGATGATGCCACGGGGAAGCTGTCCAATCTGCGACAAATGATGGAGATGGTCGACGTGGGCATGTTCGAATACGACCAGGAAGGAGTGCTACTATATGGCAATGACGCTTTCCACAGCTTGACCGGCGTGCCCAAAGGGGACAATGAGCCCATGGTGTGGGCGAACTGGGTCTTCGAAGAGGACAAGGCCTGGCTCACCGACGTCTGGACGCGGCTCACGCAGGGAGATTCAAATACCTTCGAGATGCGCTGGCTAGGGCCTAATCCAGAAGAAAATCCGGAAGGACAGTGGGTCACTGCTGCTTGTGTTCCCACCACTGGCGGTGCAGGCAATCTCACCACGGTCAGCGGATGCATTACAGATATTTCCGCGCAAAAGCGAAGTCATTCGGACGCCGTAAAGAAGGCAGAGGCTTTGGAGCGTGCGGCGGCGAGTGAACTGCGGTTTTCCGATTTCATCAGGCATTCAAATTCCGCGTTCTACAATTTTGGAAACGATCGTAAGGTAAGGACGGAGCGTACAGGATCGGGGCGCGGATCGAGACGGGTTTAAATACTGATGCTACTACACAGATGCGATACTGCAATCGCGAATGGTTCGAAGTCAGCGGCCACCCTGTCGTACCCTACGAAGACATCGAATGGGACGTGTTCATGGACGCCAACAATCTCGAAATTGTGACCCACAACTGGGAAATCATCACTGCTACCAAGAAACCCGTCAAATTCCAATTTGAGCTTAACAGGACCTGGAATGACGGGCATGGCCACGAAATGCGTGCTTCGGTCCTTTCTTGCTCTTATCCCGAGCTGGGTGAGGACGGGTCAGTCATAGCAGTTTCGGGCACTTTGACAGATATCACACATCTCAAATGGGCTGAAAGGCTGCAGAAACAGAGGACCGATGAAGCTATCGAGGCCAAGAGGCAGCACGAGGCTTTCATCGACATGACGTGCCATGAGATCAGGTACGCATCCTTGAGTGCAGCAATCCCGGCGGATCAAAGTAAAGCACACGGTCTCGAAGACCTCGGTGCAGCGAAGAAGCATAGCCTATCCGCTGAGAAGCACATATGGACGTTCTCTATGCGTGCGACAATCCCCCTCAGCATGCTACACGTAGATGCTGCATACTTGCGCTACACATGGTACACGTACTGACAATTGTCGTCAACTTATAGGAACCCACTAGGGGCTGTCGTTCATTGCGCCGACTTGATACGGTCGGAACTGACAGACATGAAAGCCCTGATCACAGATGCCTCGCCACAGCTAGTCGCTATCGGAAAGCGATGCGAGGCTGCACTCGAAAGCGTTGGCATAATTATTTCGTGCTGCGCCCACCAGCGACGTATCGTAGACGATATCCTGACCCTTTCGAAACTGGATTCCAAGCTCTTGGAAATCGCCCCCTCGCTCACCGATTTGGACGCCATGCTTTTCGAGCTTGAGAAAATGTTCGACGCGGACGCACAGAAGTTCGACGTGGCGCTTCATCTTAAGAAAGATCTGGGCGATATCCGATGGGCCATGCTGGACACAGGGCGACTCACACAAGTCCTGACTAACCTCATGACGAATGCGGCAAAGTTCACGCACAAAGAAGCAGAGCGAACCGTCACAATCACCGTTGGTATCAGTCGGATCCGACCATCTGAGCGGGATCTGGACGTTGAGTTTGTGCCTGCGGGCATCGCGAGGGAACGGGATCATGCCGGAACCAGGACGGGAAGCGACGAAGAGTTCTACTTGCATTTCACTGTCAGTGACACGGGGTGTGGGTTTGACGAGGAGCATAAGAGCCGTATATTCGAGAGGTTCTCGCAGGCCTCGCCACGCACACACTCAAAATACGGCGGTTCCGGGCTGGGACTTTTCATTAGTCGCGAGATGATCGAATTGCAGGGCGGTGAGATCGGTGTCAGATCTCGACCTGGAAAAGGTGCTACGTTCGCTTTCTACATTGCCGCTCGTACTGCAGATGCACCGCCGCAGTCCGCGCAACAAAGTCTTTCTTCTCCGGCGCTAATGTCAGGAAGACGACCGTCGGAGAATGCAAGAGCCAAATACTCCATCCTGGTGGTGGAGGACAACTTGGTCAACCAGAAAATCCTACGAATGCAGCTCCAAAAACTCGGCCACGAGGTATTCGTCGTCTCCAACGGCCGCGAAGCCCTGGACTTCTTGCAAACGACTTCCTGCTGGGAGAGCAGTTCTGCCAGTGAGATACATGTCTCGATCATACTCATGGACATTGAGATGCCAGTGATGAACGGACTGGAATGCACGAGAAGAATCCGAGAAGCCGAAAGCGAAGGCCGCGTGAAGCGGCATTTACCTATTGTTGCGGTGTCGGCGAATGCTCGTGAAGGGCAAGTTCGCTATGCGATGGAGTGCGGAGTGGACGATGCGATCAGTAAGCCGTTCCGCGTGGCTGATTTGATGCCGATTATTGAGCGGTTGGCTTTGGTTTAGAGATGAAAGAGTGATATACCTTATCACACGGCGGAGGGATGAGCCCTTTCGTTTGATACATACGCATAGTAACTGCGCACAGGTTTGTGTACGAATCATCGGTGTCGCTCTGCATTGGGGAGGAATTTACTTGCTGGTGGCGGACCATCAGGCACAGACATAGATCACGAATTTATAAATGATTTTTGAGAGCATACACGAGGCATACGAATCCTTTTGTGCAAACAACACTTTTTACAACCACATAAGGGACACAGTCCATATCGATGGCTTTTCCATGTCGCAATCAGCAAAACTCCCAAATGAACGACATCATGACGACCACCGAAGAGGACGAAAGCGTTGAATGTTGTTGTTGACATACTGAGAGATGAGGCAAGCTGTTGGTGGATATATCAAGTATCACGGGTACTTGGGTCTGCTTCTTATGGACCACTCTGAGTGTCTATAGAAAGCTGAATTCATTACACAGAACCGAATCCACCTATCGACGAAATTAGAAGTCCCCGTCATACTTGGTCAGTGTATGTACCCCCACGTTCGACTCGTCTCTGCAATTGGTTCGGAATGTCTACGAGATCGATGACAAAACCTGAGAATGTTGAGATGTTGTCAAGCTTCTCAGTCAGCACCCTTCTTCTTCTTCTTCTTCTTCTTCTTCTTCTTCTTCTTCTTCTTCTTCTTCTTCTTCTTCTTCTTCTTCTTCTTCTTCTTCTTCTTCTTCTTCTTCTTCTTCTTCTTCTTCTTCTTCTTCTTCTTCTTCTTCTTCTTCTTCTTCTTCTTCTTCTTCTTCTTCTTCTTCTGCTGCTGCTGCTGCTGCTGCACAACGCGGTACAACATTGTGGATAATGCTCACCCGGCGCTAGCAACGCCTGCACGTGCGCTCCAATTCGATGGATAGTACTTACCCGTAAAGGTCTTCTGTCGGGTGCAACTTATAGCACGCCTCTCGTCCAATAATGTCGGTGCACTGCCAGCGACATTGCGTATATCGGGCGTTGCTGACAGAGCGAGCAATCACCACGAGAAATTCTTTATTGCTCGATGGGACAGAAAAGATATTATAAAACGAGTGCAAGTCCAGCGTGGGCGTACCTACGTGAAATGACACTACCTCACTCACAAGATACCTCCTACCACCACTACAAGATATCACAATAGTCAGTCGTCGCCATGACGTCCGTTTTCGTGTTATACCCTACCGGAACAAAGTTCAACATGGACTACTACGTCAAAACACGCGTGCCAATGGTCAAATCGAAAGGCCTCGCCCTTCCGTATGCAGTCCTTTCGCTGATACCACCCAAAGTATGGAAGAAATACGAGCTGATCTCATGGGAAGTCGTAAGCTTCGGTGCTGGCGATTCGTGACAAGCCGGCGCCAGGATTTACTGGGAGTCGAGTGAAGCTGTCGAGGCTGCTATTTTGGGTCCAGAGGCGGCGGAACTGATGGAGGATATTGTGCATTACACGGACGCAAAATCGACTGTGTTGACAAGTAGACTGATCGCTCGGAGCTGATGAGGTGTGGTAGAGGCCGGATGATGAATCAGAAGTCTGTTTGCACCTCGTTCCATAGACATTTGGCAAACGTCGCCACTCGCGCAAAGCGGCTTCTCTGTTTTAGGAAACTTAAAGCCGACATCGCCGCTCCCGCCTCAACACAGTCATCAGAGTTCTGTTCACATCAACTTCACGAACCAAAAGTGTAAAAGAAAAGCAAGCGGCCTTCGTAAAAGACCGTGGAATTACTCTCGTTGCAAGGGGACTGCCCTCGACCGAACAACTTCACAGACAAAAGCCTCAGCATATCCCTCGGGACAGCTCTCACGGGAACTACTCTTACATCACTCCAGAAGATTAATCAGTGCTGAAGACATATCACATTCAAGATGCCTCACCATGAAGACAACAATTTTTCGGCGGCTGCAGAAGTCGTCGACTTCTCCGCTCTGCTTTTCGACATGGACGGCACTATCATTGAATCCACACCAGCAATCGTGAAGTACTGGCGGGAAACCGGTAAAGACATTGGCGTCGATGGAGATGGTAAGACCCTCTAGAACTTCTATATGAACTCTACGTTCGAAGAGAGAGCTGACCAAATATTTCACAGTTATCTTGCAGACCTCACACGGCCGCCGCAGCATCGATGTCCTCAAAATCCTGTGCCCCGAGCGCGCGAACTGGGAATGTAAGCAGACTCTCTCTCTCTCTCTCTTTCTTTCTCTTAAATCAAGACCCTCAACTAACGTAGTTTTCCCACCGTCAGACGTATGCGCTGCAGAAGGCCAAGTGCCCATCAAACACCGCGACGACGCGACCGAAGTCCCGGGCTCCCGCGCCCTGCTCGCCACCCTCGAAACCGCCGGTGCACCTTGGGCAATCGTCACATCCGGCACCCGCCCTCTGGTCACCGGCTGGCTGGATGTGATGCAGCTCGCACACCCACGTTTCATGGTGACGGCGGAGGAAGTGGCGAACGGCAAACCTGACCCCGCGTGCTACCGTCTTGGAGCCTCTCGCTTGGGGCTTGAGGGCGCGAAGCCGGAGAGTCTGTTGGTGCTTGAGGATGCGCCGGCGGGCGTGCGGGCGGGTAAGGCTGCGGGCTATTGCGTTGTGGCGCTGGCGACTACGCATGCGGTCGAGCAGTTGAGGGAGGCCGGTGCGGATTGGATTGTGAGGGATATGAGGAGTGTGACGCTTGAGAGGTGGGATGCGAAGGGGAGGGTGGTTAGTGTCAGGATTGCGGATGCGCTTGTTTGAGCGTTTCATTCCAGGAGAAAGGTTTGATGTGTTTCTCGCCGATTTAGAGGACGATGGCATAGAATTACAGCTTGATAGAGCGGACAGCCACTATGCATTTTGACTAGTACTGGAGAAGCTTCAAAACGAATCTCTTGCCATTACTGTAGATTTGCGCAGAGCTGCTCATGGATTTAGCAAGCCATCCAGAGCTGCTAAGCGCCACACTCACGCGGCCGTACAAGGTTCAGAACACAGATTCGAATCAGAGGGTGACGCAAATTTATGCCTTCATATCACCAGACAAACTTGCGACCCTGTTGCTGGTCCTCTTGTCCAGCAAAGGCTTCAGTCCAGGCAGGGAGACAGCCGCAAGAGCAGTCGCCATTTCCAGCATGCTCAAAATGTCTGGTTCATTGGATCAGTATGCTTGGACGCTTTCCACAGACAGATATACGACTTACAAACGAGGTTAGGCTGTCCAGTCTCCATGTTCAAGACGACGAAGCGGATCAGGCAGGTCAATGCCGGAATGATACCGAGCGAGAAGGTGAAATAGATAGCGGCTTTGTGCGCTGCCTGCATTCCTGGGAGGAGGAAGAGAGGGAGTGCGTAGACTAAGCGACATCGTTAGTGGAAGTGATCGTGCGACTACCGAATATATTCACTTACCAAACATGTAGGATGACAGGTTCATGGCGAAGTTGAAGCGGAACGGCAGGGGCGCGTAGAACACACTGCAAGCGCCTTCTTCTTGAGACCATTGGACCGACACCGGGACACCGCAGTAGAAGGTATCCATCCACAGGACAACGAAGTAGGCAGTGCAGACGTAAGCGGTCACGATGTAGACGGCCTTGCGAAGCGTGGGACGGCTCGAAGGGAAGATGCCCCAGTAGAAAGCCAGCATGCTGATCTTAGGGAAGCCCATGCCGACATCGTAGAAGTAGTTTGAGGCAAAGCTGACTTTGGAGAGGGCGACGGAAGGTTCCCAGTCATCCATTACGCCGATCTTGTAGGTGACGGTGCTGGGCAAGATTGTCAGTCACAATGTTCGATGCGAAAGCATAGCTACTGCCGTACTCGCAGATGATGAGGCCCAGCGCATCGATCGCGGCAACGATGAGTATCCATTCGGAAACACGAAGCTTCTCACGCTGTACAGCCAGGCGTGTGTACAAACGGAGGCCAACAACGGCATAGGCTGCAACGAGAAGAATCCATTCCGAGATCTGCGACGCAACTGTCAGTGCGAGCTAATTGATACGCATGGCGAAATTGTCGTGCTGACCATGCAATCTTTGCCATCAATAAAGAACGCCATTTTTGAAACACAACTGCCAGAAGAACGATTGTGGAAGAAGGAAAGTTAAGGTTACACTCCTTTGGCGGCACACCAGCTACATAAACCGCAGAATCGGCGTCCCGTGGCTTGAGCTGGCATGCAGATTCAGATTGAATGTGGGTGCTAACACGCTTGGTCGGCCACGTACTTGTGGTTTAGCGAAGTAACCTGTATCTCGTCTCCTGACTCGTGTCATCCTGCTGTGCTACCGAAGGATCACGCCGCCACCGACTGGATCGCTGGTAGTATGGCATCCAGATTGTTCGCCATGTTAGCGGCGCAGCAATTGCGGAATAACGCTACTACTGGTGACCAACGCGCTGTCTCGCTCTGAACTACACGGGACGTGAAGTGTTTCGGGGAAGAGCCCCGACAGCGCGAAGCGATGTTGACTCCCAGTAAAGAGCCAAGAAGGATCTAATCATTCCAGCAGCACCTTTAACCATTCGCACCAGGACGGCGCCAGCGTCTTCAGGATGTACTACCCTGCCACGCGAGTGGGATCCGGCCTGGCGGCAAAGCAGAGCAAAGGCGCCGGGCCTGTTTGCGTAGTGGAGCCGGATGAAACCCCAGCGCGATCCTCGAGAGGCACAGCAAAAGGTCGATATTGGAACATGGACCCTGGCGGTTACGGGATCCACATTTAATATGGCATTGCTTGCCGATATGGCGTTACCAAAATGTTGGGGATTAGGTTGCTACACGGCAGGCTGTCGAGGCTTGTCGCGCGCGAAAGGCCCCAGTTTGAAGCTTGCCTCGCCTATCCTTTTCTTTTCTTGCCCAGCCTGCCCAGGCGACATGCGCATATGGAGCAGTCTATTCGTGTGTGTGCGCAGGCTAATTGGGTGGGTGTGTTGTAGTGCAGGCAAGGAAAATACGGGCTGAACATTCCATGGAGCGAAGGATTCAATTCGTCTCGTTTCGCGGGTGAAAGCAGGGCTGGAGCGTTGCTCCGATTGGCTGGCTATATGGATGGTTTCTTTTCTCCGTGCTACTGCACAACCTCGCTCAATGTCACCGAACCGCTTCCTTGAAGCAGAGAGCGCATTCTGGAGTACTTGTAGTTACTCTAAACTCCAGCTTGGCGTGACAAACTGCATCCATTGAGATTGAATAACGAGTAAGGCGTCCAGCGGAGCGGTGATGAGGCTCTTATTGACTGTTCGGTGATTTGCTCACCAGCATCGCGACTGTGTTATGCTACCGGCATGATGGGCGAAAAGTTCCGTGGCGCAGGTAATTCATGTGGAAACGTACTAAGATCCGGAACTCCAATACACAAGGGTTCAGAACATTCTCATGCAGGCCAGACAAGAGACAATGCAAACGACAACATATGTACATGTACTACTACAAAAAGACATTATACACAATGTCTCACACACTCTCATCCCTGCCGCACACTCTTCTTATCCCAGCTCTCGCCCGCAAAACTAAACCCTTCAAACCCAGCCGGTTGCGAATCAACACTGATCTCCTTCGTCTTCAGAATAACATCCTCTCTAACCACCCGATTGAGCTCAACATCACTCCCCGTATCATCAGCCAGCGAGCACGAGATCTGATTCCGCCTCCGACTCATGCTCTGCCCCGTGTAGCCACTGTTGTAATCACCGTTCCGCCCAGAGCCATTCTTCGAAGTCTTCCAGAATTTGAGCAGGTATTTCAGCGCGGGCATCGACACGACCATGATCGCGACGCTCATCTCGGCCATCGACCAGACGTAGACGCCGTTCCAGTCGGTGCCGGTTTGGATCGTGATGAAGCGCGCGAGATTGACGGCGATGGTCAGGAGGCCGAGGGCGAAGGTGAGGATGAGGCCGTATCTTTGGCCGCGGCGGAGGGTGAGGACGCGGATTAGAGGGAAGGGGAGGGCGAAGACTGGGGAGGGCTTGTTGTCAGTAAGGGACCATCCCTCGTGAAGGTCGGACGGAGACATACTGAAGAGATCCGATGAGAAGTTCATCGCCCAGTCGATCTGTAACACTAAGAGCGAGTTGAACACCGAGCAAGCTCCTTCTTCCGTGGACCAGTTGTCCGGGATATGAGGGCAGTAGAACGTATCTAGAGTGCAGGTGGTGAGGCCGGATGCGGCTGTGAAGGCAGTGACAAGGTACAGCATCTTTCGTAATGTAGGCATGGTCCTGGGGAAAAGCTCGAAGTACAAGGCGAGGATCGTGGCTTTGGGGAAATACATTCCCGTGTCGTAGAAGTAATTCGATCTGTAAATATCCCAGTCAGTTGGATGGTCTGATTGCGGCCAAACATAACTCGAAAGACGAGCTAGGCGTGGACGAAATGATACTGACGCGAAAGAGATCTGTCAAGAACGAGCAAGTCAGGACCAAAACCAAAACCAAAAGTAAGACATTGACAGTCCACGGTAGCCACTCACCTTGTTCAAAGCAAGCTGCTTCGCAGTATCATCCGCAGTGATCTCCGAAGCACTCACTGTCTCAGGCTTCATCGCACCCAAAGTATACGTCAACGTATCACCTGTTTTACCCATCATCAGTTCAAGAGTCTTCCCAACAGTTTCTCACAATCCCAGCGTACTCACAAACGATGAGCCCCAGACACAACAACGCAGAAATGATCAGGAAGACATCAGAGACAACGGCGTTCCTCTGCTGTCGGCGAGCCAGTCTGACGCCGATTCGTAGACCGACCAGCGTGTATGCGAGAGCAAACAGCACCCACTCCGTGGCCTATGACATAGTCAGAGATGGTATACTGGGTGGTGGAGATGACAAAACCCACCATGACGGCCTCGCCGGAGATCCCCATGGCGAAGCGTGTGCGACGAGCTTGAATGAATCAACGGCAGAGACTAGACCTAGCTAGCTGATCAAAGACATGGTGAGACGAACATGAGGATTAAAGACCAGACAAAACACATCGCAGGATCTTCCAGGGCACATCCTACACACACCACTCTGCTCAGACAGTGTTCACAAGCCGGCAGCACTCCAACAAAAGAGGCAAGAGCCCGTCCACATTGAAACCGCATGCTAGCGAACGCAGGGTCTCTATTCATCCGATATACTCCTGCAGCGAACAATATTCGCGAAGGAGGGCCTGCCTGCCAGCCAGGAACAACTCCTAATGAGCACACGATTCGCCTAAAAAGCAATAGGAGACTGTTAGAGGTCTAGAGCCGACAGTGATGGGCCAGACGGCCTATGCGGCAACAGTCTGAAGCTAAGAGGCGATCCTGAAGGCCGTGGGTTAATATCGACACCACAGCAGCGCCGCGAGCTAAGTCAGACTAAGAGTGGGGGATTGTCCCCAACGGCGATACAGCGCCGGCCATGCATGATCCTGAAATGTCGTGAGAAGTAGCGCGAAACGTGTGGTCGGGCTCTGTTCGGTTTGAAGAGTGCAGAGTATGTGGATATTTTCGCTGTTGCTTTCGCGATTAAAGTTAGAGGACTGGGCTGTAGCACTATAGTGCGGCGTCGCCGCTTGCAGCAAGCAGGAGTTTTGCCGGGAACCGAGAAAACGCAATCTTGCGCCGGAGGATTTGGTCGAGGTAGCGGCAGCGCTCATCCGAAGGATAAGAGAGGTTTGTTGCGACGCTGATTTGTGTCTGACCCTTCTTGGTGTGTTCTTGTCGCGCGGCTTCCTTGATGCATTTGATTGGGAGTACGAAAGAAGAGGGCACTTTACGAGTTTCAAGGCCTTTGGTGTCCCATGTTCTATGGCTCGAATTGGAAAGGCCCGAGAGGTTTCATCAAAAGGTACCATTAAGACTATGGGAATATTTGTGTACAGTACTTGGCCTTCGGTTCCGGGCGGCCGTTGTTCCACTGCAAAGATAAGACCGAGATTAACCGAACATAAGAACACGTTACATTTCAGTTGTATATCCACATACACCCTCTCCATCACACTCTCTCGTCGCCATATGTCGGCCCATGGTCATTGCCGCGATAGCTTTGGAAGCTCTCGTTCTCGCGCACCGTATCGACCCCATTGGCAGGGTGGTAGGTCTCATTGACGCGTTGCTGTCGCGCGACCCTGGTACGGCTCGAACTCCAGCCTTCTGCGTCCGCGTAGTTTCCAATGCCAACGCCAATACCGAACGCTCTGTCCTTGCTTCGTGGGCCCCATGCCCAACCTGATCCCTTGCCAATGGGCAGGTGGTACCATCTGAAGGCGAACCAGGCAGAGCCGATACCGATAATCGAGCCAGAAATGAGGTCGAAGCCAAAGTGGTAGAACTCAACGAATCGTGTCGAGCAGATGTATACCGCGGCTGCAACCGGGATGAAAGCAATCACAATGAGGTGGTTGGGTGGCGAAGCGGCCTGGTTGCGCGGAGGGACAGGGCGGAATTGTTCCCCAGCTGCAGTGGCGTCAGAGTCGCGTGGTTTGATGCCTTGTCCGGTCATGGGCTCACCGTTGTGATGCAAAGGGAGCAGCTCCTGGGCCATGCTGCGGCGGTCGGATGATGCGTCCTGGGTCGGTGATTGCGTGGGAAGGTAGGGAATTTGAATGGCGAATTTTGAGCACACGAAGAAGAAGAGGTAGAGGAGGCCGGCCCAGGAGAAAGAGGCGTGGCCACTAGGGAAAGACTTGAAAGCATCATTTACAAGATGCGCATCCGGGTTCTTGCAAATGTCGGCGGAAACGAGCGTCCATCTGGGATCGAGGTTCTGGCCGTAGCCACCGACGACGTATTGTTGGATATTGGCGAGGTCTGGCTCGCAGCGGGCAATGCAGCTTGGCCTTGGTTTACCAAAGAGGTTCTTCATGCCTTGGGTGATAAAGAAGGAGACGACAAGCGCGAGAGCCAGGCCAGCCCAGCCTTTCTCCCACTCCCAGAGCTTGCGCGTAATCATGGTCTTTCGTGAAAGACCACGGGTGGTGCGAGGGCCCGGCACCAAGGCGACTACGATGACGAAAATGATGACTGCAGGGATGACCAGAGCGATGATGGCCAGCAAGCTGATAGGGATTTGCTCATCGACCTTAGGGTAGGATATGCTCAAGTCGAGCAGAGAGAAGGGCCGCTTGTAGGGCTCGGCATAGTTGATGCCGGCGCCGATGCCAGCGATGAAACTGTGCGATGATTAGTGAGTTGTGGATGGTAAAATGATGGCAAGAAAGAGCACTCACATCATGACAATCCAGTCGAGCACATAGGAGCCGATCAGGCGTTTGGACATCTTAGGAAAGTTCGCCATGTTGACGACAGCTCAGGGAGATGTTGCTGTGTAGGTGAAGGTAGAGAATTAATAAACCATGCGCCACACTCCTGCGCAATCTCAAAGCAGAAGTGCCAACGCGTGCGCGGACAGCGAAACGCGCGCTGGGTTCTCGGGGTTGTAAAAAGTGGCTGCTGTATGCTGGAATGCGTCTCCCCAGGTTACAGAGAGACAGGGCCGTAGGTTGATGGCGATGGCAGTATGGTGATGGGTCGAGATTGTGTAGAGGTTGAGGTTGTGTGAGACGAGAAACTCGTTTCTGGCGCGCGGCGCTGCATGCAGTCTGCCTTTCTAACGCCCACGCCCTCCTGGAATCGCCGTTACGTGGGTGCACACACGACAAAGTTTAATGCGACTTCTCCCCCAAAGAGATGACGCGTGGTCTGCTGGGGAAATGGAGGCTGAGTGGGTCTTGGCTTGCAACTGTCGCTCATAAAGATGGATGAGACACTCCCGGACACATCTGCACAAGAGGTCTTATGTTGCGACCGATCTTCCCTTTCTTCGCCGGCAAGGAAAATCCATAATTCTTCGCGGTCGACGAGCGTCCGCTTCCCTTCCTTCGCGCGGCTGATCAACACCATCACACGATGCACTGCCCGAATCAGACGCGGCATCCTTGGCGATCGTAGGTGGCGCCCGAGCTCTGATCCGACTGGTCCAGCCACGGACCTGTAACACTGCTCACTCAAATAGAGACAAGTTTCACATGTGGCTGTGCACAGCTAATTCACGCGCACTGATTTGTGCACAACTTGCGCGGTCAAGTGTGGACCAGCATCCAGCATGATAATAGTGAAATGCTCGTTGTGAGCACGCAGGAGATGGCATGCACAAGCTTAACAAGACCGGGGTTGGTTTTTCTATTGTGACCAAGTAACATCGACTCCGAAACGCCATCGCTAAGGTCATGAACCACTCCTCGCCACCATCAAATCATCGTCCTCATCATCACGTTCTCACGTCCTGTCTCTCTCGTCGCCGACTCTCGCTCAGCATCCCTTCATTCTCATTCTCCCCATCTCCATCTTCGTCAACAAGCTCCTCGTCCTCAGCCTCAGGGACCCCAATCCACTCCTTAGGCACGACACAGGGGAACTTCACACCGACTCCAGCAGCTCTGTTGAGCCACCCGGGGGCTCTCCTTCCCGTCAGCTCAAAGCACAGTTCGCTCGTGAAATGGTTGCAATTCTTGCTCAGCAGATCGTACTCGCGCCCCATGAACTTCGCCGCTGTCCGCTGGACGATAGCGTCAATTTCTGCTGGTGGTAGGAAGGATATTCCATGGAGTATGCTGCAGCGGAAAGATGCCCCTGGGGGTGTTGCTAATGGAGGCGTGTGGTAGACGCCTGTTTTGTTCGGGTAAGGATGTCCGCCGAACGCGTATTCAATTGGTTCTTTATTTGGGGACGAGATGGCGACGCCGGAGTGATGCAGTGAAGAGCCAATGGTCCAGAGGACTGTGGATAGAGTTGAAGGCTGGTGGCAAGGTCAGTCGTTTTGTTCTGTTGCTGCAACTTTGTGGTTTAATTCTAAAGCAGATCATGGCTGTGTTGTGTGATGGTGCTCTTCATCGGCTGGTCGCCTTCCAACAAGTAAATACGAATACATGCCCAGATCAGACTTACTGGTAAGAGATCATACACATTGATCGTGACCTCCGTCTTCTGCAAGTTCGCCGAACCGCGTGAGGATGTGCTGTTGCGGGTGCGCTTCTGCCTGGGAGGTCCCATGGTGTTTGTTGCGGCTGGGCGCTCCAGGACGGCTGTGTCAAGAGACAGATCAAGAGAGCGACAATGTCTGCTCACGTGCTTCCGTTGACAAGCTGTACAGGGAATTGTCGAGATCTCCAGAGAAGCTACGATAGCTACTTAGTGCTGTCGTTACACGTGGATGGTGTGCATTCGGTACAAGCTCAGCCCCGCTCGCACGTGGAGATGTGAAGTGGGGAGGCTGGACCGCAAGATTGGAGAGGCGGGAAGTTTGCTGGCGCGCGACTTCACTGACTTGCGGAGAGAGATACATCGAACGCCTTCTTTCATGAATATCCCATTCCATAGGTGACGATGGCTTCAATGGTTCCCCATAGCAAGCGATGTCTCATTCTAGGCTTGTCTTGATCGACACATTCTACTTCCACGCTCGAAGCATCAGATCGACTAGATGCTGAGCTTCACAGTAACGTATGCTTCTGGTGTGTCTCCAAGCTCTTCTGACGATTGGCAAATACTCTTTTGTGTATATCTGATACCTACATGTATTTACATAAGTATATGCATACATGTTCACAATATGGGGGTGTTGTTCTTTGGCTTATCGTGATGGAGGGTTAGGGTTGTGGTAAAACCCATCACTTTACGATGCGAGGAAATCAGGCGCTTGAGGATCGTATCGAATCTCTGTTGCTCGGCATGTTCTAGAAGACTATCAAGAAGCTCCCGGTAGATACAAGGCGTGGCTATCATTATGTTTTGCCACGAAAACATTCTTTTTCCTGATTGACTTGACGTTCGACGCCTGTGCAGCCGTTGCGATAGTCAAAAGAACCTGATTGACTTCACCTCCCACATTCATCGGACGGGGACAATCCTGCTCCCTGGACCATTTGACGCCCGTGAGGCTTGCTCCCAATATCGCTTCGGGTGCAAAATCCTGAATCTTATAATATGGTACAAGGGTGATCGATTCTTGAGTGACAAAAGTGACACAGGATTCGTATGCAAATATATACGCCTGAGTACTTAAGAATACATACGTGATAACCCACGCACCACTGCAAGCGAGATTGGAGAGCCGAACCAATCTAGACTAACCTCAATGCACGAGCGATCTCCTCCTGCCCTCAAGCGTCAGGATTATATTATCCAGCCCTCGGCCATGACATCAGTGCTCGACTTGGGGGAGCTGAACAAATACGATCTTCAGGTCGTCTCCCGAAGCTTACATCAAGTTCATTCAAAGGAGTTGTAGTGCATGTATCCGTTCGTACGCCACCCCATTGAATACCGACTGTTTATCGTGAGGCCAGCATCACATTATGCGCGTCCGGGCTCTTTGCGCATTGGCGTCGAGCGCTTTCGTCTCGCTGACACTTGCTGCTGCCGCTGCTGTGCGGAAGTCTGATTTCGATGTTGTGACTAGCAATGGGAAGATCACCGGCCACCTTGCGCCGGGCATGCGCAATACAGTCGACTATTTAGGGATTCCGTACGCGCAGCCACCGGTTGGAGCACTTCGATTCGCGGCGCCGTTGCCCCTGGAAGGAAAGACTGATTACGTTGCTGAGGACTGGGTAATGACTTTCTTGCAGGGGTTAAAAAGCGAGAGCTGACGATCAACTGCAGGGCTAGTATGTCTATTAATCAACGTGCTCCCTACTGTCGATTCGCATGATCTGATGTTTGGTTACTAACAGTATGACACTAGTGATTGTCCGCAAACTCCCGCTAAACCGGTCGACTTCCCTGGCTTCACGCCCCAAGCGCAGGGTATCATTAATGCATTCGCCGGCGGTGCTGGCACGCCCCAAAGGGAGGACTGCCTGACGCTTAACATCTGGGCTCCCCTTCGAGAGAAGAAGGCGAGCCAGCAGAAGCAGGACGAGAAGCAGCCTGTTCTTGTCTTTTTCCACGGAGGACGTGAGTCGTCTCAGCTATCGCCACCTCCTCTCCATCCCTCTGGCCTGCTAACACCCAAACGCCAGGCTTCTCCATCGGCAACGCCCACTCCTCCTTCTACAACGGCAGCCGCTTCGCCGAAGCCACCGGCGCAATCGTCGTCACTTTGACTTACCGCCTCAACATCTTCGGCTTCCCAGGCGCACCAGACAGTCTTCAGAACTTGGGACTCCGCGACCAACGCCGCGCCGTCGAATGGGTGCACCAGAACATCGCCGGTTTTGGCGGCGACCCGGCCAAAGTGACTATTTTCGGGCAATCGTCTGGCGGTGTCGCTGCGGACTGGTGGACGTTCGCGTACAAGGACGAGCCTATCGTCAATGGGATTATTTCCGAGTTGGGGAATGCGTTTAGTTTTCCGATGAATGGCCGGGAGCTGCAGACGAGGAATTGGTATGACGTTTCTGCGGCGGTGGGGTGTGGTGGGGAGGGAGATACTTTGGGCTGCGTGAGGACGAAAGGTTGGAAGGATGTGCTCGCTGCGGCGGCGAGATTGCCTGCTGCGCCGGGGGGCAATCCTGTTCGCTCGACGCCTGCTTTTTATCCGACTGTTGACAACGAGACTGTGTTCAGCGGATACGCTTCGTTGCTGGAGCAGGGCAAGTTCGCGAAAATCGTAAGCACGGCATGGCATCCATCGGACACAAACGACCTAACCTAGCAACCTCACTAACAAACCAATCTCATCCCAGCGCCACCTCCTCGGCAACAACGACAACGAGCAAGGCTACTACATCATCCCCGCCTACGCCCGCAACATCACCACCACCCCTTCGCAACGCTCGCAATTCCTCCTCGAATCCTTCACCTGTCCCAACGCCTTCGAAGCCGGCGCCCGCGCCGCCCACGGCATCCCCGTCTGGCTCTACCGCTACTTCGGCGACTGGTCCAACACGCGGCTCTACCCGACCAGCGGCGCGTATCACGGGACCGAAATGCAGATGCTGTTTGGCAATTCGGGGGATGTGAGTGGGATTGCGCCGAGTGAGGAGCAGGAGAGGCTCACGGGGGTAATGCAGAGGGCTTGGGTTGCGTTCGCGATGGATCCGCGTGGGGGGTTGGAGAAGTTTGGGTGGCCGCGGTATGTGGGAGGGGAGGAGACGGTGGTGAGGTTGGGGTATGAGAATAGTGCCGTGCCAGACTTCGTGAGGCCGGAGGTGTATAGTCGAAATTGCTCGGGTGTAGTGCTTGCGGGCGGGCAGTGGTGAGTCGATAGATCAGGAACGTATGCTGCGGTTAAGGAGTAGCTTTGTCACCCGAACCTCGTATGTAACTTGATAATCGGGCTGCCGGAACATTGGCAATTGTATTTTTCTTCGCCTCTCTCTCTCTATATCGATGCTTCTACCTGCCATCTTCGTCAACTGCTCTCACGGCATCAAATCGCACCTCACATACGCCGGGAGTCACGGCTGGTACTGGTCCCGGGGCTGATAAAACGGGCTCGTCATCATGAACTCCGAATCTGAAAGTCCACGAGTCGTCAGCCAAACATATATCTCGCCACATCTTCGAGCCCAGATCGACATTTCGCTTCTGTTTCGAACTCCCATCCCACTCGGCCTCCGCGGCCCGAAACGCCATTCCCAAGTCGAAGCCATTCTAAAAGGCGTTCGGGTTGGGCAGCATGCTGCGCCACATGTCGCTCAAGCGACGGCGTTCTAGACGGAGAGAGCGCTGTTAGGGCCGTACAGCATAGCGGACAGAGAAGTGGGAGGAGCAGGAGCAGGAGCGGACTGCGGCTGGGCGAGAGAGGAAAAGGGAGACGTACCTACGTCGTCGGTGAAGTTCAAGTTTGAGCTGTCAGACTCGGGTTCGAGGGAGAGCGGTGTAGAGGGCTCGCCGCCAGGGAGACCCGGCTGTGAAAGGAGGTTGACGACGTCGGCGCCGTCTTCGGCTATGGGCTGGTGGCGGTTGGCGTCGAGGTCTTGCTCGTGGCGGGGGATTTGCTGGGCGGTATCGACGCGAGCGCTGGTGGAGTTTAGTGGGATGTCGGCGGTGGAGGTGGAGGCTGTGGTAGTCTGCTGATGCACTTACGGTTAGCGCTGTTCATCAGGAGTATGGACTCTCCCAGTGGTCCCAGCGGTGATCTTGAAGTACGTCGCAATTTGGAGTCTTGCAGATGGCAGGATTGTGAGGAATGCTGGTGGTGCTGGTGGAAGATGTGGATGCGATGGGTGTGTTGGCTCCGGAATCGTAACCAGAGTCGGGCGTGAGGGTACGCTTGGGGTGGGTTTGGGTGGCACTGACAGTTTCTACCATCTTGTCTCCTTCCACTTTGACTTCTCTGTCTCTAAGCTTGCGCATCAGGCCCAAGAACTGGCTGTTGCGGAATTTATCTGTTTGGTTGTGTTCGACTTTCTCGAGTAGTTCTTGCGCTGTCGCTGCTAAGGCATCGTCGTCTTCTTTGGTGCTTTGCTTCGGCTCCTGCTGCTCCTGGACGATAGGGTCTTCCGGTACAAAGTGGTTGTTGATGTCAAGAGGCTGATGCAAGTCGTGCTGGCTTTCCAAGACATCGTTCTGGTTCAGCTGATGCGATTCCTGTGACATCTGAGCAGACTTTGCAGTAGCAGCCGCTTCCTCATGCTGCTCAGCTTCAAGATTCTCAGCAGCGCTTGCCTCATCACCCATCATATCCTCCTTCGCCATGTCAAAAGCACGCTCGAAGGCTGCTTCGTCGAATTGTTCCATGACTGGTTCCTTGCCCTTCGACTGGACGGCAGGCTGAAATGCCGGTTGTGCGAAAGTGCTCTGGAATCCTCCCATACCATAGCGAGCTCTTTGCTGGAAAGCGAAGGGCGAAGGAGACGAGTTCTGCGCTCTAGGAGCAGACTGTGCGACATTCGCGCGGAAGTCCTGGGCCCAGTTTGATGCGCTGGGTGCGGCATGGTGTTGCTGTTGTTGCATTGGCGGTGGCGAGGATATGCTCATGCGCTGAAAGTCGCCAGCCCACGATGGGCCCTGCGACTGCTCCGGAAATGCTTGCTGGAAGGGTGGAGGAGCGGCATGCTGAAATGATTGAAAGGCTGGAGGAGGGAGACCAGCTTGGAAGGCTTCGAACTCGGGGTCTAGGAGGCCTGCGTTCGGATCCGCTGAGCGAAAGCCTTGTGCCGGACCTTGTCGTCCTACTAAGCGGTCTTGTTGGAGGGTGCGGTCGACCTGGGTCTGTTGCTTGAACTGCTGCAGCGAGTTGGAGGGCCCGCAGGCTGCGTCTGCCATGATGGTGGTGGGAGCGGACGTGAGTGGGTCAAGCAAGTCGTGCAAGTATGTACAGCAAACGGGAAGAAGAGGAAAAGGCTATCTGCAGTGGACGTGCAAAAAGCATACTCAAGCGAAGGATGCAGGTATGGATGGGCACATGTCACATCCACGCCGCCGACTCGGCTTGAGAATACGGACCGAGGCTGTCTTCAGTGGAAAGAAGGGAATGACACAGCCATCACATGGCGATAAGAGATCGAGATAAGATAATAGCCAGGGTTAGGGTTCCCGAGAGGCAGGGCGGAGTGTTTCCGTGGTGGTCGTTCAGGGCACAAGCGCAAGCAGTGGGAAGCTACTACGACTGCCCGGGGTAGTGTAGGTACATTGAAGTCGACGTAGCACCCATACAACACAGCACACACACACACACACACACAACATGGTATGTCTTGCTTGCCCTTACGCACTCACACCCAAGCTGATATCTCCAAGGCGCAAGTAATATCAAACTCCGGCCACGATGACATGATCGTACGTGCTACACTTCCTCCGCGAGAACAACTGTCCCCGATCGCATACCGAACACCCATCTGACAACCCCCAGCACGATGCCGTCCTCGACTACTACGGTCGACGACTAGCCACATGCTCCTCCGACAAGACCATCAAGATCTTCGAGATCGAGGGCGACCAACACCGCCTCACAGAAACTCTCAAAGGGCAAGTCCTGCCTGCCAGCCGTCCACACGCGCGCACACCACTCGATCCCCTCCCTAACACTCCCTCGCAGCCATGAAGGCGCCGTCTGGTGCGTCTCCTGGGCCCACCCCAAGTACGGCACCATCCTCGCCTCCTCCTCCTACGACGGCCGCATCCTCATCTGGCGCGAGCAGCCGCAGAACTCATGGCAGCGCATCTACGAATTCACCCTGCACACCGCCTCCGTCAACCTGATCGCCTGGTCGCCGCCCGAGCCCGGCTGCCACCTCGCCGCCGCTTCCTCCGACGGCTCCGTCAGCGTGCTCAGCTTCGAGAACAACTCCTTCCAGCACACCATCTTCCCCGCCCACGGCATGGGCGTCAACGCCGTCTCCTGGAGCCCAGCCCTCGCCCCCGGCCAGCTCACCAGCGCCGCCGCGCCCGCGGGCCAACCGCAGGCTCCCCTCCGCCGCTTCGTCACCGGCGGCTCCGACAACCTCGTCAAGCTGTGGTCGCACAACGCCACCACCGCCTCCTACGACAACATCTGCACCCTGCCCGGCCACTCCGACTGGGTGCGCGACGTCGCCTGGTCGCCCACGCCCCTCAGCAAGTCATACATCGCTTCCGCGTCGCAGGACCACACCGTGCGCATCTGGACTTGCGCTGCGGGCGCCGACCAGGCGGACGCGTCGAACTGGAAGAGCGAGGTCCTCGAGTTTGAGGTTGTGGTGTGGCGCTGCAGCTGGAGCATGGCGGGCAACGTGCTGGCTGTTAGTGGTGGGGATAACCGCGTTAGCTTGTGGAAGGAGAAGCTGCGTGGTGGGTGGGAGTGTGTTAAGACGATTGAGGAATAGACGTGTTTGGAGGGGATACGAGGGATAGAGTGGGCGGAATTGCGTGCATGCGTGGCGTTTGTCTGTCTGGCGAGCAAGGCGAGAAAAAGCTTGTAATGATCAAATCACCTTTCCAACGTTTGATACGAGGTGCTGTTTTGTTCGTGGGGTTGTAGGCAGTTCTAATTTCCCAAGCCAACACGAAGTCATCGCCATCCTGGCTTGTACATGGCTCTAAAGGCGGAATACTCGCACTGGCACCTGGCATGATCAAGCACTGACTTTCAGGACATTAGCTGCTACATGGGGTCACCAACTTACCAGCTTACCATCGCACTGGACATGGACCAAAGAAAAGGCAGGATTCTGTGTATACTGATTGCTAACATACTTGCAAGTTCTATTGCTATTCAAGTGGACCGGATCTTCTGTGATCGAGTTCGAAGAAAACAAGGGGAGTTGAATCCCCGGTCGCGCGGATCATCGCTCTTTTGGCTGAAGACAGACTGTTGGAGCTTGTTGAAAGCTCGAAGTTGTTTGGGGCAGGTGTTATTGTCACACCCGATGTTTCTTTTTATGTGTCGCTTGGGTTGATTTTTTGCTGTTTTTAGTTTGTTTTGGATTTTTGGGGTGCTGCTTCGGCTGATTGCCCTGCAGTCCCGAGTAGTTGGGTGATGAGTGGTTCGTATCATTGACCGACAAGTCATCATGACCGATGTGGCTCGCACAGCTTCCAAGATTCATCGAACCGCCGAGTTGTACCGGCGGCACTTGGCGGCGATCTTTGGTCCTCATGAAAACCCGATGAAGTCGATATCCGAGTATGATTCCCCGAAGATTGAATGGCAATCGTCGTGGTCTTCAGGTCCAGACAGATGATAAGCGTCCGGAGACATGGAGTCGGCTACGTTGCCAGTGTCCTGGGATGCCTCCTCTGACTTGTGCTTGCACATTCTGCGATACTTTCTGAAGAATCGACGTCACCTAGTGCGTTTTCTTCCATCGAAAGGAACCTGCTTGAGGGTTTCAATCCATTTTTCAGTGCGGCCCAGCTCCGCACAAGTCCCGTACACCAACAAGTCCATGATCATCTCTGAGGGTTTGTCGTATATGGTATCAACAAATTTCAGTACTGGCTCCAGGACTTGGATGGGGTTGTAGAGATCATCTGAGTGACATAACAGCAGACGAATGGTGTCCAGGCAGGCGTTGACACAGCCGTAGTCTTTGCACTCCCGCGCGAGAACGTAAACATCGACAGTCTCGGACAACACATCGCCGTGGAGCTGGTCATCAGCCCAGCCGCACATAGGCTGTCCGATGATCCAGTCGGCCCACATCTCCACCGTTTGGTCCGACCCAGACAACTCGATGACAATTTTCTCTGTGCCCCGATGTCTTGCCCGGTCGATTCTGCTGGCAAGGCACTTCGAGCGGCTGCGCAGCGTGTCCTCGCTGATGTGAACCCCTTCTTTGCTCCAGACGTTCTCCTTGCGACCGTCTAGCTCCTGTTCGATGTGGTGTGGTGACCACGCACCTCGATCGATGGCAACCGAATGCTAAAGAGAATTGTGATTAGAGCGATGCTTTGATTAAGATTGAGAGGCAGGTTCTTACTAGGCCTCGACAACACGCGGCTTGTTTAGAGGGTTTTTCATGGCCGCCGTGAGAGGTGAATCGGAGATGACGCTCGGGGAGCTCATGATCGTCGAGTGAGCTGGTGAGGGGAGGGTGCGTGGCTGTAGTCTTTGTTTGCAGGTAGTCTGTGAGTGCAACTGGGCCTCCGTGTGGCGATATTGGAATGCAAGAGAAGAAGGAGAGCAAGCGGTGCGGAGTTCCGCCGACTGGACGCAGTGCTGCGTTGTGCGGTGTCGAGGGAGAAGGAGAGAGTGGCAAGGTTTAAAGCTGGATTTAGGAAGTCGTGCGTTTGTCTGTTGTGCGATTAGGCAGCAGCCAAGACTATCAGTACTCAAAGCTGACATGTGATGGAGTGAAGTGAGGTGGCTTTCACAGCCGCCTCACCCGCGGTGAACGACAATGCCTCACTTCACGCTCATGTCGGCAGGCAGAATCAGAGCCCAGGTCACTGTGCACCTTGTGTGTCTATCCATGTCCTCGCAAGTATGATTGTATCGATCAACACGGACGGCATGAGATCAAGCTTTCGATCAATTGCAACCCTCATATACGGAAACGAAGCCTATCACTAGGAGAGATGTGAAGCAACAAAAGTCTGATTGTCTGTATACTTGTATCCGATAGACCTGCATTCCAAATCCCCAGCGAGTCCGCCTCTAATGAAATGCTTGCCCAACTGACTTGAGCTACCAGAAACGATGGGCGGACGCAGTTTCTCAAGAATATGGGACACCAACATGCCGCAGGGGCAGAATTTTGAGAATTCTGGAAACTAGCAGTATCGCGCTCGAGGTACGTTCTTGTCGGATGGAGATCATGGTACACACATGATGGGACGAGTGTGAGTACCCAGGATCCTTGTGCCGGCACTGGTTCCGTCCTCAGCCAGTAGCGCTCATGTCGGGAATGCATGATCTCGACAAATTCCGACCTCCAGTGTCCAACATCCAGCAGACAGATCAGTCGTGCGGTTCCATCTTCATAGGCGCAGGCGCAAACCCAGGCGGAACCCTCGGCGCAACCCCCAGCGCAAACCCAGGTGCAAATGCAGGCGGAGGTGCTTGTCGTCCACAGCACAGCGCCTCGCCTTCTCTGCGAGAATGGTCCGCACGGGGTCCCTCAACATCGGGTATCTCGGGCATATCATCTTGATCCAATTGGCAGTCTTCCGGAGCCAACGTGTTGAAATCTTCGACATGTGCAATCGCAGCCGCGTAGCTCATCTTGTGAAAGAACCCAGCCAGGGCTGGCACGGGCTCGATCATCTGGATCATTTCCGAGACAATCAAGGGGCTCCATTTGCCGTGGGCTATCAAGTCAACCAACATCTGTGTGCCTTTGCCATTGCACTTGTCGAGTCTGGTGACGAAGTCGACGAGGGCGGGGACGGTGCCGCGTCCGAAGATGTTGATGTCCTCAGCACTCTCAAGATTGTACTCTAGAACTACGAGCATTGCATCGAGGCAGGCATTCGCACATCTATGGTCGACCTCGGGACGGAATTGACTGTGGGAGTGATCGTATAGTTCCAAAAGTGGCGTCAAGTATACAGTATCGGGCGTATCGGCGTTTGGATCTCCCATTTTTGTGCCGTAAAGCCACTTTGTCCATTCTGCGAGGGCGCCTTGAGACAGATTCAGCCGGGGGATGGGTCTTCCGGTGGTCGCCAGTGCGTGATCGATCATTGTGCCATATCCTCCGGGCGGCTGGCGCAGGAAGTCTTCGTGTACGTAGAATGGTGCGCCTCCGTAGTTGCCGTGAACCTCGATGACTCTTGAGCGCGGGTCGAACTGGATCATGATGGTTGAGGATCGGTAGATGATTGAGTGAGTGGCTGAGGTTCTGTCGGTAAGGCAAAGTGCTCGGGGAAGACGAAGAAAAGTCTACCACTGGTTCTGATGCTGTTGCTGAGTTGCTAGGATCGGATGTTGTGCCGCACTATTTGTTGTGGTAGCACGATTATGATGAATTACTGGATGGAGGAAGCGATATTTGTGGTGCGATGGGTCTACTCATTGGAGGAGCGAGATACGTGTAAGTTACCTTGGGTCTAAACAACCCTCAAGTCTCATCAACTGGCAAGTGCTGAAGCTCGTGTCCTCATACCTTCCCTAGATACGTTGATCGTTACTGCCAAACACGCGGTGACAAAGGGGGGCAGGAATTCATAAGAGGCCATCTTTCTCGAGCTCGAGACTGGCATAAAACGCAGTCAAAAGGTGTGAGAAGCGAACGAGTAGGCCTGGCATGCCGCCAGTGTACATCATCTGTATGCGTCATGTTTGATTGAAGTCAGTACCATCATTGTGATCTCGTGAAAATTCCGCTTTGCTGAGTCGCGCACACCTTGTTGGAATTTCACTCATTGAGGATCACTGCAAGCCAGCTCAGTCATCAATGACAAAATAAAGTAATTACATCATTCACTTGCGTCAAAGCCTTGCCGCCTGTTTGGCAGATTGTCTCAGGCCCTGGTTGCTATCTCGGAGCCAATGCACTTCTTTAGCTCCACCAGCAAGCTACGAAAGCAACCGCGCAACACCTCTTGAAATAGCTTGCTCCCTCTCCAGCACTCGGACTCGCATCGCCAAGATGGTACGACCTGTCAAGCTCGAGTAAGTCCCAGTTCCAAATATATCATCATGCTAGATATCGACTGACCTATATCGCTTCGTAGCGTTTCCGACACAATCATCACCATCGACAAACAAGTGGGAAGCCACAGAGGCCTCCTCTGTGACGTCTCAAACATTATGCGACTCCTGGTGGACAAAGCGGAGAGAGATGTGTTGCGCAACTCCAGGTCCCCGCGCGACCCTTCTGCTGTGTATCTTAGCCTCTTAGACGATGACGATGAGGACAGAAGCAAACGTGGGCTGGCCCTGTGATCGGGATTCTCGTGTGGACAGTCAATGTCAGTTCCATCGAGCGAGTCGCCCAAGGATCACACTGCTCTTAAAGAATTTCATGCCCTGGTGTTGCTTCACGGTCTCAGCCTGGTTTACGATCATCCCGATGGCGTAGACGCCAGCATTGATGCTATCAGAGATCCCTTCGTGGTGTACGGTGAACAAGGCGATGCTTACACAGAATTGATCGAGGCCCATGTTGGCTATAGCAACAAGCGTGGCGTCCGCTCCGGAGTGTCACAAGAACAAAAGGTCACCACATACAAAAGCTTTTTGTGCTCTTCCAATGAGATTCTCAAGACGTTTATTCAGAAGGCTTAGGCTGGGATGATTGTCAGTACATGTTATTCGATGACTTTTACATGTAAAGATGCTCTTACTGGAGGTCGACCCGGCGCGCCATGTCGACGGAAAAATGCTTGGGCGTGGCGGGGGAATTTTGGATCCGACTGCGAGCTGGGCGTTAAGTATACGAGTCGCCACTTAGAGACATACTGATCGGGATCAAGATATTACGCTCGTATCAGAGTCAGACTATGAAATCCTGCAGTGCCGGGAAACTGCAAGTCTTCGTGGTAAGAAACCAGGAACGCCATCGGTGACCATGTTCTTGCAAACGGACACTGAAGCATGATATCTGCACGTACCCGTTGCGCCATGCGAACATCTGGGCTCCTTGGACTGTTTGCAAATGAGTGAAGTCTTTGAAATGCTTCGTCGGATATCCCCTGATTGACTATCAGCTCACTCGTCGTGCGGTCGTGCCTTAGTCTCGTTGGTCATTCGTTGCATTTGATACATTTCTGGGCAGTGAACGACGGGTATCAGCTGCTTCCCGATGTCATCTTACTACCAGCGCAGGGTGCCTTGATTCGGAGCGTTCTAGGCGACAACGAATTGGTGTTAGCTGTTTCTAATGCTGCCTTGCGATTAGTACAGGATGGCTTAGCGGTCTGCGGATAGGTACGGATGACATTGTTTGATGGCAGCTTTTGCTCCCGCAGGCTCCTCTCCATAGTCCCACCATCAGACAAGGCCAGTGGTTTCTTATCCCTGCCTGCGCGACATGGACACCATCTGTTGCTTTCCGTATCTTTCTAGAATCTGAGAGGCAACGAATAAGTACCAGTGGCTTTCAAGCAGCTGTATGCAGTCGGCGCAAACGTCTTGCATGATGGTAATATCCTAGTGGATGGCATCATTTAGGACCAGCAGTTTCTCCAAACCAGTTTTGAGTTTTGTGAATGCCGGGTGGGATGGTCAGGATGGCTGCAGTTGTCTGTGTGCGTCACGTACAGGGTCTGCTGTATTCTGGGAACTTCCATGTGCGTGTCCCCTCCGGTGTTGTTCAGACCTAATGTGAAGCTGGAGCTGGAGTTTGTACAAACATCGGTTGACTTCTGGTGCCACGGTGGCGGTCTGGCCTCCCAATGCGTAGATATAATTACTGTTTTGCCTGTCTGCTCGTCGTCCATCCTCCACCGGATCATCAAACATCCTCATCTCCAGACTCCCCTCTCATCTCACCCACCGCTTTGCCTTCGCTCTTTCATACTTCGCCAACGTAAGAATTCGTCCGCGTAAGGAACGAGACAAGAAGCTGACCAGAAAAGTTCCCAGAAAGGCCCGCAGTCCTCCACAACAACGGCGCGCATCGTCAAGGTCGAGTGTGTGGCCTCTCATGTGTCTCGTTATCGAGTAACAGCTGACATAATGACAATTGCAGCACGTTTGACAAGCTTACTCATGTCTGCTACGGTTTCTGGGTCCACAAAGGTCTCTTGTGCGACATCTCCGACGAGATCTCAGATCTCCTGAGCGGTTACGAGCAGAAAGAGGCGTCTTGGTCGTCGAAGCCAGATGCAGAGGACGCCGCCAAACCCGTGTTCAATCTTCTCCTGCAGCCCTGCGAACTGATCAACAAGAAAGGAGTCGAGATGTGGACGCGCTTCCTCTACGGCCAACCAATGTGGACGTTTCGCGACAAAGACAGCAACAAGGAAGACTTCCGGATCTTGATGGAGGTCTTTGACTGGGCCCGCGCGTGCCGTCACGATTTCGCTGTAGACGCCGCCCTTGATGGTATCCGGGCAATGCTGCGCGATCATAGCGACGATCTCGAAGATCCGATGACCACGCTGGCTCAAACCTGGGCACCCATGCTGAGGCCGATCTTCCGAAGCATGAACTTCATCCTGATCGACTTCATGGTCTACGGGAAAGACGCGGAGAATATCAAGGTCTGGGCGTTTGACACTGACCACATGCGTGCTGGCGAGGAAGAGACGTTCTTGTCGAAGCTTGAATTCCAGAGGAGGTTCGACGAGAAAGCACTTGTGGAACAGCAGGGGCTACCTGTGTCAGACCCGATGGAAGACCGGATGGAGCGTTGCAGGTACCACAGACACGGAGCCTTCGGTGCTGGGTCGTGCTACTTGGACCCGGTGGGACAGCCGTCCTAAAGCAAGACTTTGCCGAAGCAGGGACAGTGCAATTGACTCGCTGCTCTTTACCGTTGAGACGACGCAGGCTTGGTGGGCGAGAATGATGGGGATACATCGGAGCCAGATTTCGTGCGAGATCCTCCAATATATTGATTTTGGTGTGGTGTATTCTGCGAACAGATGCGCAGACATTTCACTGCAAAAGATAGTCTTGGAATGAAAACGGTCAGTGATAGTGATGTTTCCTCTTGAAGCGCCGTCGATAGAGATCGTGCGCAGCTTTCCAATTTGAGTCTGCTCGTCTGTGCTATAGCATATGCGACTCACAGTAGAGTGGAAAGATCAGTGTGAGAGTGAAAAAGCTGACTTACCATGCTACTGTATAATGTCATCCATTGTGGAAAGAGATTCCATACCACGCTAAAGCCATGCAGATCCTGCCATTGCAAATTCAACGACAAGCATCCCGCTCACAGGCCTGCTGCGGCGAGCTTGCCTTCCAATATGTCATGAAGCCTCCTTGAAGCATCTCTCGGCATCATCGTCCAACTTGTTCACTGTGACCTAGCCGAGAAGCTGCCATCGCACGAAAAATAGAGGCATCGACCCATGTCTCCATGCTAGAGGCCGTTGATCGCTTCCTCGACGTCGGCTTTGAGAAGTCCTGAACGTTCCCGCAGCAATTGCTTGTGGGCATGGAGGTCTCGGTCTTCATCATCATCCGAAATGATCTTGATGATCTCGTCGGTAAATCTTGGCAAGTCAGGCCAGTGCTTGCAAGAGTAATTGATTTCCCGTGAACCTGAAGCAGTACTCGCTCGATCTGAACTTTGGGAGCCATGCTGATAGGGGGTTGTATTTTGCGTGCCGCTTGACGCTTCAGCTAACTCCAATCTTCGCTGCTTGTCGATATGTTGAGCCGCCTGGAAGTCGGGGGACCGGTTATCTTGTAGGCGCAGTGTGGCCTATAACAGCCGGCGTAGTATTAATGGAGCTTTGTAGTGAATCTGGGCTGTAGGCCCTAAGGTAGAATTACGTGCCGGCCCATAGATAGAGCAGTTGGAAAGCGAGCATGGACACACGAAAATCTGTTAGTTCTAGGAGTGAAGCCGCGCAAGGGTAAATTCAGTGATCTAGTGAGCCGCAGAAGGACCTAGAGTGAAACAATAGTAGCATTTGCACACGTCTTGTCTATCACAAGCTAAATGTCCATAGTTCCCCTCCAAAACAGATAGTAGCTTCATTCCGCGGCCCCTAAAGCTTCACACGTACCTTCTGGGTTGAGTTTGATCCTGTGCTGTATGGTCTCGCTAAACGTATCACAGTCCTGATCTGCCGTCCCGGACAAGCAGATCTGTAGCCCGTAGCGGACTGAAAGTGAAGAGCAGGACGCTTGCTCACTTCTCCAAATAGCAGCATTGGTCGGGATAATTTCTGTGCAAGTGGTATTTGCAACGTTCCAAGAGATTGGGCAGATCGCCCTTTCGTGACTTTGCAATGGCCTTCTCCGTGAATCTGACCCCGAGTTCCGCATCAAGATACCCGTCCTTGTAATCGGTCACATATGCATCGTACCACTTGCCAAACACGTAACCCGACTGCCCATACACCATGAAGTCCGCGAGAAGTCTCACAGCACGATGTTCCTCACATTCGAAGTCACAGATTTCCATTTCTTCAAGGATGTTGAACGGCCGACTCAGCGCATCACTGTGCTGCAAGACCAACTCGCGAATGGCATCCATAGCAGCGTCCGCCGCGTCTGAGTCGGTATCGCTGAACCGTCCATGGTCGCAGATATCGGCGAGATGCTTGAAATCCTCCTCGATGCTATAGTGGTTGCTGCGTGTCCATATCGGGTGTCCGTAAAGAAAGCCAATGTAAAGTTCCCAGCCCCGCTTGCTCAGCCAGTGGTGATACCACGAGCTTTCGTTAATCTTTGACAAGGTCGAATCGATGACCTCCTCACTTTGTTTGATTGCCTCGTTCATACCTTCCGAACGGTCTCACACAAGTTGTCTGTGTACGTAGATACTGCCTCCGTCGCAATCGAACCTGAGCATCTCGTCGGTAACACTATCGGCGGACGTCAATATCATGCAGGTAATTCGGGAAGATAGATAAGCACTTACTTAACATTGATCGAGCGAGCCATCATGATGCCGCGATGCGCCTTTGGAGTCACGGGTGCAGTTCCGTTGTAGTATTGTTGGCGTACCGAATCTGTTGTTCTTGCGAGATGCACCCGTGGGAAGCAAACAGTAGAAGAGTTGTCATCACGAAATAGTGCCGTTGGCTGAACATGTATAGCGATCGTGAGCAATTGAGCTCTATCCAGTGAGCCAGAACACGCGGAAGGACCTGAAGTGAAACAATAGTAGCATTTACACGTGCCCTCTTCAGCACCAAAAGTATACAAATATCCCATCTGAAATGCGGGTGATATCTTACAGTCCATGCTTCACAGACCCCCCTACTTGCTCTTCTCAGTGCCCTCCTTTTGCTCATCCTCAAGCATACCCCTCCTGCCCTCCACAGTAAGGTACAAGCTCTTTCCAGCGGACTCGAGAGTGTTGGTGAGACCCGCGCCAACGCCTTGCAGCATGGCCACAAGCTGTGCCCTAAGGCCTGTGAGGCCGCCCTCGATGCTGCCGACCCATTTGGTGCCGTCCATGTCGAAGACCTTGCCCTCTACTCTTGCGCCTAGAAACATGAGCTTGTTCAGGCCGGTTTGCACGGCGGGCTCGTAGTAGCCGGGTGCGAGCCTCCTCTTGGGGGCAGGGATTTCCTTTGATGGTGCCAGGATCGAGACAGCGGCCTTCAAGTGTGCTGGGCTGACGCTGGGGATGGTCAGGATGGCCATGGGGCCGGAGAGCAGAGGCTCGAGGCCGTGTTGCAGCTTCGAGGCCTTCGATTTGAAGTATGCGCTCTTCGACAGACCGTGTGTCAGGCTAGGGTCGGCGTCCTTGTGCTCGTCCGCAATGCTGGGGTCCCAGAATTCCACGACCCTCAACGCCGAAGCAAAGATGCCAGTCTGTACGATCTGCATTTTCGAGCTCTGGCCAACGTGTGTTTCATCGCCATTGCGCGCAAGCTCCTCGTCCACCTTCTTCAATGCACTGGCCAATTCTCGTCGGATACCAGTCCATTCCACTGCTTTGATATTGTTGTGTTGGAAGAGGAGCATGAGCGGCGATGAGCGCAGGACGGACTGGTACTGGCGGTGCAGCTGTGATTTGCGGAACTCAGGAGGCTTGTATGAGGGCGGCTGGGTGGAAGGATGACGCGAGATGGATCGTGGAGCGCTGGTCATCTGCTCTATGGATGGCGCGGGAGTAGTTGCGCTGGCGGTTGCAGCAGATGCGTGTCGGCATTGGAAACAGACATATTGTGTTGCCGGGGTGGTGGTGAGGCGGACTTGCTTTGCAGCGCGTTGGAGGTGTAGCCTGGGGGCCATGGTGGGTGGCGATGTGTGTGTGTGTCGTCGGTGGTGTTGCGACAATCAATTGGTGTATTTGCAGCAAGAGAAGAGCAAGTCAATGCTTCCCAATTGGTGGTGCTGCTGGTAGTATGCGCTCTCCACTGGTTGGCCGGGAGTGAAGTCGCAAGAAAGATGGGCCAAAGCCGCTCAGGCACTCCCGCGTTTGCCTCACGTCGCCGCAATTTGCCCTGCAACTCGAGTCATCAAGGCGCCCCGCCACGACGATGATTCAATGGCGGGCGTTGTCGACGTGAATTCATATACTCAATCGAACCATTCGTGTCTCATCTTCTGCTGGGCAATGAGCAAGAGAGTCTTTTTAGATACCTGGATCATCGGCACATTTCTCTGCAGCTAAATTGGCCACATTGAAGCCATCTGTCACTGCTCTGAACCCCACCACACCAACAACTGGTACAATCTGTACACAAACCACCATATAAATCATGGCCACGCCTGCGGGACATCCGGGATACGTCTCGGTCACTCCGCTTCTGAAGCAGCTCGCCACTCTGACTGGAGCACTTAAAGCGACGCCCAAGGATATCGCTGCTGCAGTAACACTGGTCTTCGAGGACCGGATATCGCCAATCCAGTTCTCGCTGCTACTATGGGCTTTGCACACTACCGGCATGGACCACAATCCTGAGGTTCTTGCCAGCACTGCTAGATACATGCGATCAGCTGCAGCTCAAGTTGATCACGCTGCTTTGCGATCTGCTGTCTCTGCTAGAGCAAAGCCCGAAGGAAACTACCGTGGTGGCCTTGTATGTTGGCACGTAAATATCACTTGCATCAATCAATGCTAACAGAATTGCCAGGTCGACATTGTCGGTACCGGTGGCGATGGCCACAACACCTTCAACATCTCCACCACTTCTTCAATCGTGGCTAGCTCCATCCTGATGATGGCCAAGCACGGCAACAACTCATCCACCTCGCTCTCCGGATCTGCCGATCTCCTCCAAAGAGCACCAAACCCACCCGTCATCAGCGCAACCACAGCGGAGAACCTCCCCACAATCTACTCTCGGAGCAACTACGCCTTCCTCTACGCCCGTGAATGGCACCCTGGCATGAAGTACGCCGCCGCAGTGCGCAAGGAAGTCCCAGTCCGCACGATCTTCAACTTGCTGGGCCCTCTCGCAAACCCCGTGCACGACACTGGTCTTATCGAAGCTCGCATTCTGGGTGTAGCACGTAAAGACATCGGCACCAACTTCGCCGAAGCTCTGCGCTTCAGCGGCGCAAAGAAGGCTCTCGTGATTTGCGGCGACGAGAACCTCGACGAGCTGTCATGCGCTGGACCCACGCACTGCTGGTACATCCACGGCAAACCCGGAACTGCTGCTGCGAGGGAACCTACCTCTGACGATGACAGCGAAGATGACCAGCTTGCGAATGTGGAGATCACGAACTTCATGCTCTCGCCTTCGGACTTTGGTCTGCCCTGTCACTCTCTGGACACAGTCCATGGCGGCAAAGGACCGAAAGAGAACGCAGAGATCTTGATGCAAATCCTCCGCAACGAGCGCCCAGCGGACGACCCCGTGCTGCAGTTCGTGCTTCTCAACACAGCAGCTCTGATCACTGTCAGTGGCATTTGCGAGGCTGAAACAAGCCACATGGGCGAAGGCGACGATGGCAAGGTCGTGCAAGAACGTGGACCCGGTGGCCTGAGGTGGAAAGAGGGCCTGCGCCGCGCGAAGTGGTGCATCCAGAGCGGTGCCGCTCTCGCGCAGTGGGAGGCTTTCGTCAAGGTTACGAACGAGCTGCACACGGCTTCTTGAGTATGTGTGTGGTGCTAGCTAGCTATAAAAGTCATGTAGTTCACGCTGTGTATGAATCAGGAAGTGGAAAATACGGACCCTTGCATATGAGGTGTGGTTTGATGATCAGGTGATTCGTACGCGTGACACGACATCTGCGTATTCCAATCGGGTACGAAAATCGCGATACCACGTGCAAAGTTATTCTCGTGCATGCATACCTCATATCTTCACCGGTGTCCCCGTACGGACTACGGAGTCATTATATTTCTCGCCCGCAAGCGCCTCCCGACGTATAGCTTGATCAGTCTCATCTCGCTCAGGTGACGTCCAATCTCCACGCCCACCGCCGCCGCCGCACAGCTGCATCAAGCCGGTGAAGCAATCAAGCATTTCTCCGGCCAGTGACTGGCTGACTCCAACATCGCGCACCGCACACCGCAGAGTCCACCATCCGATCAACAAACCGTCCAAGGTTCAAGGGGTGTTCCCGGGAAGCACCACAAAACAAGGCTGAGACCTGCGGGTAAGAGAATCATGGGAGCAAAGGAAAACACCAAGGATGCGCCATTCTGCCTGATTCTCAGCCCAGGTATCCGGATATAGAAAAGTGAAGTGCCATCAATGCGCGAAGGATGCGCTTGCAGCAAGCACTGCCTTGCCAGCGCAGGCAGGCGGCTGTGTTCCTGAGCCTGCGCCTCGAAGCGATTGGGCTGTGTTACAGCGCTTGCTTTGCTTTCGCTGGCAGCTGAACGGTTGGACATATATATATAGTGACTTGGGTACGGTGTGTAATTTTTAATTATTTTTTTATTGTACAGCGCTCTACAACTTCCTCTCCATCAGCAGAGACAAACGTCTTTGATACACAGGATACATCATAAATCGAGACATCGCAGACGATAAACCTACTGCCAAAATATACCAATACCACTGAACAACCAACCCCAACAACACCAAGGACTCTCATCATCATGGCGCCCTCCGACAACAACAAAATGTGGAAGAAGCGCTACCTGATCCCTCTGTGGGTCGTCCAGCTCATCGTCTTGGGAATCTACTTCGTCCTTTCCATCGTCGGCATGTCCGCGGCCGAAGACCTCGACGACTACCTCGACAGTCCCGAATGGAACAATCGCTCCGACTACGCAGATCAGGTCGTGTACGTGTCGTATTTTCTCTAGCTCCACCGCGACGATAGTTCATCTACCAAACCACAAGATCATGTTTCACTAACAAACCTATCCTAACAGCACAATTTACCGCGCAACCTTCGGCATCATCATCGCCTTCTCCGCCCTCTGCATCATCCTGATCATCACCGAGATCATCCTCGCGGCTTCCCACCGCCTCAAAGCGACATTCCACCTCGTCTCCGCGGTGCTCAAAGCCCTCCTTGCGGTCATCTACTTTGTTATCGTGTGCATCGGCTCCGCGAGCGTGGGCCGCGGGTATGGGCTGGACATCGTGCTGTCGCTGGCGCTGACGGTTGCTACGTTGTTGCAGGTTGTGTATGGGGCTGTGAGGGTGCATCGGGTGAGGAAGGGGGTCTACAGTGCTGTGAACGGCGGTGGGCACATGCATGGGAGTGTGGCGTACAAGGGACAGGGAGGAGGTGATGTGGAGTTGCAGCAGGGCGGAGGTGCGGTGTACCGCTGAGGGGGTGTGAGGAAGGGGTCGGGAAGAGAAGAGGCTTGAGATGTGATAGATGTTGGTTTTTGTTATGATACCCATGCTAATATGACTTTTTATTCTGTGATCCTTCTCTGATGGAGTGAGGAGGAGGTTTTCTTGGGCAGAGGGCTATTTCTGCTGTTAAGTATATTCGCCAATATGATGTAGCTCATCTTACGAAACCAGCAGTCATGGCCATCTATTCGAATATGCTGCTGATGGAGGTTACAGGCTGCATGGTTAACAGACCACTGTTCTCACGTGCTATGATGTCTTATCCAGTCAAATCACGTTAACATCATACTCAAAGGCTATTTCACCTCTGGATTGTAGTGCTGCACAGGTTGGTCTTCAAGGCCTGTCGAAGGTTTTGCCAGATATACAATGTCAAGATGTACTTGAAACCTTGACGTCCAGCTCGCTTGCATGATCACTGTAGGATGTCACAGTTAGGGAACGCCCCGCAGCAAGGAAGCGAAGTGTATCGATCGAACACGCCGCCATCTTATCTGTAACATGATGGCTTGGAGAAGGGTACGCGCGCCGGAAGTCTGCTGGTGCTGGGAGTGCGGTGAAGGTGTTCAGGGTGGTTGGTTGGTAAAGTAGTTAGTTGGTGGATTGAGCATATGATGAAACTTACTGTCGGTGTTGTCCCAAATGAGTGGTTGCGTATTGGTTGGCATGTCGTCAGTTGAGATCCAGTCCGACTATCACCCACCAACAGTCGTCTTTCATAGACTCAAGTACACACCTGAGCGATTGGTGAGCCGTATGTATGTATCCGCATATCATATCATAGGTAAATATCGCTGCCGGCTCCGACTGGCTCGCAGCTCAGCCCGATCACATTGCCCCAGACTACTGCATGTAATAACGTGATCGGTGATGAGCGCTTCTCGCAGGCCGCCGTCACACAACGAGGCCAGGCCGGCTTTCACACCACCACAACACCCGACTTAAGCAGCCGACAAATCGAGCCTTGCACAACCCGAGTCAGCATCTACACCCGTTGCCCTCGGCAGCCATCTACCGGCGACACGCGCAGGCAGGCAGTTTATTGCGCTATCGAAAGCGGGGCCTTTCTTGGAAGGTTTTGGTTAGTAGTCGGTTCGCAAGTCCAAGTCGTGCGTGCGAGTTGTTGCGCGAACGTCTAGAAAAAGAGCGTGGCCCAAGAATGGCAGCAGCGAGACGGGCTTGTGTTTCTTGGTGGTAGCGGACGTTTCAGAGATGCCGTCGACGTCGGAAGGTTCTCGGGCGCTAGGCTGTATGGGGGCATTCATGGGTGTGGAGTCGAGGCTTTCCGGCGCAGGGGAGATCGGAATCTCTTTTCTTGGGTGCGCGTGCGTGTGTGCGTGCGGTGGCGGAGGCGCGGTTGTTGGATGTTTTCGGTGATGGCGCGACGGGGATTGGTGATGCCACGGACTGGGATGCTATAGTTGAGGAGTAATACCAAGAGAACACTCTCTCACACAAACATGTTCATGGCAGGACGACGGCGTGGCTCGGGTGGCGGCGTCTTCGTGTTTCGTCCCCAACAGCCAACAGATGGAAGTCCAGTATCCACATGGTCAGGCAAGTCAGGGTGGTGGATGGCTGCAGGGATGCAGGAACAGGCATAGGCTGGGCGGCTTTGCAGTGCCATGCCCAATAGCGATACCGAAATACCCATGGCCCTGGCCGGCCGGCCTTGCCCTCTCAACCAGCTGAGATTTGGCTGTCGTAGGTTGACTATCTTACATGCATGGCGTCCTGGCCAAACCCACAGCTCATGTCCGTCGCCTTCGTGTCATTCGTGTCATCGTCTTGATTGTATGCATGCATGGCCGAGGATTTGACTCGGCAGCAGCGATGAAGAAATGCCAACGGCCAACCTAATCAAGCCACGATGGTGTGGCGTCACGGGCGAGTGCCAATTATAATGTGATAACGGCCGGCAGCCAGTGAGCCCCTATTATGCTGGCTGATTCTCGTGCTAACGTCCATCAATGGGTGATGGCGTAGCGAAGCGCCTCGCTTCGTGATGTGCACGCCCTCGAGAGAGCCTGTGCCTGTGCCTGTGCCTGTGCCCGTCTCCCTCCCTTGGGCGACTCAGCACTCTCTCTGCACTCCTTGCCCTACCCTGCCCTGGCAAACGGCCGCAGCCTGCACCTCCAGATCCAGAGAGACACACGCACGCATCGCCTCCTGTCGTGACCACTGCTGCTGCGACCGCTGCCATACCACAGATCGTGCTGTGTGTTGCATCCCTCCATTCGCTTGCCTACCACAGCCCAACACGCACGCATTCCCTCTTACAGTAGCACTGTATATCCATCTTCACACAGACACCCGTTTGCTTGGCCCAGCTCGACCCAGCTCGTCTACACGCAAGCGACGCCATCCCACCGTCCGAGCGCGTTTCAAAGAGATACCAACCCCGACCTACCTGTCCGCCGGGGCGAGACCCGCCTGAGACAAGCTGCTCGTCGTGAACCTGCACCGTTTCTCGTTGTTCCCGTGTTGTCTGCCCTCTTGCTTGCTGCTGCTCTCTGCAAACCATTTGCTCTGAGACTCTGGCTCGAGCCCGCCGTGGAGACACGCACGCACCTACGCAGCGCCATCCACGCCCGTCGACAGACACCACACACCACAACACACCACACCACTGCGACACTGGTTGCGCATGCCCCTCGTTTGATACCACTCGCTGGCCTCCCTGGATACGCTCGTTACATACCAATACGCCGTTTCGACGACACTGCACACTCGCTTGTTTACTGCTGTTGCGACGCGTAGACGCTGGAAGTCTGGAGAACTGAGGACGAGACGACACAGAAAGACGAAGGAGGCACTCTACCACCACCGCCAGGAAGCCGCGCTTGACAGGTTGACTCCTGCCGGCCATTTCACTTTCAACGCAACACACTCGTTTACAACACTTCGCTGGAGCATGCATCGCTAGAGCCGACAGGATTTCGCACCGGCTTTCGTACACTTTATCTTCTTCCGACCGATCGCACCACTGTGACCGTCACCCGGCGCTGAGCACACAGGCCGCACTCAGCGCCGCTTTCCGATGTCCATTCCCGAGCCTAAGCAGGCCCTGGAGGGTCACTGCTCGGCCATCGACAACAACACACTATACGTATACTCGCCGTCTGGACTACAGTCGTTACAATTGAAGGAAAACGCGACCTGGGTGGAGGAGAAGTCAGGGAAGTCCGTGACCGGCGCAACATGTGTCAAGGCAACATCAGGGGATGATCCAGCGCTGTATGTGATTGGAGGCGAGACCGACGATGAGGAATACACTGGCTTGCAGCGATATGTATTTGGCAGCAAGACGTGGGAAACCTTGTCACCGCCTGGGTTCGATCTGAAAGGACGTACTAACCACAGCGCGGCCTATTTGAGTCACCCAGAGGCCATCTTGGTATATGCTGGCTCCACACCAGAAGCGCCTTCTCTCCTCTCATCGCAAACTTTCTTGATCAGTACAACAGAACCGTACAACATCGAATCATTCGTTTCCGGATCGGCAGCGCCCGCAAACCAGCCCATTCTTCTACCATGGAATGAGCGCCAGGCGGTAATGGCTGGAGGCTCGCCCTATTCGAATGTCATCTACACTTTTGACCGCGAGTCAGGCTGGCAACAACTTGGCACTAACCTCACCGAAACTCTGGAACCCGGCGTTCGTGCGAATGTCATCCAGGGCATGGACGGCAGCAAGGTACTACAAACTTACGACATGGCTTCATCACCCAACAAAATCACACAGACTGTATTACTCCTTGCGGGTGGCGAGACTGCCCCTAACGGCCAGATTATCGGCCAGAGGAGCTCTTCCAACAATCAGAAGCGAGATCTTACCTTGGAGGACTGGCCGAACTACAACAGCACAAACGCGCCATCCGCATCACGGTCTGACTATGCTGTCGCCCAAGATCCAGAAGGTATGGTTGTACTGTCAGGTGGCAACGAAGAGGAGCCAGTGGCCATGTTCGATCAGAATGAGAACTCGTGGGTAGATGCTGGGAAGTTCTTCGGCGCGCAGAAAATGGAGAACCAGCAGCCTTTGATGCCTTCTACGACAAGTTCCGAAAGCACACCATCAGCAACTGGCTCTGCAGAGCCCGAGGCTTCCACAACAACGGCTTCGATCACCGGTGGCCCGACCGCACACGAGAAAAGTATGAGGACTCTTGGCATCACACTTGGCACACTTTGTGGCATTGCAGCACTCGTCCTTATTGCCTTGCTCTACCTCAGGTGGCGCAAGTCGAAGAACGCGAAGATCACTGCTGCAGCCGGCAATGACGATGAGAAGAGGGATCGTAATGGAGAGCGTCTCAGCTTCGCGGATCGAGGTGCAAGCTTCATGAAGGAGGCTGGAGGCTCGGCCACAGACTTGGGTGTACCGCCTAGACATCGCTTTGATCCCAACGGGGCTGGCTCGCACAGCTCACTTGCTATCATCGGTGGTAAGTTCGGCAATAAGCGCAACTCTCAAGCGCCTAGGGGAAGCTTTGAAAGTACCACCAACCTTGTCAAAGACAAGAATGGCGGCGAACCCATGGAGATGATGGACATTGGTGAGAAGAACAACCACCTCTCGCCTCACGTCAACAATGCCACTATTCCTTCACTCAACGTGCTCGCAGCATCTCCCGAGGACAGACGGACATCGGGATGGTCAAAGTACTTCTCCACCAGTCAGCCCAAGGAGCTTGAGCACATGCCGGCAGCCTATGCGAAGGACAGGGACTCGGTCGCGTCGCAATGGCCTTCGACCAATGCGCAGTCGACCTCGGACGTATCCAGGATACCCTCGTCTATTTTGGTACCGCCTCTCGATGTTGACTTCAGCAGGACCGTCGATGGACAAAGACTGAGCAACGTCATTGCGCACTCACCCTCGTTCGCTGACTCGAGAGAAGACCTTGCCAGCCGGGGCAGCACGGTACAAGGCCAGCGAGGTCAGATCGAGGACGGTGACAGACCTATATCTGGCACCAACACTGTCTCGTCATACGACCGCAGCACAATGAGCAGTGACTACTACAACAACATGTCAAGCATCAACTCGCCCTGGACACCCTTTAGCAATGGAAACGAACAGAGGCCCACCAGCAGTGTCTACACAGAATCGATCGCAGATCGCCGTATACCTTCACGCGCCGCACGTTCTCAAGGTGGTTCAGGCTTCTTCCCAGGATCTGGCAACACACCACGGGTACCCGCCAAGCTCAAGATTTCACACGAACCCAAAGACAGCGCAGAGTGGCCTTCTGCCAACGACGCTTCTAAGGACAACCCGCTGCTCAACTCGCCTCCTGCCATGCGTTCGCCAGCATACCCGCCACCCGCGCATGATAGAGCCAGCACGGCGACGGTATTCCCACATCAAGCACCCGGCAACCGCTGGACGGCAAACGTTTCCAAGGACACTCTCATGTCGCGTGAATTTGCCCCACCCCGGGCACCTGGCCTTATGGGCGGTGCCAAACCAGCCGCTGCTCGCGATAGCACCGTGACCGTCTTCCCTAACGAAGACGGCGGCGGCAACTGGTCGGCAAACGTTTCCAAGGACACACTCACTCCGCTTGAATTTGCTCCGCCTCGGGCACCTGGCCTTATGGGCGGTGCCAAACCAGCCGCTGCTCGCGATAGCACCGTGACCGTCTTTCCCAACGAAGACGGCAGCGGCAACTGGTCAGCAAATTCCAAGGGCAACCTGGGCGATGAGCTGAGGCCCCCAGGAGCTCTCGGCGACGCTCGTGTGGCAAATGATCGTGATAGCACTTTGACCATGTTCCCGCGCGGCGTGCCCAGTGCTTACTACGCCAACCGCCCTAAAGAGATCGACGACGCCGAGGCTGGCAAGAAGCCCATGGACAGCGACATGTCCTGGTTGAATCTGGGCGACAACGCTGGCTCTGGTGCCGCAAAGAGATAATCTGCACAGCCCTTGAGCAACGATCACACGCAGCAAGACCTGCCACCTTCGCTTCTTATCCAAGACGCTTCCTCTTATCACAAAGATACCAAAGCCATCGCCGCCACAGCCGGCTCGTTCACAAATCAGCACTCTTTGCTTCGCACCAAGACCCCACGACTTTACGCGCGTATCAGCCACGATCTCCCAGCTCAGGCTCATGTCGTCCGCCTTGTTATTATCGTTTCCGCGAATCAACCATCATCGTCATCAGACTTTCCTCACTATCCTGTCTGTCTATCTGCCAGTCTTAAGAAGAAGAGGGACAACCCAACGCCATGCATTTGCATCTGCCTTCGCTTTTTTTGTTGTACGCGCTCTATACGCGCCTTTTGTTTAGTTTGCTTGCTTGCCATCTCCTTATACTCCGTCGTTGACTTTACCTCGCCTTGAATACCAACCTCGACTGTCCCGTTGGGCCGTTTGTTTTTGCAAGAGGAGGAAGGAAGCCGCATCGTAGGCGGAGAAACTCTGTACAGCTTACCCCTTTTTACTAGAAGAGAAGAAAAAGCAACTATCTTTCAAGGGTCATTATGCCGTCCCTTTTGAGAAGCATTAGTGTAATTTTTTGTGTATGGTGGATGTCTGCACCGTGGACTGGAGGGGAGGTCCGCGAAGGAATAAAAAGAGAAGTGTTGTTTTTTATTTTTGTTTTTGTTTCCCTTTGATCCCATGTTGTTCCATTTCTTCCCTGAGGTTTTCTGTCTTATCTTACTTTTTTTCTCCCTAGTCATGGCAGACTCCTCAACAATCAGTGCACTGCACTGATAGGGCTACCAGTGCAGTGCACTGGTTCTGAAAAGGAGTCAGTGATTGCACTGGTTATGTAATCAGTGCACTGGTAGTGCACTAGTGCAGGTAGTGCCGTGTTTAGATAATTGGTGTGGTATCTCAAAAAAAAGGTGTTTTTGCTCCGTGAGATAAGATAATGGATATTGCTCCGCTCCTATGCTGATACCTATCATTCATATTCATTATCTACACCTCCTCGTCGCTCCTGATAGTGTTGCTACTTAGCTGCTCGCTGATTAGATCACTATCGGCGTACTAGATAATTTTGTCGAATAACTTAGGCCTAAGGTGGATTAAGCTATAAGCCTCCTAACTACGTAAGCATAAGCACTCCTAAACGTGATCCCCTATTATCTAACGACGACGTTATGTTAGTAGTGCTCCGTTAAAGCTAAATACGCGCTTAGGCTCGTCGCTATAGGCTAGCGTCGAATAGACGTTAAGGGCTATCTTTACGAGTTATAGCTAAACCGTAAGTTTACTTATCTAATAGGGGATCGGCGACTACTCTGGATATACCTACGCGAACGGCTTATCTAAATACGATTTGAACTGATTATTAGATACGTCCGCTTCTTCGGTAGTCGTCTATTCATCGCGTATAGCTATTAATAAAGAAGGATTAGTTTATTTATTGACTAGCAAATACTTATATTATTCCTAAAGCTCCTATACTACATCCTTTACGTTTTAATACTAATCCGGCTTCTCGGCCTAATACCTATCGAACTAGTACTACTTCAAATATAGATAAAGTACTACTACTACTCTATAGATAGAGGAAGCATTAGTCTTAATATAGTACTTATTAGCCTTTTGCTATACGAGATTTATATTAGTTAAGAAGTAGACTTTAGACTCGTTAGTACTAACTGCCTTAGTAACGTCTAGTTTATACGACTACTCCTTACTTACTATATACTTAGTTCAGCTTAGGAGAGTATTAGTAAGCGTAGAGCTCTAAGTTATAGGTATACTCTAAGAGCTCCTTATAACCTATAAGGTTACTAGGGCTAGTATAGTAGGTAGTAGCAAAGGAGTAGTCGATAAAGTATTAGGGTACTATAAGTATTAGCTCTAAAGTATCTCCTTAGGTAAATACTATTACCTCGCTTCCTTAAAAGTCGCTATTATGTTTTCGAATATAGGGAGTACTTACTAGATAGTACCCTTTACTAGCCTATTACCTACTATAGTAGTATTGTAGCTTACTTTAGGGGCTATAGGAGCGCTACGTACCTAGTAATAATATGCTAGTTATCTATAGATAGGATATTGTCGAAGAGTAAAGGCTTTTTCGGAAGTCTCTTTATAAGCGAGCGACTCCCTATATACCTCGCTTATACTATATTATAATTACTAAGTTTATAGTTAACAAACTCGTCGATAGCGCTATAGAGCTTTATCGCTTATATAGCTATATCGTACTAGCTATTCTACTATATAAGATTGTTATATACTAACTAATAAATAACGAATAGTAGTAGGGCTTTAGACTCTGCTAGTTAGCTTTACTCTAGGCGATAATACTAAATTCGCTATATCTATACGAATAGATCTCTATAATGTTCGATAAAGTACGGTTCAAAAGTATGTAGTACTATCGAAGGGATATAGGCAGCGTATAGTATATCGTACTCCTCCTAAGCTAGGAGTAGATACTAAGACTAGAAGCTGCCGCTTTTAATACGTAGTAGGTACGCTACGTATATAAGGAAAAGTACGAGCAGAGTAGGTTAGCTATTAGTTAGCTAACCTCCTAGCTCGTACGGAAAGATACGCTCCTATCGAGACGACTATTATAATCTCTCCGCTTAGATAAGTAGCCGATATAGCGTATTAAATTATAGAGCTTGCTAATAGGGCCTTATTATCGCTATTCGAGAAGCTTAAGTTACTTAGCTATAATATTCTCGAGCTCTTCTTCGAATATATTAATATTCGACTCCTATAGGTACTACTATACTACTAGGTTAATAACGTAGCCTATATATATTATATAGCGCTTATCTAGGTCTATATAAAGGACCTCTAATAGGTAGTCTATATAGGTAGTGTTCTTAGAGGCGTTATTAGTAATAGTATAGCTAAAGTTAGGAGTAATCGAGAAAAAGTCGAGAATACGATAAATTTGCTTTATAATACTAACTCCTATATAAGTGCCTTATATCTTTAGTAGACTAAGTAGGACTATTATAGGCTTCTATTAAGTATCTAAGTAATATGCTATAATGCCTAGGAGCGATAGATAGTAGCCTAGTAAAGTCTAAAGGTTAAAAGAGATATTAATCTAGCTCTTCGCGCTTATAAGCGCTATTCTTATAGTTACTATATATTTTTAGTAAGTATAACTTATATACCTAATTAGGGAGTTTATATACGGAATAATACTATAGAGATCGTTCTTTAGGTATACTAGAAGGTCCCTAAAAGTAGTAGACTCGACCTTAATAAAAGGGAGCTACTATATAGTAAATAGTCGGATTAGAAGTACCTTAAAAGTTAAAAAGTCGAATTTAGATATTACTATATTCCGCTCTTATAGTAGGCTATTATACGAGTTAATTATCTGCTATATATTTATAGGCAAAGTTATAGTAAAAGCGCTATATAGTCCGGTATTATAATGCTCCTTAAGGTAGCTAATTACTATAGTCGTAGAATTGTACCTATATATATAGCCTAAGGGCTCTTACTATAAAGGCCTTTACCTATAATAAATATTATATAGCTAGTATTTATAACTAGTTAAGAGCTTCTTTATACGCGTTCTATATCGCTAAATAAATAACTTTAGCTATTTATTAAGGCGTAGTGTTATAATATAGCTATAGGGCCTAGTCTAATCGAGATTTGCCTATAAAGTATAGCTAGAGGTACTCTAAGTCGATCTACTAGTTCTAGTGCTAATAAAGTCGCCTAGGGCTTAAACCTCTATTAGGGTATATAGTTATAATATTAGAGGAGCAGTTAACGGCTCTGAACTAATAATAGATATTATAGTAGGGGTGGTGGTAGTATAGTAGTGCTATATCCTTACTAAAAAAGAGAGGATTTAGGAGTTTATAGAGTTGGTAGAGTTACTCTCGGAGGTCTGCGGAGCTAACCAGATTAGGCAAAGTGTCAGCCGTTAAAGCGCGGGCCGCGCTTTACCGCGCTTCCCGTGTGGAGAAATCTGGGAATTTTGACGTAGGGTTAGGGTTAGGGTGGCTCAAAAAAATATCAACTCTATCACTGATCACTAACTACTTCACTTACACTGATTGATAGGAGCCTATCGGTGCACTGATTGATTACGTAAACCAGTGCACTGTAGTGGCACTGAAATTGCACTGATTGTTGAGGAGTCTGAGTCATGGAGTTCTAGGCGCAAGTTCGCGCGCGGAAGCGTGCTGTGGACGAGACGAAGGCATTGATAGGTTTGCATTTGAACACGCTAGCGTGTTGACTCTTCGAGGCTGATCACATGTCAGCAGGTTTGAACACGATAGCGTGTTCATGGTTGCTCTTGACATGATAGCGTGTGGCCAGCTTGCGGACAATGTCGAGTTTCAGACATCGAAGGCTTCACCACGCTATCGTGACACGGTTGGTCACGATCACGTGTCAGGATGGCGTTGCAGATTCCTACACGATGGCGTGCAGGTCTTGAACACGATAGCGTGCAGGTCCTTGACACGATAGCGCGTTGCTGCTAATCACGTGTCAGGATGGCGTTGCGGGTTTGCCCACGATTTCGTATCTCTTGACGCGGTTTCGTGCGGCAAATCCAGAAGTGGATGGGCATAGCATGTTCGTAACGCGATAGCGTGTTACAAATCCAAAAGTGGGTGTGCATAGCGTGTTCGCAGCACGCTATCATGTTGCGGCAGACAACATAATGCGGTCTCTTGGCCAGATTCTTGATTCAACATCACATCATATCCATCAACAATAACACTAACAAACATCGGCATCTTTCTCACATCGGACGATTCATAAGATACACCGCCTCCAACTCTGGACAATTGTCCTAAGCGAGATATGGCCCGTGGAATCAGCGTTGAGTGAGTCTTGATCATACCTGCAAGTCAAGATATGCCTTTGCTAACATCAGCACCAGTCCTGAAAGCGAGTTGATCCTACTCACAGTACGCTATGTCTACCCAGCCAACGGAAAACTGGCAGTGAATGTGCACAAGCACTTACTCGACGGCCGTGCTTACAAGACTGGCAAACTCTGGACCGCAGAGTCAGACGAAGAATCCCAGAAGCTCAGCAATCGAAACTCCGAAAAGCCCGACAGCCCCAACAACTACACTCTCGAGATCGGGCTCAAGCATCATCGTTACCTCGCCTTGTACGCTCGCTGGCTATACGGACGGCCGATGTGGGAGTCGAAGGATTGCACTCATCCGAATGGAGATCTGGTCTGCTTGATTGACATCTATGATCTCTGTGCTGGCGACCTCAACGGGGACGGCAGAGACTACCAGGCGATCAACGCATGCTTGGACGCCATCAGGGACATGCTGGTCTATGACTTCTCTCCCTTCGATGAGTTAAACAATCCTCTGGGCACTCTGTTTGGGTCTTTGCTCGAAGGCTCGGTCGGCAGAAAGATGATCATCGATCTGTTGATCTTCGGAGTATGCGCAGGAACGAATTGGAGTAAAACTTGGTTCGATAATTGGTACGCTAACCTCAAGATCATGGGACAGTCTGAATCCAGGTTCCAGACTTCAATGATCAGGGTGTTCTTGGGCGAAAGGACTGGCGAACAGAGACCAGATCTGATGGCACGCTGCACTTGGCACGAGCATCCGTCGGTGTGAAATCGGTTGAGGTGTGAAAAGGCAGCTGGAGGCTTTCACCGTGAGGTATATATGTCTACTGTACTGCATCCTCAAAGATCGATAGACTGATTGGACTTCACAGTGAATTACCAGCAATTGGTCCAAGCCCACTGAGAAATCCTCGATGGAGCACTTTCCCAGTAAATACTTGCACCATGCGGCGAAACCTTCGCATCGTGAGTGATGTCTTGCCTTGTTCTTGTACATCTTACCTTACCTACGACTAGCTGAAACATGGCCGTAGCGAATTGAGGAGAGATGATGGATGAAAAGATTTGTGTTTACACCCATTCCAATCTTGTGATCAAGCGTGCCTTTTACGAGCTACGTCCCGCCGTTCGCCGCTCATGTAAGAGAAGCGATTGCTTCGTATGCTCCGTATGTGTCAATCCGTATGGTCTATTGGCACGTGCGAGCTGTGCAGTAAGTAGCCAGAGCATAGTATCGCGCTCCGTTCTCGTCGCTACAACCTGCGCCTTGTCGCATTTCTTTCATTGACAGCTCCCCGTCTACGCTCACGACTCGGCCAAGTACCATACCAAAGGACTCACAAAACCGTCTCTCGACAAATAATGGCGCCGCCAAAGCTGGTGAAGTGAGTCCGCCCCCCACGTTTGACACAATCGACGCCCAAGTCTAATTTTTCGCAGCGGATTGAGCGAATTTGTCATGCTCCAAAGTTACGCAACAAAGCATCAACCTTTCTTCGTGCACAGACATTTAACGGTCGTGCCCTTCGTCAAGGAAACATCTTCCGCACCTCCCTTGCTGACGTGGCCACTTTCAAGCGGAATAGCAACTGGAACAGTATCGTGATGCTCACCATCGACACCCACCTGGACACCTTCCGTGCTGTGGAGATGTGGTCACGCCGTCTTTACGGCCAACCGATGTGGAGCGAGGATGATTGTGAAGATGTCGACAACGATCTGTACTTTATGATGGGAATCCTTGACTTGTGCGGCGGCGGTGCCGACGGTAAAGGCAGGAATTACGAAGGACTGAATGCTTGCATGGATGCTATCAGAGATCTTGTGCTCAACGAGCCTCATGTGCCGTATGATCCGATCAATGTACTATTGGATGAGCAGGGAGACTTTGAAGTCATGATCACGTTGCTGGCCGAATCACTGGTGTATGGAAACTGTGTGACTGACGGGAGAACCAAGGCATGGCTGGAAGAGAAGCACGGTGAACATCAGACGTTCCTTGAGGCTATCAGTAGCAGCTTCGCAAGGAGAGCTATGAACGAGGCCTTGCCGGACGTAATGGCGCGCGGCGTCTACCACATCCGCCTTCCAGGATCTGATTGCGATCCCTCTCCTCGTGCAAGGGCGTCGATAGGTAAGGCTATCCGGCAAAGAACACTCAAGGACATAGTACTGACCATTCAGCTTCTTTCAACGATTTCAGAAATACAGCCCCACTTGTTGAGGCGGCCATCGGGTCAGATTTCATAATGCCGAGTTAGCATAAGCTGAAGGCTTGAGTCGACCAGTGAATAGCAAGCAACAGTCGTTACCTTCAGCGACGATAGTACAACACAAGGACTGCTGATCAATGATTGGAAAGCTGCATATCAAAATTGCTGGGCTTTATGGCAGCCATAGATCGCGTCGAAGGTGCAGCGATCACATGTTGGCACGAAACATAAAGACGTGAAATGAAAAGCGAAGTCGATTAGTACGTCTCACCTTCTACTTGTATGATTGCTGTGTTTACTATCACTTCTCCCTCATAAACGTGCTGTCCTGCTTGACCAATTCACACGTGCGACTGCGGCAAACGCAGCGACCACATGTCAGCGTTCCGTCAAAAAAGCTGTAACACGATGAAACTGTTCACCAACGACCCAACCTTGCTGTATCTCACAGCAATACACTGCTGCAAACTTGTTTACACTGACCCAGTGTTTTTCAGGACCTCTACAATACGACAGATCATGGCCTCGCCGATCACTGTGAAGTGAGTCCTTAACATCTCGGAGCACGATCGTTTTCCAAAGCTGACGTTTCATAGCACAGCATCCCAGATCGCCCGAGTGCATTGCCGCAACGACTTGAAGATCGAGCATCCGGTGCTCGTCCACGAACGTCTACTCAACGGGCGCGCCATTCGCCTCGGAGAGCTTTACCACGTAGAAAAGACACAGCAGAGTGATAACGAGCAAGACAGACAAGATGTGCAACGATTCATGCAAGATGCTCGCACGATGGCTCTACGGTCAGTCGCTTTGTGAGAACGACGATGAGCCCAATGATGACTTACCATATCTGGCCAAACTATACGGCTTCGTTTGTGACGCGGAAGAGGAAAGCGACACACGGGCCAAAGAGCTCGTTGATTCATGCGTTGACGCTATCAGGAAATGCCTCGCTCAAACGACCGAAGTACTGCATGATCCGATCGGGAAGATTGACTTTCTTCTTGTGAGAGAGGAAGAGTCCCCTGGCAAAGCTGTCATATTGAGAGAATTATTCTACGGTGAATGTGCTACAGATGGCAGGACGAAGCTTTGGCTTGAACAGTTCTACGGACCTGGGCGGGGGTAAGAGTACAGAACAGAGATCGCGGAGATGGTCTGTCTGGAGTTCGCAGAGAAGGCTTGCGAGCAGAGCCCGAACAGCGGTAGAACCATCTCGACCAACACCACCAACTGAAATGACGGCGTCGGCAGTAGAGATCCTCTGTACGTGTATCCTTCAGCTCGTATGCGAGTATCTGTGCCATAATGTGTTACTAACACAGATGCAGCTTTTCCGAACACACTCTCGACTTGCACAAGCGGTGGCGGACTGATCTTTGATGGAGGTACTTAACAATCAAGCATCGGTGCTGTTCAGGACAGTAGCCTGCTGGGGAGTCGCACATCCAGTGGATCTCTGGAAACGTGTAAGATAAGCTATGGGCTTTTGCGATGGAAGTCGGTGGTATCAGTTCAGATTGAGAAGAATCCCAGCGGGGTATATACTCTATCTTGACCACATTCTGGCCTTGAGATTGACATTAAAGTTGCTTTTGAATACATGCCCAGTCAATTACTGTGCAGCCTTGCCACTGCGTGCTGATTGCACGCGAGCATCAATCTCCGCATACGACTTTCCGAGCTTGTTCATGCCTGCCTGCAGGATAGAACCATCGCCTCCACTAAGTGACCAGGTAGCACCGAGCTGGAAGAAGCGCTCGAGCAGGTCAAGTCTGCCACCAATACCACCGATGCCAATGGGCTTGCCAGCCTTGACACCAGCGGCAATGACCTTCTCCACTGACTCCAGATACAGGGGGTTGTCGTATTGACCGGGGATGCCAAGATCTGTGCAGAGGTCGTTCGAGCCAACCAGGATACCATCAACGCCCTCGACGGCGAAGAACTCGTCTGCGAGCGCGACCGCGCCGGGAGTCTCGATCATGGGAATTACCATAGTTTCCCTGTTGAGGAGGTCGTTCTGGACGAGCGTGGGGACGCTCTGGAAATTCAAGATAGGTTGATTGCCAGCGCAGCCACGGATACCGAGTGGTGCGTACTTGGAGTCCTTGACGATTTGACGGACTTGCTCGACGCTCTCAACGTGCGGAATGACGACGGCAGCAGCACCGGCGTCGAGAATGCGGCTGAGTTGCCAGTGTGACTTGGAGGGAATGCGGACGATGGGGCTAACACCGACGTAGTTGCATGCGAGGATAAGTTGTGAGACGTCGCGGATGGTGAGGACTGAGTGCTCCATGTCGATGAACATGCCGTCAATGCCGGCCATCTTGACCATCATGGCGACCTCGTTGCTGACGAAGAACTTGCAAGACATGACTGAGCAGATCTCGCCTCTCAGGATGCGGTCCCTCCATGGGTTGGAGACTGTGAAAGTGTTTGCGTTGCCATTGGTGGCGGCGACCGCTGAGTTGCCGTTGGTGTGCATGGTGGATGTGTTGGTTGTGTGATGCTAGAAAGCTTGTGAAGTGATTCTTTAGCTCAGTGATTCCAACAGAGGTTACGCGTGTAGATATTGCAGATAGCTGTCAGGGTGCAAATGTTTTGAGATGATATCAATACTGAGCGAAACAGATGAGGAGAGCGCAGAAGCATTTATGAACCCATAGGCGGCATTTCTACAGGGCATACTTTCCGAAGTCGGTAGTGGTGCATACAGCTGTCACGCTGAAGACGGTCTGCTTCCGTGTTTCAGGTATCCAGTCAGGATGTTGAGATATCCGACCTACGCGCATGAGTCCGACGTGGTTTCTTCGTGGAAGTACGTATCGGAGGTGCTATCGGACGTCGTCCGCAATGCCAAGCATATTGTCGCCGCGAACTACTCCGCTCCGCTTTACCGAGGCGACATTGCATGAATCGAACAAACCTTTAACCATGACTTCCCATTCCTGTGTACCTCATCGGACTGGCTGAGAGAGCTATAGAACATATTCGTGCTAGACATGCATTTCAACGAAGCCTGAATGTACTGGCCGACAGATGCCGAGTTCAGTATCTATGGCAGTTATGCGCTGCTGCGGACAACGTCCGATATCCCTGACAAAAGTCCCTCCACTACTTACACTTCAAGGCTGCATGGGGCCGCTGTGGAGAGGCCAAGGGCACTGCGGAGAAGCTTGTACGGAAGAACACTTACGATGCTGCAGAGTCGAGATATCACTACAAAGCTGGTCGGCCGGACTTTGCCGGTAGGGATACCCACTTGAGGATACGATTCTGCCCGGGTCTGTAAACCTCGTCTTTGGGCTCGCGAAAGCAGATCCCTGGGAAGTCGAGCATACCAATCTTCATAGATTATCCTCCACCAGCCATCGCAGTATGTCATCCCACTCGCCGGCTAATGAGCCAAAGAAGTTCGATTTTGCAGCACTCCCTCTTGACAAGAGTGGCCCACATGGTAATGCCTGGGGAAGATGGGGCCCGAACGATCAGCTGGGCACGTTGAACTTCTTGACAGATGATGTAGTGGCAAAGGCTGTCAGTGAATGCGTCAAGACAGGGCAGCGTACATCTCTCAAGTAAGCTTTGACAGTGTCTTTTAATGTGAGCGGACTGGCTAAACGTTGCAGCTGGACTCTCGAGGGACCTACATACCCTCGCTTCCAAAGGAAGACTCTAAGCCTCAAGACTATTAACAAAGCACCATTGAAACATGCACACGACGACGAGGTGAGTCTGGCATCATTTCACAAGGACCGCATCCAGACCTAACGACCATAATTTGGTGCATTAGTGGTCGTTCAACTCTCAGTGCAGTTCTCAATGGGATGGTTTCAGACATTATGCATACCAAGACGAGGCCGTAAGTTTTACGGACCGACGATGTGCGACGCTGGTGTCTGATCCTTCCTAGTTGTATTACATGGGCCGCACAGCCGAGCAATTCGCCGCTTCGCCAGAGCCAAACGGCGTGCAGCGTAAGGACTGCAAATCCCTAATCTTTCGCATCAGTAGCTAACATCAACAGACGTCGCACGAAAGGGCATCGCAGGGCGTGCAGTCTTTGCCGACTGGTATACTTGGGCACTGAAGCAAGGAAAGCAGATCGACGCTACCACCTCTTACGCTGTACCTTTCAGCGAGATTCTAGAAGCGCTTGAATCCCAAGGCTTCGACCGCAAGGAATTCCGCAAGGGCGACATTCTTATAATTCGTTTTGGGTACCTTCGCCAATATGCTGATATGGACGAGAATAAGCGTGAGAAATTGGACGAGCACTACAAGACGCACAAGCCCGACAACATCGGAGTCGAGCCGTCCGAAGAGTTCCTCAAGTTCTTATGGAATTCGCAGGTCGCCGCCGTTGCGGGCGACACAAGGTCTTTCGAAGTATGGCCCTGCACGAAGCTAGAATGGCATTTGCACGAGTGGTTGCTCGCAGGATGGGGAATGCCCATTGGTGAGCTGTTCGATCTGGAAGAGCTTTCCGGAATCTGCGCTTCGACTGGAAGATCCACATTCTTCCTGGCGAGCGCACCTATGAATGTAAGTCTGATGGTGCCCTTTTTAGCGTTGCTACATATGGCTAACGATGCTTGGTTAGGCACCCGGAGCAGTGGCAAGTCCACCGAACGCATTAGCATTCTTCTAGTAACTCAATCAATGATCTTTCCACAAAATCCGTCAATGTGTCGTTCTCTTTCGTGAACATGTGCCTGCCGCCAGCCCGATTGCCATAGCCGACAGTACATGGCGTTAAGCCGCCGTTCCTCGAGATGTTCGGACGATGGTTTTTCCCCATTACCCCCCACGGGGGACTTGTGTCATGGCCCGGATATACTTTGAGGGGTGGCCGAGTTCCGCCTGGCGGGCTTGCACACCACCCAAGCCAAGTAGAAAGGTCTGCTGATCTTGGCGTGGTTGTTACCGAGAGCTTCTGAAGGAAGCGAGACACGCTTCGGTCTGCGCCAGTGCATGAACGGGCACCATCCGATAGTCAGACTACATAAGCATCCGGGTTGGCGTGTTGGCATTGGTGCTTGGGCAGGTACAGACTTCACGCGCTGCAAGTAAAATTGGTCAATAAAGTTTACAACTATGGACGAGAAGCCGGATTTGAAGCACCATGAGGCTGCTGAAGATCCCTATGCTGGTTTGACACCGGAGGATGCCGAATGCTGGCGTCGTTTCGAAGGCAAGGAAGGGAAGAAAGTGGTCAGGAAGGTTTGTCGCACCACACTTTCTCACGTGGTGGTGATTGCTAACATTCCTTCATCGTAGGTCGACTTTAGGCTCATCAGTGTGCTCGGTGTTCTTTACCTCCTCAGCCACATCGATCGAGGTAACATCGGCAATGCGAAAATCGAAGGCATGGACAAGGATATTGGTTTGACTGGCAATCAATACAACATCGCGAGCACAATCTTCTTTGTTCCATACATCTTGTTTGGTAAGTATGTCCATATTGAGATCGAGCCTGAGGTACTGACGATTAGCAGAGATCCCATCCAACATTATCATCAAGAAGATACGACCCAGTTGGTGGTTGACAGCTTTGGTCCTGTGCTGGGGCACCGTGATGACCACTATGGGTGTGGTTCAAAACTTCCAAGGCATGATGATATGCCGTGTGATGCTCGGATTGTTCGAGGTAAGAGAGAAGGGAATGTAGACGCATCGCTAATGCTAACACTGGACAAGGCTGGCTTCTTCCCAGGAGCGATATTTCTCGTCTCATCCTGGTACCCTCGCTATGAGCTCCAACAGAGGTTGGCAATATTTTATACTGCCTCCGCATTTTCTGGCGCTCTCAGCGGTCTTTTGGCATTTGCAATTGCTCAGATGGATGGCCTCCGCGGAGTCGAAGGCTGGAGATGGATCTTCCTGATTGAAGGAGCAGTCACAGTGACTGCCGGACTAGTGATGCCTTTCCTTATCCCCGACACCCCAGAGCTTGCATCATGGCTGAGCCCAGACGAGAAGAAGTTCATCGACCTGCGACTGCGTCGCTCAGGCGTTCGGACAGCTACACAAGAGGGCGACAAGTTTTCCTGGAAGCTATTGGGCAAGACCATGATCGACTGGAAGATCTTCCTCGGCATCCTCATGGCTTGGGCAAACTCCGTGCCGAATGCAGCGTTCAAGTTCACCATGCCTCAAATCATCAAGCAGTTGGGCTTCTCGACGACGCAAAGCCAGCTCCTCACTATTCCGCCTTACTTTTGTGGCGGTGTCTCTGCTTGGATCGTTGGCAGATATGCTGATCGCTTCAAGTGGCGCATGCCGTTCATCGTTGGACCGCTGGTCATCGTTGCGACTGCCCTTGGAATCTTGGTGGGTCTGTCCAACAAGATTGCTGACAATGTTGGTCCGATGTACTTTGCTATCATGCTGGCTCAAATCGGCATTTATCCTTTGCTCCCGGGCGTTACGACATGGACTAGTAATAATCTCGGAACTTCGTGGAAGCGTTCGATCGGATTGGCATGGTTGCTCGCCGCCGGAAACCTTGGAAGTAAGTCTATCTGTCGCCCCGTGAAGCTCAAGATCACGTTCTGACTTCTAACCAGGCATCATCGGCACGAACATTTTCCTTGACGTAGAGGCGCCATCGTATCCAACTGGATACGGTGTCTCATTCGGTATCATCTGTCTCGGCATTGTATGCGCTTTGATCCTAGAGTTCACACTCTGGAGACTCAACAAGGCAAAGTCGACGCTGGACGAGTCGGAGGTGAGGGAAGAATTCACGCAAGTCGAACTCGATCAAATGGGCGAGAAGAGCCCACTGTTCCGCTACACGCTTTAGAGAGCGAAAGTCAAAGGAGCGCATCGTCAGCTCAGACCCTAATAGAACGTACGTTTTGCATCGATCATTGGGACTCTGTTGGATATGCAATCTAAACTTCTACAGCATGGAAGTGTCTATAGAAGTAGTAGCACTTACGGTTTGCAAATCGGTGACATGATCCATTTCCTTTGATAAATCGACGTTATGAGCGAAAAGCACCCGGCATAGGCATATTTTGACGGTACAGGTAAGTCGTGGCGTTAGGTATTGTTACCAACTGTCTGCCGTTGTATTCGTAATATACCCATCGCACACTAAGTGCATGTACCAATTTTTTGTAGCATGTTGTTCTTCGATACAGTCATCTACCCCAACCCTAGAGTGCTCTCTCGCTATTAGGGTTGGTTTGGCTTTGCGGGCAACTCGGAGGACTTCCGAGTGTGTTGTTCCTCATGACCAGAAGTGCAGCGGGTTGTGCCTTTCAACATCATTCATGCTAACAAAAGTACTACTTACGTCTCAACTTTGGCGGTGCCGTTGCACCTTTGCAGTGCCACTCCACACTTTGGATGTTTCCTTCAAGGCTGTCTGTGATCAACAGCGTCTTGCCTTCCGGTCCGCCGAAACAACAATTCGTCAGATTGACTCCTTCAGTCCCACTGACTATCCTTGCTTTGGGTATACCATCGGAGTCAACCACAAAGATAGATCCGAGACCAGGGTGGCAAACGAACAGCGAGCCTTCTTCGTCGAGTGCTAAGCCGTCTGGTCCGATCTTGCCAAAAGATTGGAAAAACACGCCGCCTTTAGTCGTGGTCCCATCATCATGAAGAGGTAGTCGCCAGACCTGGCTGGTACGAGTCATCGCAACGTATAAAAAGCGCTCATCAAGCGAGAGCACAAGACCGTTTGGTGAGACGCCATTCTGAACCAATGTATCAAGCCTGCCATCTGTACACAATCGGTATACCTTGCCAGTTGGATCAGTGATACTGCTTTGCCCCTGATCGGTGAAGTATATGTTGCCTTTGGAATCTACAATAAGATCATTCGGGCCCTTGAACCGTTCGAGCTGACGGCGAGTCATCTTTGGTGAGACCTTTCCCGTGCTTGGATCGCATTGCAATATGCCCTAAGGTTCTTGGATCAGCCAGTGCGACGACTCGAAGAGAGGACGCAAATTTACCTGCTTGTAATCTGCTATTAGTAGATCACCTTCTGTAGTCGCAGCAAGACCATTCGGCTCCCCATCCCATTGTGCGATGACGCTGACATTTTTGTCGGCATCAATCCGCAACATTCTTCCAAAGGGTATGTCTACAACATAGAGATTGCCAAGATCATCAGCCACAGGCCCTTCAAGGAAGATGTGTTGGAAGCCTCGGTCGAAGCCTGATCGCCATTCCGTTTCTTGTCCGATGCACCTCAGTTCGTCTGGAATGCGAACGTATAGATTTGCTTTGATGGTCGGTGGTGGCGGGTAAAAGTTCATAATGTTGATCGGTGTTTGTCGAATTCGAAAAATAGAATGACCGTGGCATGTATTATGTTACACATCTCTAATGCCGTGCGGGGAAGTTCCATGGGTCGGATCCTTTTTGCTAATATCGAGTCTCGCGAGATACACCGAGCGGCTGTGGCGAGCAGATTTGTGCACCTGCCCATTCTGGACACCGCTTCCTGGAAGCGAGAGCGAGGGCGGGTACACAGCCCACGTGTCGCTCACCTTTGGTGATTTTGGTCACACAAACTGTATCCGTGAGCTGCTATATCAAGAACCAAGGACTGACCTTAGCTCCGGGCTCACCGATGCAGTGTCGTCAACCGCTAGTGCGTCGCGTTCCACAAGCTCCAGCACTTCGCCAAATCATCCGAAATTCGTCGTCGATGTTATTGGCGCATGCTTCGCAACTTACTATCCAGAAATCGTACTAATTGTGGCCTTTTGATTGTTGTGGAGTCCTCCAAAAGATGCTTTTGCTCATGTCGACTTCCGCCATCATTTGGAAAGAGTACAAGATTGGAGTGGAACTAAACTCGACACTGATTCTGTAACAAATTTACATGAACTCGGACAGGTCAACAAAAGAGAATTGATGATACATTCGCGCATCGTACTAATGCCTGGACACTGGTTCGCTCGAACACCGCGGAAGCTAACGGTCGGCCTACGGAGTGAACAAGCATTGCAATCTTTCACGCATAGAGCGCTTTTGAACGCCTTGGTAGTTTCGAACTTGCCTCCTAACGCCGACACCTCCTATAATGACATCAGTAGCACATCGCGATACTCGCGCTCTCGAATTCATCGCCTTCCTGGCCTTGTCCATTCTCGAAAAGGCTGAGGCGGCCCACGAGGAAGATTTACGGCTATCGGAGCACATGTGAACAAAGAGAGGCAATCCTCATAGAGCACGCTGTATACGGTAGCATTTCGATGTCAAATTTCGAAGGTATCATCACCTACAAGTGCTTGACTGCCTCTGGATCAGAGTGTAGTTCGCACATGCGCCAAGCGATCACATCATCTGCGTAAACTTTGGCGAGCTGACAATTCCAAGACGATAAGAGCAGAGCACAAGACTGCCAACATCCTTAGCTTGCGTTCGAACTATGTTGCAAGCATCTGTGTCGCGTTTTCGGCATGTTGTTGAGCGAACGCTTGACGATGCCATGCACGCTGGTCCAATCTGATTCGCGATGGCGCAGCCCTACAGAGAACACATCATCCAGTTGAGCAGTAGGTCCCCTCGAGCTTGCTCGATAACAATGCCAATATCTTCATTTTCAAACCTCAGCACTGGAGGCCCAAGGTTTTCATGCAGAAAGGTGGCTTGACCATGTCGCATTTGTCAAGGACGGCATGTCACTCTGCTTCCAACCATAACTCAAGTCCGGAAAAACGAAAGTTGACGACGAGACTGTGACGACCACCTTTAGCGCACTGTTGTCTCTTCATTATCTCCATATTGGGTCGGCCGCTGACTTGTTAGGCAATTTATCTCGCATGGATGCGAGCGTAGATGCCCAGAAACCCCCAAGACTCCCAAGCAGTCGCTACTCACTAATGACGGCCATAGATTCGACATCATTGAGCCCTCGTATGGCGTGAAGTTGGGAATCAATTGAATCTTGTCGTTTTACTCAAGTCTACTTCTGCCCGTTCCTTGTTTCTGGAAGATTTGCACCTAGCGTTTTCCACACTTTACACTCACAACATGGCTGGGGACCTCGAAGAAAAGGCAGGCACCGCAGCTGCTCCTCCACAACGCGCGTCCGATGATATCTCTTCCAGGACAGATACACCCACGGGCAAAGAGCTTACGGATGCGGAAGTCGCGGCGCTGAAAGCTAGAGTGATCAACGAGAATGAAGAGAATCAAGAACACCTGAAGCAACGGAGAGGCCCGACAATCCTTGCTGCATCTTTCTGGATGAAGACGAACGATGAGATGTTTGATCAGATCGCTACGCAGCCCTCCATATACGACAATCCACAGCTGGCAAAGTACTTCCAGCCTCACCCCAAGTATGAAAACTTGCACCGATTCGATCCGTCTGAGCGTTGGACCTGGAGAGAAGAACTGGTGTGTGCCTATAAACTGAATATGCCTCGTAGCATGTATATTGACATCTTGTAGAAAGTTCTCAACCGAATCGACCTAAAGATTACCTCATGGGCATGCATTACGTTCTTTGATTTGGACCTTGGACGAGGTAATCTATCACAGGCGAACAGCGACAGTAAGTCATCACCCACGGAAGTTGATTGCACCCAATAGGTCGTCAATACCTTGCAATTGCTAATGCGTACATCGCCTTCGTCCAGGCTTTCTTGATGATCTGGGCATGAACACCGACGACTACAACACCGGTGTTACTATCTTCCAAATCTCCTTCTTGCTGGCCGAGATTCCTTCGCAAATGATCTCGAAGAAGATAGGACCCGACAGATGGATTCCGTTCATATCTTGCGCCTGATCGATTGTCTGCGGTGCTCAATTCTTTCTCTCCGGCCGCGCTTCATTCTTCGCCACTCGCGCCCTGATAGGAATGCTTCAAGGAGGGTTCATTCCTGACGTTGTTCTCTACTTGACATACTTCTTCAAAGCTTCGGAACTTCCCTTCCGCTTGGCACTCTTCTTGGCAGTGCGCCGCATGACGAATATCGTCGCACCACTGCTGGCATTTGGCATCTTGCGAATGAGAGAATTGCACGGCCGTGAAGGGTGGTGGTGGCTGTTCCTTATCGAAGGATGCATTATGCTGTCTATCGGCACATGGTCCTGGTTCATGATGGTCGCGTCGCCGACACAGACCAAAAAGTGGTATCGCAAAGAAGGCTGGTTCAACGAACGCGAGGAAAAGATCCTGGTGAACCGCGTCATTCGTGACGACCCGACTAAAGGTGACATGCACAACAGACAGGCCATCACTCTCAACATCCTCTGGAAGTCCCTCTGCGACTTCGATCTCTGGCCGATCTACTTCTTCGCCCTCGTCTGGGAGATGCCTGCGGGCCCGCCAGATCAATATCTTACCTTGACATTGCGGGAACTGGGCTTTGATACCTTCCAGACCAACCTGCTTACGATCCCAGCCCAGGCTGGTGCCTCACTAACCATTGTCGGCATGACCTGGTTGTCTGAAATCTGGGACCAGCGCGCATACTTCGGCATGGTCACACAACTCTGGATTCTACCTTGCGTGATCGCTCTCACTACTCTGCCCGCTGGATCCTTCACCTCGAGAGTGTCTGGAGGCAACGTCTGAAGCACTTTTGCGGTGACTACAGTACTACTCTCTTTCCCGTCTCCACACGCCATCCACGTCAGCTGGGCTTCTCGCAACTCCAATGCAGTGGCGACTCGAGCCATTAGTACTGAGCTGTACAACATGCTTGTGCAGCTGTCTCGTGTCATTCACGCGAACATTTACCGAGAAGACGACAGTCCGGTGTATCGTCGCGGAAACCGCGCTCTCGTTGGTATTTGTTGCATGAACATCGTCATCTACATCATCGGTAAATTGTACTACATGTGGCGCAACAAGACCAAAGCACGAAAGTGGGATGCTATGACCAAAGGCGTAAGTGCGAAAGGTGTTGTCGTGTCTAACGTTACCCTTGCTGATCATTCTGTCAGGAAAAAGAGAACTACCTCGCCACGACTGCCGACACCGGCAGTAAGAGGCTCGATGTCAAATTCAAGCACTAGAGCCATCTCCTTCACCAGCAGCAAACTTTGTCGCGTACTTTGAGAAGGTCTTATGGTAGCGCTACTGCAGTACACCGAGCCACTGAGAGTGTCATAAGATTGCTACTTGTATGTTCAAGCCACTCAGAGCGTCGATCTAGTGACGATCGCGTGCATCAACAAAAAGGTTATTTGAAGTACGCTGCTGGGGAGGGAGATAGGGATAGAAGTAATACGCAAGCTCCACCCAGCCGGAATGTGCTCTCACTGGCTGTCTTGCTCGAGAAGATACGTTACTTAATCAACTAGTCTTCTCATTCCTTCTGCCGCCGAGGTACTCTTAGTCCTTCGAAGAAGTGCCTGTTGACATCCGAGTCTCGCTCATATCTTCCAGCGAGCTTTGGAAATTGATTGCAATCAAGAACAGCGTTGAACGTGTCTCGAACGATCACGTAGATTTGAGCGACGCATCAAGCTGTAAGCAAGCTTCTCGAGGATGCAGCTCTTGCCAATATTTGAGACCAGAAAGCGGCCGGAAATGTATCATATCATAAATCACAATTCGCTATGATGGCGTCGAACGCCTCAACAGACGTATCAAGCAACTTCAGAATGTCCGAAGTTTACCATACCAACCCAGAACAACAACCTGCCACTGAATCCACCATTGGCCGAGGAGACAGCGCCGTCCAAGACCCTCTCGTAAGCAGCAAACACAAGGACGACACAACTGCCACCGCGCCTACTCCTCGAGCTCAACTCCTCCCCACCCAACCTTCCCAAATAACAATCCTCTGCACCTCCTCCCTCCATCCTATCACCCTCCCCACCCACCTTCTCACAACCCACTCCCGCCTCTTCGCCACCCTCTCCCACGACGCTATTATCTTCTCGCCGGGAACGCTCAGCTGAACATCGACCACGACGCCTTCGCCGTCTTCGCTCGCTGGGTGCAAGGCGGCAAAATCCACCTCCCCGAAGGTGACGAGCACGGTTTCGCGACGGATTTGTACCTCCTGATGCGCGCGCACGCCGCGGGGGAAGCGCTGGGAGCGGCGATGTTTGCGGATATGGTGGTTGATGAGATCATTGGGGAACTCACTCTTGAAATGGAGAGGGAAAGGGGGTTTTACCGTCACTGCGGAGACGAAGACGAAGACGGCGAAGTCCAGAGCCAGCAATCCCTCTCCTCGGGCGCCGCAGATGCACGTGCGAAGACGCACGATCTCGGGATCCTCCTCCAAGGGGCCGCAGCGATCTGGCCGCCCGGCTCGCTGGGCAGGGACTTATTGGTGGACTGGTACGTGCACTCTGCGGCCCACAACCTGCAGAACCTATCCGTGGAAGCCGTTGTAGAGATTGGGGATTTGGATCTCGCGGCGCGGTGTATGGTGCTGAGGAAGGAGAGGCAGATGGTTTGCGAGAGGGGGGAGGTGGTGCGGGCGCCGTATCTTCTGGATCCGTGTCGGTATCACGAGCATCGGCGGTTGGGGCTGCCGTGTCATAAGAGGATTCGGGAGAGCGTGTTTAGTCGGCTGGAGTTTGCGGTTAGGTGTGGGATTGAGGGGTGGGATAATGATCATGAGGATGGGGATAGTGGGTTTTGGGGAGATGGGGCGAGTTTGGAGAAGTATGAGGCTTTGTGTTGAGGAGAGTGTGGGAGTTTTTGGGGAATATGGGGAAGGAGTGGTGGTAATGAGTAGACTTGATCAGAGAGTTTGAGTGTCTGGTACACTGGAATGCTTGATATGGTGATTTCATAGATTGTGAAGATCGATTGAACCCTCCATGACCATATTTCGTTCCACTACGAAGCGGCGGCGGCATTCGCTTCTTGCTGTCTCTTCCAAGCTTGAGCCTGCGCCATGAGCTTCGACATCTTCGCGGCTCCCGCATCGTCCGCCGGGAAGACATAATCCATGTACTCTTCGAAGGAGTCGTCGTCCAACCTTCTCCTCTTTTTGACTTTCCTCGGCATCTGTTTCGCGATCGCCTCCTTATCTTCGTCGCTGCCGTGCGCATCTTCGAAGCTCTTCCATGCATTGAGAAGAGCCACGCGCTCGCTGGTGAGGTCTTGTGACTTGTAAAGCTTGTGAGCGCGTTTGAAGACAGCCCGTGCTCGTGCTTTGGCAGCGTCTGAAATTGGCACTTCTTCGTCGTCTGCGACTTCGACGTCGTTGTCGGGAACGTTGATTTCGAAGTGCGCATATGATGTCCAGACCTTGACATGATCTGTCTTCTCCAGCAAACGCTCGTACAGCGCGCGTGTACGCTCGTACTCGGCCTCTTCCTCTTCGAAGTCGATATACGCTTTCCACAGAAGCTCTGGCATGTCAAGCTGCGGCTGCACGACCGCAAGCTCGTAAATTGCTCGCACACGCTCGTAGTCCTCCAAGCCACGCTCGAGCTCTGCAAACTTGATCCATGCTGTGCAGTTGCCGCTGTCCCATTCAATCCACTTCTCGTAGAGTGTGCGGCATCGTGTGAACTCGAACAGCTTCAACTCCATCTCAATGTATGCGCGGAAGAGCTTGTTCTTCGGGCACATGCCAATTGCGACTCCCATGGTCTTGCGAGCCTTGTCGAGCTGACCTTGACGTAGTTCGAATTGCGACTTGAGAATCCAGATCTTGCCAAACGTGAACTTCTTGTGAGGTAGCAGCTCAATGCAGGCTTGGTAGATCTGGCCAGCCCGATCCATGTCGCGGTTTGTGAGTTCTTCGTATAGCGCATAGAAGACCCACAGATAGATGTAGCGGCGCCAGTGTCTCTTTTCTTGCGAAGGCGGTGTCATTGCAATAGCGCGCTCGTAGACTTCGCGAACGCGATTCGGGTTTCCTGAAGTCTCCTCGAGCCGAGCATAGTCAAACCATGCATCGTAGTTCTTGGGGTTCTCCTTGACTTGCTCCTCGTACATGACACGGCGCTTGCTGAGCACCACGTCTTCCACGCCATCCTGGTCACCGTATTGCTTCTCGAACTGCGTGTATTGCTTGTGTAGAATCGCACTCTTGCTTCGTGGCATGCGATCCAGAGCATATTTGTAAATAGCGCGCGCGCGCTCGTACTCCTTCAGCTTTGCCTCGAAACGGGCGTAGGCGATGAACAGCTTCTCATCCATGAAGTCGTCTCCCAGGGTCTCGATAGCCATGCCGAACACATCCCGTACCAGATCAGAAGTTCCGTTCTCCTCCTCGAACCTTGCCCACTTGATCCAGTTGCGCGCTTCAGGGTGCACAATCGTGAAGCGCTCAAAGATGTTCCTCGCGCGATCGAATTCGGCATAACGCTTCTCCAACTTGATGTACGCTGACCACGCCGCCTCGTCCGGCTCCCAGCTCATCCACCTCTCGAAAACTTGTCGCACGTTCGGGATCTGACCCAGCATCTCCTCCATGTAGACATATTTGTACCACAGCTTGTCCAGACGCGGCTGGATGGTGACCGCGCGATCAAGAACGTTCCTCGCATGGTTGATGTTCCGCTCCTTCATCTCAGAGTCGACGTATCGCATCCATAGCTGCACGTTCGTCGGATCCACATCCAATGCGCGCTCGAAGACCGACCGCGCGCGACGGAATTCCTTCTGTTCCAGCTCCCAGACGGCATAGCGCATCCAGTTCCCGGTGTTGAGGCGGTTGCGGCGAACATAGTCCTCGAACTCCTTTCGCTTGCGGCCCTGATATTCGTGCAGTTCCTCAAGGTCGGCGAAGCGCGTAGTGGGCTTTTCCACTTCTGGTTCCTGCCTGTCGACGGCTTCGCGAAGAAGCTGCTCTGCGCTGATCTGCTGAGGCGCGGCGGCCTTGTTCTTAACCCGAGGAGGGCCGCGGTCAGACTCCATGCTGGGTGGTATTGATGTGAGTGTAGTAGCAGAGCTCTTGTTGTGTACAGTGGAAATGGCAGCAAGTCTGCTCTTCTGTCACATGCCGTCGCCGCTTGGAGGTCGCGCCAAGCTTGCCGTCTTCAAACTTCCTGGCTGCTGCCCTCTTACCTCATACTTTGCGATCGTTCATCCTGCGGCACAACACTCCCGAGAACCTCCTTGCGCGTATTTACTTCACTCAATAATTCGGCCCTGCACCTATACACAACCAGCTTGACTATAACAAAAATTGCGAAAGCGCTTCACGCGCCAAACTTTTCGCGATGACGACGATCGCTGAGGACCTTCTGAACGACTTCGAGAGCGACGACGAGGCCGAGGACCAGCAGAACGGCGAGCTCTTCGCGGACCATGGATACTCAGATGAAGGGCTGGTAGATCCGACTAGGAACCCGGCAGGCGCATCGAATGGGGACCACATGGAGCTAGAAGGCGACGAGGAGCAACAAGATGATGAAGACCCAGATGCTGCTGTGCCCTCGCACCTGAAGATGGAGGACGCCGAGGACGAAGAGGAGGCCAAAGCGCGCATTGAGAAAATGCAGCTTGCGAGCGTATCAGACGTGCGCAGTGTGGCTGGTCTGATGAGGCAGCTGGAGCCTGTTATGGAGGTAAGCAAAATCCATTTCTCCCTCTCAAGACGAAGAATCGACCCCGTTTACAACGTATGAATATAGCCCTAACACTTTCGCCTTGCTTGCAGAAAATCGAGCACTACAAGACTCTCCCGCCAGAGAAGCAGACCACCAACATCGGAAGCATTGAAGACAACCCAGAGTACAAGCTTTTGACCCAGTCAAATACGCTTTCCACCAGCATTGACAGCGAGATCATTCTCGTGCACAAGTTCATTCGCGATCACTACTCTGTTCGCTTCCCAGAGCTGGAGACGCTAATTCAGAACCCGCTTGACTATGCGAAGGCTGTGGCTATCATCGGCAACGGACCCATGGAGAACATCAGGGAGATTTCGGAGAGCAAAGACAACATACTTGGGCAGACCTTGAAGCAAGTTCTGGATGGCCCGTCGGTGATGGTCGTCACGGTCGAAGCAACAAACACACGTGGCGAACCGCTATCAGACAACGAGCTTGCAACGGTCAAGCGCGCTTGCGAGATGGTCCTCAAGCTGGACAAGGCGAAGAAGCTACTCACCGACTACGTGCGATCGCGGATGAACCTGTTCGCACCGAACCTTACCACACTCATCGGCTCACTGACTGCCGCCCAACTTTTGAACTACGCGGGAGGTGTTACTGGTCTGGCCAAAACTCCTGCTTGCAATCTTGCACCCCTTGGTAGCAAGAAAAACACTACGGCCATTGGATTAGCAACCAACACCGGTGTTCGCCACCAGGGCTTCCTTTACAATAACGAGATCATCCGTGCAGTACCATCAGACCTCAAGAAACAGGCGATGCGTATTCTCAGTGCTAAAGTTGTGCTTGCCGCGCGTATTGATCAGGCACACGAATCGCCGAACGGTGAGCAAGGACTGGCTTTCTACGATCAAGTCGAAAAACGCATCAACAAGCTCTCCGAAGCTGCCCCCAATTCAGGGGTGCGAGCATTACCTGCACCGGATGAGAAGCCAGCACGTAAACGTGGTGGACGTCGCGCAAGAAAGGCCAAGGAGGCAACAGCAATCACCGACTTGCGCAAGGCGCAAAACCGTATGGTCTTCGGCAAGGAAGAAGCAGAAGTCGGATACGGCGCTGGCGACAGCACAAAGGGAATGGGCATGATCGGTGCGCAAGATGATGGCCGCATTCGCGCAATGCAAGTCGACGACAAGACGCGCGCGAAACTCAGCAAGAAGAACCCTGGCTGGGGTGGCGCCACACCTGCCAGCAGCGGAACTGCCACTTCGCTGCGTGGCTTCGGTGGAGGCCCCAGCAATGCGCAAACGCTCAGAAACGCTGGCCTGCGAACTGCTGGTGTTGGCTCTGGAACCAAGACTCAAATTGGTGGTGTGGCGGCTGGTACGGCTAGTACAATCGCTTTCACCCCCGTGCAGGGTTTGGAGCTTGTCGATCCAAAGGTCAGAGAGGAGATGACGAGGAAGAGAAAGGCCGACGAAGACCGCTGGTTCAAGAGCGGCACTTTCACTCAGATTGGTGGCAGTAGTACACCGGCTAAGACGGATGCCCAAGGCTTCAAGGTGCCCGCTTTGCCTGCTAAGAAGCCCAGGCAAGACGGGTGAGGATTTAGTAGGACCAAGTGCAGGACGGCTACCGAAATGATTTTCCGTCGCAGTTTGAGCGTGTCGCATGCTCCCTACCCAGCTTGGGAGTATATGCGCGTGGAGATCATCTAATGAAGCGGGTCGAGGCAGGGCCTGATACAAGCCGAAGAACGCGGATGGATCGTTTGGGATCGGAGGAGGGATATCAGACCTCGCGTGTCTCTCGAATCAGGTAATTTGATCTGCGGATCCGGTTACACCTTTACACTTGAAACGTGGTTCTTGTGCCTATCCATCGAGTACATGGATAGACAGGAGGACGAGAACGAGACGGGCAAGAGTAGCAACTCTCTGCTGCCTATGTACAATACCCCAAATGAAATTTGTAAGCTATTTTTTGTTTCACGCGCCTGTGGCCTTCTAGTGCTGACCGTGATTCGAACGTGCTACATCGCAAGAAAAACAGCCCGTACTGCATTCGAAACAGTCGATTGGTCGCAGAGGTGAGCATTGGCGTTTCACCACCAGCGGGTGCAGCGTGGGATCCTGCATTGCTGGTTGCATGGCGCAGCTCTCGCTTGCCTGTCCAGCCAGCCAATGTGACACCTTCCTTGTAGGAATACCGTTTGTCGTGTGTAAACATGGCAACAACGAATGCGCTGCAGCAGCAGCCAAGTATATGCCCTGCTTCAAACGCCTTTCCTTCCATCTTCCTCTCTTCTCTTCTCTTCTCTTCTCTTCCTCACCCACACATCCTTTTCGCTCATCACAACATCTCGCCTTATCTTCCTGCCGCATCTCTCATCTCATCCTGCCACTACTATTCCTGCATCGCTCTCTTTCCATCACACCACCTGTCGCGTTGTTGCGGCGTCGACCTCCTCTTGCCGACCTCGACCCTGCATCTTCTTCTCCTTTCACACTTCGCCCTGCTCAGTGACACTTTGATCTCCGAAGTCGAAGCGGAAGATATCGTCGAGCAGGCCTCACGCGACTATTGTTGACCTCAGGACTTTCGACCCGCATTCCAGTGGAGCATCACCCGCGCTCTGAACCTGCAAAGAAGCATTTGCTGGAGCACAACTGCTCGCAAGACACGACGACAACTAAACCACGCCACGCTTGACGACTCCGACCATGCGTTTCCTCATCTTGTTTCTAGCGCTCTTCGCGCTCCTTGCCTTCGCGCAAGGCGAAGCTCCGGCTGACGATGCTCCTGCTGCTCCTGATGCCGCCGACCCTCCGCCTGCCGAAGACCCTCCGGCTACACCTGATGCTCCTCCTGCGGATGAACCACCAGCTGCTTCTGATGCCCCGGCCGCTGACAGTCCTGAAACGCCCAATGCACCTGAGACTCCAGCTGGCGATGCCCCGTCCGGCGACACCACTAGCACTGAGCCATCAACTGTGAACGCACCCAGCAACGATACCCCAAGTGCGCCTACAACTCCCAACAGCGATGCTCCCAGCGATGTCCCTTCTACTGAAGGATCCTCCACCGAGGCTCCTGTCGTCGACAACAACCCGATCGGCATGCAGTACATCGCCATGCTGCCTAACAGGACTGACACTACTGTTCGTGGCTCCGTTGCTGTGAACTCGAACTCGAACGCTACTGGTGCCAATGTGCAGATCTCCGTCTCTGGATTGCCGGCCGAGGGTGGCCCTTTCAGTGAGCAATCCCTTGTTGCCATGTGGCTCTGCAATCACAAACTGACAACGTCCTCACAGTGTACCACATCCACAAGTTCCCGATCTCAGGCTTGAACTGCACTACAGCTGGCTCTCACTTGGATCCGTACGGCGCCACTGAAGTTCCTGCTTGTAATCCTGCCGAGCCAGACAAGTGCGAGGTTGGAGATCTGTCTGGCAAGCACGGGAACATGACTGGACCCAGATTTTCTGCGAAGTAATTTCCCAGACTCGTGACATCGGAGAAGATCGTTCATGCTAACATCGATACTTCACAGCTACGTCGACCTGTTCTTGTCCACTCAGAAGGATACTCCCGCTTTCGTTGGAGATCTCAGCATTGTTGTGCACTCCTCGAACAAGTCGCGCCTCAGCTGCGCCAACTTCAGTCTTCAAGGTACGAACCTGGGTGCGGGCAGTCCTGGTCCTGCTCAATCCTTTTCTCCTATTTCTTCCCGTCCCTCTGTCACGACTGCTGGTCCGCCGACCGTCAGCCATCCTCCCTCGAGTATGCCACCGGCATAGACTGCCGGAACTCCGCATGCGCCTGCGGTTCACCCGAGTAGCTCGCCTACTTCCTTCATCTACTTCACGACGTCCTCCACTTCGACCACCGTGGTGCTGGTGACGTTGTCACAGCCCGCGCCTTCGCCGATTGTGACATCTTCAACGATGACAACAGTGGTCTTGGTCACTCTGACACAACCTCTGACAACCTCGCCGCCACCAAGCACGACCACTGTAGGTCCTCAATTGGTTGTCGTGTCATCGACCGTGACTGTGCCATCTGGTCAGAGCACCATTCAGGGGTCTACAATCACAATGACATCTCCACCGTCGAGCGTTCAGAAGACCACAATCACTTCTTCGCCATCTAGCGCACCCAGTACTCTCACTGTGGCGCCCTCGATAACAGAAGTCATTGTCTCCTCAACCTCAGCCTTGCAGACAGTCGTCTTGATCTCATCCACTGTCACTCTGACCAGCGGCGCAAAGAAAGTTTCAGGCTGGACAACAGTCATCCCTGCACCATCCTCCGTTGAAGCAGCCTCCGCATCGTCATCTTCTTGGAACAACATAGTTTCAGTCGTCGTTCCAACTTTCACCCTGTTCAATCCAGCTGCCATCCTGCCCAAACCGCCGGTGGCAGTCTCCAACGGCGCCGTCACTAACATTCTGCACACAGAGGGTGTCCTAAACCCACTCGAGCCGATCACCTCTACTCTGGAACCGATTGCTGCGCCGACGTCGGTCCTGGGTAACACCTCGGTCATCAACGCGCCGGCTACACCGACGGCTTCCGGTACGACTGTCACTCATGCGGCGGCCGCTGACAAGATTGCAAGTGTTGCGGGATTGGGCTTGTTGGGGCCTTTGGTGATCGTGGGGGCTTGGGTACTTTGAGAAGTGAAACCGTGAACGGGGAGGTAGTAGAATTATGAGCACTTGGACAATGGGAGGGATCATCAGGTGATGCTCCGCAGCCTGGCTGCAGAACGAATCTGGTTTGTCCATCGGAGAAGTGTAGATCAAGCACTCAATCAGATTGGTTAAGATTCTTCTCTTTGGTGAAAGAGCTGTATTGATCCATCCAATTGATCCCGGCGTATGCCGCTGTAGATATCGTTACCTTGGCCGTGAAACATTCTGTTTGAATCACCCTTTGAGCCTGTCATTGTTTGAGAATAGCATTGCATACTCATATCTAGTCTTTCTAACAAGTTCGGCCGAATCCAGGCACACCTATACCTCACCCGACTTTCTCTGGCAACTGTATAACCTTCCCTCCCACGGAAGAAGTTGCTGACCGTTCCCAGCATCCACGGAATGTTCTGAAGAGGTCGACATGAGCAGTTGCATGTTGCTTCCACCCAAGCCTTCAGGAACGAACACATCAGTCTCCTCGTCCCCAAAGTTCAACACCACCAGAAGAACCTCAGCCGGGTTGATACCAGTCTTCGTATACGTGAAGGTCTTCAAGTTTTCTCGGTCATGAATATCAAACCGGCCCCGAATAAGCTGATCCGTATACTCCCGCCTCACCCCAATCACACGTTTCCAGAACGACAGCACACTATCACCCTCCCTCTCCTGAGCCTCTACATTAATCTCCCTATAATTATCAACAACCCTAATCCAAGGCCCAACACCACTAAACCCAGCGTATGGAGCAGCAGACCACTGCACCGGCGTCCGTCCATTATCTCTCCCCAACCGCCGCAAGCCCTCAAGGGCGGCTTCCCGCTTCGCTGGGTCTTGAGGGAATTTCTGTTCAATTTCGTCGAGGTAGTCTATGCCGGCGGCATCGCGGATGTCTTCGCGCCTCCACGAGGAATCGATGTTGGTCATGCCGATCTCTTGACCTTGGTAGAGGAATATCGTTCCGGAGAGAGTGCACAGGAACAGAGCTAGCATTTTGGACGCGGAGGCGTGGTGCTCACCGTATCCGGGACCGAAGCGGTCGATGCTGCGCGGGTTGTCGTGGTTCTCCGTGAAGGCGCTCGTCCAGCCGGTTCGTAGGAAGGACTGCTGTTTGGCTATGGCGTCTTTCAGGAGTGGGAGGGCTGGGCGCGTGCGTTCGTGGAGAGGCGCGTGCCAGTCGTTGCCGGCCATGAAGTGGTCGAAGTCGAGGATCATGTCTAGCTCGTGCGCGGCGGGGTCGATGTAGCGGTGGATTTCTTTTGGGGAGGTGGCGGGTAACTCGCCGATTAGGACGATGTCTGGGCCGTGGTCTTCTTCGATGCGAGCGCGCAGCTCTTTGAGCCAGGTGTGGACGGGGGCGCCGTTCATGATGTATTTTCCTTCCATGGGCTGGAATTCTTGATCGGGTTTCGTGATTGCTGAGTCTGGGAAGCGAGAATCCTTCCAGAATGCCACCACGCTGTCCATGCGGAAGCCATCTACTCCTCGATTTAGCCAAAAATCAACAGCAGTGCTGTATATCGCGGCCCTGGTCTCGGGGTTCGTCCAGTTGAGGTCCGGCTGCTTCTCCAGGCAGAGGTGGAGATAGTACTGGTCTCGCTCAGCAACGTACGTCCACACGCTACCACCGAACGCCGCGCGCCAATTGTTCGGCGGTTGGCGAGAGCCTGAGACGGAGAGTTTGGGAGAGCGCCAGATGTACCAGTCGGATTTGGGGTTGGTGCGGGAGGACTTGCTCTCGAGGAACCAAGCGTGTTCGTCGCTGGTGTGGTTTACGACGAGGTCCATGATGATTTTCATGCCACGCGATTTGGCTTCTGCTATCAGTAGATCCATGTCTTGCAGTGTTCCGAAAGTGGGCCATATGGTTTTGTAGTTGCGCACGTCGTAGCCCTGGCACAGATGAATTAGCACATCACACGGTTGTACCTCTTGTTTTGAGTGATCTGTTCAGTAGAAATCATCGTACCATGTCTGCCTGCGGTGAGTCGTAAACAGGTGACAACCATATCAAATCTACACCCAAAGCTTTGAGGTGGTCGAGCTTGCTGATGACTCCGGGGAGGTCTCCCATGCCATCGTTGTTGGAGTCGAAGAACGACGCTGGCCAGATCTGGTATCCGATGGCATTTTTCCACCAGGCGTTGTCACCGGCCATGGTTATGGAGCGCGGATAGATCGTGGGTGGGGTTTAGGTCTTGGATGTGTGTAGTTGAATGTGTAGCTGGCAAATGTGCGGACGGAGGTGGAATATATATATGTAGAATGTAGTTCTCCACAATTCTGACTGATCAGACTAGTGGTTCACATGGCGGAACCAGCAACGGCATAAGTTGTCCGCTGTTGGACTACGTATGGGCGTTTATTGGCGGAGGAAGCGAATACGAGATATTTGACCAAAGGTGAGTTTTCGATGGGGAGACATTGAGCTTGAGATCGAGCAGTGATGATATAAGTGGTTGATTTGCAGTCACACTTGAAGCACACATCTCTGAGGCATAACGTAGCATGAAAAGCCGACATCATAACACAGCATAGTTTCAAAGGAACCGGGATATTGCCATGGGAGTATTTATGAAATGCTAAACAGTATCTCACAGCTCTAGCTGACCAGAATGAACGCATCTCTCTCCCACAACAGACCAATAGGAATTCCCAATGGTCCAGCGAGCAAGACGTTGACAAACTGACGCTGCAAAAGCGAAAAGTCAATATCTGCTCCGGTCTGCCAATACAGTATACCAGCCCAGAGGATCATAGCAGGCGTGGCCAGGACGATGTCCCACTGTACACACCACTTCGCTGCGTCCCAGCCGTGGCGTGCTACCACATCCTTTCCGGGCAAGGCCGGCAAGAAAACTTCGGTCATTGATACGCCTGTCGCAAAGGCTCCAAGTACTGATATCCAGTGTGACAACCCTGCCAGCACGAAGATGAACATGTACACAGACTGGACCTGCGGCCAAGCTTCTGTGGCCTGAAGCGGTGAAACAACCGCTGGTCGCCAGATCAGAGACAGTAGTAGTTGGCTCAGAGTAACATAAGCAGGCCATTGTTGCCACCAAGCTGCCGTAGACTGCTTGACGCTTGTACCGCGGACGCGAAAATCAGGGAGTAATAGCACGACGAATGGCGCAACATAACCGATGACGAAAGCCCATGGGAAGATTTCGAGTTGAATCGGATCAATGGTCAGGTCCGATCGTGTCATATCGCCTGGAGTCACTAGGGCAAGCCGCGCACCGAGGTACAGAGGCAAGTAGATTGCCGGAGTATGATTGAACATGAGTAATCCCGGAATCGTCGTCAAAGATCCCACTCCCCAATTGTGCAGATTGTAGCCGCGCAAGCTCTCCAGCACGATCAAAGCCCATGAGGCGCAGAAGGAACCGATAAAGTAGAAGCCGGCCCAGGTGGCGTCTGGATAGTTCCAGTTCTCAAAAAAGAGCAGTTGAAATGCCGAAGGACCTTTGAGTTGCATGTCGAACGTTGGGAAGCGACCGTTGCTACAGAGGACTTTGAATGGTTGGCCACTTGGAGCTCGGTTGTTCATGATGCATTGTCCTAGAAACTCCATCAAGCCGTTGGTGTAGTACCAGTAGTACAGATTCCTCCATGCCCAGAGACCTGTAGCAAGGAGAATAAGGATGGCAATGAGCGTTATGGCATCCATGATAGAACTTGTGGTCAACCTCTTCCTGGAAAGGCCTTATCGCTTTGGTTGTTGGCTGTTTTAGATGCCCTCGAGGCTACAGCTCACTATAGAGAACGACCTTGATGATGATAGGCAATGGCGTCCGGTCCAATCATGCAGCATTAACCCGTTCCTGCCGGAGTTCTCTCGTGGGAACTGCTCAGATCCCGCTGACAACACGGAGTTCTCCGTTATCTATGAGGAGTCATGTTGCAGAAGATGTACCGAATCTGCAAGGTAATACGCGAAGGAGTGATGCTCGAGGGCCAGACTTGCTAGCCGGTCAGACCTGGGCCAGTTGTGCAGCAGAATGCAATGCTGACGACTTGAGGTTGCATCGACGTGATGCAGGCATGGCAGCGGGGCCCATATCACAAATCACGGATGCCCGCATGATCGAAATGATTTGGCGGTAGGAGGATTGCAGTGCGGCTGAGCAAATTGGCGCTCTAGGGATATGCAGTTGAAACACCGTAAAAGCGCCGTATGGACGATACATAGAGCGAAGGATGCAGAAGGAAATGAGCTAAGAACATCTAGAATACCAACACGAACTAAACCGGGGTTGCGTCGTGGAGCCGTGGAGCCGAGGGGCTATCCCACACTACCCCAAATCTCTAAACCTGGTATGCATCGCGGGATCAAGACCCCGCGGAGTCTCCGCTAGATTGAACTCAGATGATCGAGGTCATGCAGTCGCACTAGACAATGGCCATGTATGCAGCAGCTTGTGTGGAGCTTGCTCGGCAGTAACCACCTTCTCCGAGCCGTAAGTGTCTCGTAGCATGAGTGCTCTAGATCTGAATTACGGATCACGCATCGAGGGAACCAGTTCATTTACGAGAAGGAGGACTCCTATAGCAACAACGCACCTTCTGCAATGAAGATTCTCTGCTTGCACGGTAGAGGCTCCAACAACGAGATCTTTCGAGCCCAGACGGCAGCTTTCCGTGCTGATCTCGACGACTTCGAGTGGACCTTTGTGCAAGCGACCGTTCGACATACCGAAGGCAACTGGTCGCTGTACACAGCACAATTCTCGCACCTTCCACTTTACACATACTACAACCCTTTCGATCCAGCTTCTATCTTGCAGACTCATGACGACCTCGCCCAGATCATAGCCGAAGAAGGTCCGTTCGATGGTATCCTAGGCTATTCTGGCGGTGCTGCACTGGCAGCAGAGATATTGGCTCAAGCGACCTATGATGACCCTTTTGCCATGGAACGACCGTTTCGATTTGCTGTTTTCATTAACGGAGCATCTCCATTACGGTGTTTCGCCATGGAGAATGCTGAAGTCATGGAGAACGTCGCTGTAGATTCTGCTCCCATGACCGCGCAGGCGGAGAACATGTTTCTTCGGCCCAGTGCGCTGCGAAAGAAGGAAGGTGTCAGCGATCAGGACCATGTCGACCATGAAAAGCTGCTGTCGTTACTCAAGCAACTCAAGGGCATGAAGTTGGTTGATGGAACCACGTTCCTATCCAACGGCACTCATGGCCTGTGTAGATGGGAACCACCCGCAGATGGTTCGCCGCTGATTGATGTGCCCACACTGCACATCCGGAGCACTGATGGCGACGAGAGCGATCCTCACGAGGGTCTCCACTTGTTACGACTTTGTGATCCAGACCAAGCACGCGAGTTCCATCATGCTAGTGGTCATGACTTCCCCAGAGGTCGCAAGGATATGAAGACCATTGCGAGGATGATCAGAGAGGTCGCGGAAGCTACCACGAGTCTTTGAGGCAGGTACGTGGACGGAGAGTACATTTCAGCCTTGAGGTCTAGATTCAGCCTCCGTAATTAGGTCGCAATGGCAGGACGAGTAGTACGGACTTTGAAGCTAGACCGCGAGCACATGTGATGTCTGAGGCATCATGGCGTTTGATCTGAAGTCGAGGATAAATGTGAAGTTTGTCACACATACATAGTAATTGTATCGAAGTCTATCAGAAAATTCTCCGCTTCAGACGTACCATGGGAGGACCTGCAGGATGCATGATCCCGAGACTTTTCGGGTCAAAGTGGAATTCGTCCTTCCACGAGTCTTCAAACTCGATGTCGAACAGCGTAAGCAGCTTAGAGACCATGCCAATGATCTCCTGCTCTGCCGCATACCGTCCGGAACACATTCCCATGCCTCCACCAAACGTGCGAATACTTTTACTGCGCTGTTTGACCATCTCTTCTTCGCCTGTCCACCTTTCTGTGTCAACTTGATCTGATCTTGGGAACAAATCGCTATGGTGAAGCAACGCCGTAGGCATGAGAACCACACTTCCCTTTCTTACTACATATCCTTCCAGCTCAGTGTCTTCCATGACCACACGTGCTGGTGAGGCAGCCGTGCCAATGCGTAATGCTTCTTTCCACAAGGCTTGCATGAAATTGTTGGATCTCAATTGCGCGGCGTCAATATCTAACTCGTGATCGAAGCGGCTTGCTTTGCTTCGTCGCAAGAATTTGGACGATTCGGCTCGACACTTTGCCAGGCGATCTGGGTTGCTCGCCGCCACCCATGTGAACCAAGAGCCCATCGGCGCAGCGTTCAGAATGATTGCAAACAGGAAGCTTGCCTGCATGGTCGCTCTCCCTCGAAGGGAGAGGCCGAATTGCCGCGCCAGACTGTCACGTTCCCAATTCATCTTTGCGCCCCATTGCTCGTTCCAGTATCCGTCCTTCTCCGGCCAGTCTCTCTCTGAGTCATGCGACAACCACTGTTCAAACGCGCGCAGCATCCGTTCCCGTGCGCGGCCAGCCCGCGGCTGCAGGACATACGCCAGGTTGGTCCTGACACCAATGTACGTGGCATCATTGAACAAACAGAAGTCCTCCCACATGGTTGGGCCCCATATCTGAGCAAGACGGGGACCAAAAAACGTCAGGACGGAGGTGTCGAAGATAGTTTTGCGTAAGAATTGGTATAGGTCGACTCGCTGCCAGCCTTGTGTCTTCATGTCTAGGCGTACATCCAAGACTTCATGAAAGTGCCGTGTGAATAATCGCATCAGATCGTCCAGTGGCTCTCCTGATAAATACCGCAGCCATACATTGTGATTCTGCACCACGAAACCTTTCCCGTGCCCCGTGCTGTCCGCTCGATCCAGACCGACTTGGAAATGGACTCGGTCGGCCACAGGAAGATTCAATCCATTTTCGAGCATGCTCATCGTTACCGGTTCATACGCAAAGGTGCGTGACCGTGCAAAGACATGGATTGCCGCAGAAGGAGAACCGAAGACGTGGAACTTCACGTTCCCCATTAGCAGTGTGTAAGGCGAGTTCTTGTACTTTACTTGAGTTGTTTGGAAAGTCCGGGCGGGGTTGAGAAGGAAGGATACCAGATGTTGGAGTCCAGGAAGCCAGTATGGAGCTATTGGAGGCTCGTAGCCTTTTCCTGCTGCCACCGGCCATGAACGAGAGAGCGATTTGAGGTACGTCGTCATCAACAGGGTTGCAACAAGGGCAATAAAAGCTACGATCGATTGTGCTGGCCATGGCAGGCCAGACCAAATGTCGTTCGTGATGGTCATGATGGAGACTGATTGATGGTGATCTTCGGTAAAATGCTGTGACGATTACAAGCTGCTTGTCGCGACCGGAAGCCCTGAGGAGAGCAGCTATGGTTTGCCAAGTGGCGAATGATGTGAGCTTGTGCCCGCGAGAGGTATGCAGCTAGATTGCATCTCGAACGTGAGAGATTAAGCTGGTCGCCCACGTGTCACATCTAGCCAGGCAACGTCACCCTGTTACCGTTCGCAGGTTGAGGGCCTCTATGCGGAGAGTTTGCGGAGTGTGTGCGTGCATAATGCGCTATGCGGGATGTGTTGGTATAAGCGCCATGGATCGCGCATGTACAGTAGTGGAAACCCATGTTCATGCAACCCGCTTACCCGCTAGGTGGGGACTTCATTTAGGGTAAACTGTAAGAGCGCACGGACGGCGCTTTCTGATAGTACACCACATCAGCACCGTACTGAAATCTAGCTATTATACGTGTAAGGTGTATATAATATAATAAGCTAGGTGAAAATGCTATATATAAGTATATAAATTTGTATATACATATACAGCTAGGGTGTTCTCATTATCGAGAATTGTAGTACTAATAATACTTATAATTACTTACTATAAAGTTATCTAATAGAGATTTATAATACATGATAATTTTACTATCAGATATCAAATTTAGTGTCTTAGAGAGAATAGAAATTCAGATTACTAGCTTGTATGACTATAGAACTCTAATCATCGAATGTGGTTAGCATACAGCCTAATCAGCTTTAGCGCATACGGGAAAATGTCCCTCATAATTGCATTTCGTCCTTTCCTCTTGCAGAAGGTCACTCCTCATGTGGATATGGGCATCAAAAGTAAAATGTTACCGACGGAACCTAATAAGCGCATACGTGAAAATGCTACACTGTGCTCCTTCGCGTCATCCTCTCCTCCACACTCCCGCACAACAAGGATGCGGAGCAGCGGAGTAGCGCCGAGATTAAGCGTGTTGGTATCACAGCGTGTTGTATGCAATCCTTGAGGCTTGTCGCAAAATGCCGACATCAAATCAATCGCTTGACGCTCATGAGCTCGCCATCGCTAGTGTGAGCCTGGGCTGTCTAACGTCCTTCTTACCAGGTCGCTGACTATCGCTAGAGAGAGGTGGACCAGACGCCGAGCGGCAGGTGCCGGTGTAGGCCTGCATCTCGTGGATTACAGTTTTCCGTGTCTGATCCTCCAGGTCTGCATGTGGCTGGTATGCGTATGTGACTATGTTGGCTTTGAGCAAACACCTCACCTTCTTATCTTGTTCAATCTCCTAGAGTGTAGAGGTGTTCTCCTTGTATAAGAGCCTCGGTTTTGTTCTCGTCTTCGTCCATTCCGCAGCTTCTGCCTCGTTTATGAAATTTGTGTCATGTCAAGATGAGCACACCGACCCATCGGCAGGATGATGCCATCGCCATCGTCGGCATCGCTTGCAAACTCCCACAGGAAGCGTCAACCGTTGAACGCTTCTGGCAATTTCTCCTTGATGGGCGAAGCGCACATACTCCATGGCCGGAAGATCGATTCGGAGCCGGTCACTACCATCCAGACAATGAGCGAGTAGGAACGCACTCCGTCAAAGGAGCGCATTTCTTGGCCGAGGCGCCCGAGTTTTTCGACGCACCGTTCTTCGGCATCACCAAAGGCGAGGCCATTTGTATGGATCCGCAGCAACGTCTGGTGTTGGAGAATGTATACCATGCCCTTGAGAACGCCGGAATCCCATTGTCAAAAGCGAATGGGTCCAACACATCCGTTTATGTGTCGGGGTTTAATCACGACTATCTCTCCATCATCAACGCGGATCCAGAGAGTCCGCTGCGATACCGTGCAACCGGCTTGACCAACTCTGTCCTCAGCAATCGAGTTTCGTGGTTCTTTGACTTCAAGGGTCCAAGCATGACGATTGATACTGCTTGCAGCAGTTCAGTGGTGACACTCCATCAGGCGTGTCAAAGTCTTCGCAGTGGCGAGACCGACATGGCGATATCCAGCGGAGTCACAGTATTGGCTTACCCGAACGATGTGGCCTCGATGTCTTACCAAGGGTTTCTGTCCCAGGATGGACGCTGCTTCAGCTTCGATCACCGCGCCAATGGCTACGCTCGTGGCGAGGGTGTCGGGACGATTGTCGTAAAGCGTCTCAGTGATGCGATCCGAGATGGCAATGCTATAAGAGCTGTCATTCGTGGCACCGGTGTGAACCAGGATGGCCGAACTCCTGGACTAACCAATCCCGATAGTCTTGCGCAGGAAAGGTTAATTAAGACTGTCTATGCTGGGGCAGGCTTGAGCATGGATGATACAGCAATGGTTGAGGCGCACGGGACTGGTACTGCTGCGGGTGATCCGATTGAGGCTAATGGAATTGCGAGAGCATTTTCATCTCGACCAAAGAACCTCCCTCCGCTGTATATCGGGGCTTGCAAGTCCGGGACTGGTCACCTTGAGGGCGCCGCGGGCGCTGCATCGTAAGTACATCGCTCATACGCGGAACTACCGGCGGGTAACTACTAACGTCGATCAGCATCATTAAGTCTGTTCTTGTTCTCGAGAGTGGGCTCATCCCGCCGAACGTCAACTTCGAGAAAGTCAACCCGAAGATTCCAGCAGCAAAATGGAGGCTTCAATTCCCTCTTGAACCAACGCCTTGGCCCACGAACGGGCTTCGCAGGATCTCTGTAAACTCTTTCGGGGTTGGCGGTACGAATGGTCATGTCGTTATTGACGATGCCTATCATTACCTCCAAGAACGAGGTTTGCTCGCCAACCATTATACGAAGCCTTTGCCTCCGACCAAGGCAGACCTTGGTGTTGTGGACGGCGACCGGCACGGGGTCGCGGATGGATCTAAGACTGTCAATGGGCATACGAATGGCCTGACCAATGAGCATACAAATGGCCTCATCGACGGGCATGCAAATGGTGTCAATAATAGACATCATGGTGATCTCACCACTGGAAATGAGAACGGCCTCATCAACGGCCACGCGAATGGTACCACTAGCGAGGGTTCCAATGGTACTGGAAACAGCGATGCCGTTCTCGCTCTCAATGGGACCAGAGTGGACAGCCCTGTCCAAGAAGTCGAGCATGAGCTCGAAAATGGGTTGGGCAATCGAGACACAGTCGAGCTCCCCAGCGACTGGAAGGCTTTCGATCCAGTGGAGCTTCCACCGAAGCTAATACCATTTTCTGCTTTCGATGAAGAAGGCTGCAGTCGCGCAGCAAAAGCACAAGCAGAGTTCCTGAGTACCAGGCTCGATTCGATTTCCACTTCAGAAAAGTCGACCTACCTGAGCGACCTTGCTCACACAATGACCCAGCGCTCGAAGCTAGCTTGGCGGACTCACGTATTAGCACGGTCACTCGTCGACCTCGCGACACGTTTGACGTCTCCCTTGCCCAAGCCGCTCCGGGCCCGCACGAATGTGAACGTGGCCTTTGTGTTCACGGGTCAGGGAGCACAGTGGTATGGAATGGGACGTGAGCTGCTTTGCTACCCAGTGTTCCGCGAAAGCTTGGCTGCGTGCAGAGACTATCTGCAGAATGAGTGTGGCTGCTCATGGGATCTCCTCGACGAGCTTGCCCAAGACAAAAGGCAAAGCCGTATTGACCAGGCTGCCTTGGCTCAGCCGGCTTGTACTGCCCTCCAAGTCGCGCTTGTGGATTTGTTGCGTTCGTGGAATGTGCATCCCAGCCGTGTGGTGGGCCACTCCTCTGGAGAGATTGCTGCTGCTTACTGCGCTGGACTCTTATCTCGAGAGTCGGCATGGCGAGCGTCTTACTTCCGCGGACTGGTCACAGGGAGGCAGACGACTGAGACAAAAGGCGCCATGCTTGCTGTTGGGCTCGGCCCGGACGCTCTCGCGCCTTACCTTGACAAGATCCATTCCCAATCCTCCGGCGAGTTGGTTGTGGCATGTCTCAACAGCCCTCGCAGCAGCACCGTTTCGGGTGACGTCGCTAAAATTGATGCTTTGCAGAAGATCTTGGAAGCCGACGGACTCTTCGCGAGGAAGCTCAAGGTTCCCAATGCCTATCATTCCGCACACATGCAGGAGTTCGCAGACGAGTACGTCCGTCTGGTGGGCAAGCTTCACGCACCGAGCAAACGACCGCAGTCACCTGTGATCATGTTCTCTAGTGTCACAGGAGAAGCCATCGAAGAGGATTGTCTCTCCATTGACTATTGGACTAAGAACCTGCTTCACCCAGTGCGTTTCTCAGACGCTTTGGCACGCCTTTGCTTTAGCCGAACGACCAAAGCACAAGCCACCCTCCGTGCAGATGCCGCTGGAGCGAACGTCTTTGCGGATGTCCTAATCGAGCTTGGCCCTCATGGAGCATTGCAAGGCGCTATTAGAGATGTGCTCTCAGCTCATGCCGAGGGAGTTGCAGTGGCATCCATTCCAGGGTTGGATCGCACTGTCTCCGGAGCAGACGTATTCTTGACTGCTATGGGCCACCTCAATGCCCGTGGGTATGCTATCAACGTGGAAAACATAAATAACAGCGCCACCGCAACTGGTGGCGAAGCTTCTCGACCACCACGATTACTTCCCGAGCTCCCAGGATACCAGTTCAATCATTCCAACAAATTTTGGTATGAGAGCCGCCTGAGCCAAAACTACCGTCTCCGAAAAGAGATCAGACACGACTTGTTCGGTGCTCCAGTCCCTGACTGGGATGTGACAGCTCCTCGCTTCCGCAATTTCATACGCATATCCGAGCAGCCATGGCTCCGAGATCACGTCGTTACCGACAACATCATTATGCCCGGCGTCGGCTATGTGATTGCGGTGATCGAGGCAACCAGACAGTTGGCCGATCCAGAAGCAAAATTGAGCGGCTTCCGGCTTCGAGACGTCAATATGAAGCGTGCTTTGATCGTGCCAGACACCAAAGAAGGAATCGAGGTCATGTTGACCCTAAAGCCAGTGGATGAGTCGAGCGTCGGCACTTCTGCTCATTGGCGCCGATTCCAGGTCGTGACGTACAATCCGAACGCAAACGACTGGATCGAACACTGCACCGGATACGTCGCGGTTGACTATGAAACATCTGCTCCCAACCCCGTTGACCAGGGACGAGAATCGCAGCACGACACGGAACGCTGGCAGGCTGCTTACGCTGCCGCCGAAGAGCAATGTCAGTCTCCCTGGGATTTCTCCAAGGCCTATGAGCGCATGGCACGAGTCGGCCTGAACTTCGGACCGCTGTTCCAGAACTGCTCGGATGTTAGGGGCACCTCCGATCAGAGCGGCCAGACGATGGGTATTGTCACCGTTCCTGATGTTGCCAGTATCATGCCCAAGGGTCTTGTGTCACCGCACTTGATGCATCCAGCTTGTATGGACAGCTTGATGCATTATGCGCTGGCCGCGATCATGGACGCCACTGGAAAGAACAAACTCGAGGTGGCCATGGTGCCGCGGTTTATCAAGGACATCTGGATCTCTGCGACGCTCAACTCTGAGCCGGGCCATGTCTATCGTGCGCATAGTCAGACACGCAAAATTGCCTTCGAGAAGTTCTCGACCGATGTAGTCGTCTGGGATGGGCCCACTCAAGAACCGCGCATCGCCTGGAGAGGGATCGAAGCAAGCCCCCTCGACTCTGCCGCACAAAGCTCGCTCGGCGAGGTCAAGATGTGCCATGAGATCGAGTGGATACCTTGTGTTGACATGTATCTCGAAGGCGGCCAGGTTGCCTCGTTTGCGGAGATGCCCAAGCCGGACTTGCACGCAGAGAAAGCGGCCATCGAGGTCGACTCGCGGATGCAGCTGGCATCAGTACTTCTAGTCTTGGACGCACTGCAGGAACTCGACGGTAAGATGCCTAGCGCCACTCAAGGTCATCTTTGTCGGTACTTCGACTGGATGAAGCATGTCGAGAGTGATCTGCAGTCCGGTAGATTGGTCGGCATTCAAGCCTCTGACGTCGAGCGACTCAGGCATGATACTGCTGCGAAAGCGGAACTCTATCAACAGTCTGCCTCAGACACGGCTTTCGGCGAGCTGGCAGTACGAATGGGCAGTAACATCGTGCCCGTCTTGCGAGGCAAGACAGACCCACTGCAGCTCATGTTTGGGGAAGATGCCATCCTCGATCGCGTTTATAAGCGTACAGCGACACTGAATGACCTGCCAGCGCAGCAGAAAGCATATCTAAACGTACTGGCCAAACATGAAGCCAACTTGCGCGTACTTGAGGTCGGTGCCGGGACAGGCTCCTCTACCGCACAACTACTCGATGCACTTGCTCCAATCGCAGACGATGGAGTTTCCATTGCTAGCAGCGTGTCACACTACGTGTACACGGACGTATCTGCCGCGTTCTTTGAACAAGCAAGGCAAAAGTTCCAGCCATACACCAACATCATGGAGTACCAGGTCCTGGACGCCGAGCAAGACATCACCAAGCAAGAAGGCTTCGAACTTGAGAGCTTTGATCTGATCGTAGCCCAGAACGTCATCCACACCACCACCGATCTTATCAAGACACTAAGCAATCTTCGCCGATTATTGAAGCCCAGCGGTCGCTTGCTTCTCCAAGAAGGCACAAGGCAAGATTACTACTGGTCAGGGCTCTCGTTTGGCCAACTGTCCGGGTGGTGGAATGGCACTGAATCCATGCGTCAGTGGATGCCATGGGTGTCGTCCAAGCAATGGGACGAAGTCCTTGAGGGTGCTGGTTACACTGGAGTACGCTTCGAGCTTCCTGACAGCCATAATGAAGAGCTTCACAGTCAGAGTCTCTTTGTCGCCCAGAATGCTGCGGCGAACGCCAAAGAGGCCGGCCAGGTATGGAAGACTGTTGTGCTCGTCACGCCTCCCAGCTACGAGCGGAGCGACGCCAAGCGCTTGGTGCATGACATCAAAGACAAGCTAGCCGAGAATCTCTGTTTCCAGGAAATCATGACTGCATCTCTGCTGGAGTTGGAAGAGGTCGAACACAGCCAAAGTCTCTGCATCGTCCTAGCGGAGCTCGATCATCCTGCGATTGTGAATTTGTCCCAAGCTGAGTATGAAGGCATCCGCAAGATGCTTGTCGAAGCTAAAGGCATACTTTGGGTGACAGGAGACGATCTCCTCTGCCCCCAGTATGGAGCAATCACCGGTCTGATGCGTACAACCAGATGGGAACGTGACTTGGACGATTCCAATTTGGTCACACTGAAGATCTCGGAGCCCCGGCCTGAGAATACCTCGTTGAGTGCGTCGATTCGAAGACTATGTGAGGCGCAATTTGCGCTCACCCTGCCCACTGCAAGTATGAATGGCGAGTTCATGCTTCGGGATGGTCGGATTTGGACAAGTCGACTTCGAGAAGCAACCCGAGCAGATGAATACCTGCAAACGACTCTGTACCACTCGGAAGCAGTACCGACGCTGGCCAAAGATGCCGGCAGACCCATCAAGCTCACGACAACTGTTCCGGGTCTGCTGGAAAAGCTTGAGTGGGTGACTGACGACACGTACTATGAGCCGCTTTCCGAGACAGAAGTCGAGATCGAGATCAAGGCTGTTGGCCTCAACTTCCGCGACCTCATGATTGCTATGGGAGAACACACAGCTTACTCGATGGGCAGTGAAGCAGCCGGCATCATCTCTCGCGTCGGCTCCAAGGTAGTCGACTTCGCTCCTGGTGATAGGGTCGTCTACATTTGTGGCCTAGACCATGTCGGGTGCATGCACACGTATGGTCGCTTGGATCAAGCGACAGTCGCTAAGGTCCCCGATGGACTTAGTCTGGAGATGGCTGCCGGCTTGTCTGTTGTGTATGCCACAGTCATCTACAGTTTGCGCGAGACGGGTCGGTTGATGGCTGGCGAGACGATCCTGATCCATGCTGCCGCCGGTGGAGTTGGCCAAGCGGCGATTCGTTACGCTCAACATATCGGCGCAGAGATATTTGTCACCCTCTCGACTGCTGCAAAGCGAGATGTAAGTTTATCGTCGTGACTATCGAGTAGGCATTTTGCTAATAAGGATTTAGTTGATAATGAACGAGTTCGGGATTCCGGAAGACCACATTTTCTCTAGCCGCGACCTCACGTTCGTGCAAGGCGTACTGCGAATGACGAAGGGCAGAGGTGTCGACGTCGTCTTGAACTCGCTGTCCGGCGAGGCACTGCGCCGCTCATGGGACCTGGTCGCTCCGTTCGGTCGTTTCATTGAGATTGGTAAGAAGGATGCCATGATGAACGGCAAAGTGGATCTTCGACCTTATTTGCGTAATGTTACTATGGCAAGTGTCGATCTCGTCTCCATGATGAAGAACAAGCCGTTCCTCATCAAGATGCTGACAGAGGAGACCATGCGCCTATGGAAAGAAGGCGTGGCACTGCCTGCAGCACCAACCACGATCATGCCTATGTCGCAAGTGGTGGATGCACTTCGCATTCTCCAGGGCGGTACTGGTATGGGAAAGATTGTCCTAGTGCCTCGGGAGGATGACGTTCTACCAGTCCTTCCACCGTCGCCGGAGCCACTCGGCTTCTCTCCAGATGCATCTTACGTGCTTAGCGGTGGCCTTGGAGGCATCGGTCGCAGCGTTGCTGCTTGGATGGCTGGACGAGGCGCTCGAAATTTGATCTTCCTTTCGAGCAGCGGTCGCATCACTCCGGCCGTTACGGCGATGAGGGAGTCCCTCGAAGCTGACGGTTGTCGCGTGCATATTTTCAGATGTGATGTCAGCGACAAGGACCAACTGCGTCTTGTCGTCGAGCAATGCAAAGATCTCCCGCCGATCAGGGGCGTCATCCAAGGAGCGATGAAGCTGAAGGTATGTAGATAGCAGGTGCTCGCCATCGAGAGAATGCTGACCAATGGTATCCAGGACGTCATGCTCGAGAACATGACGCACGAAGAATTCCAGCTGGCCATCAAGCCCAAGATCCAAGGCTCATGGAACCTACACGAGCTCCTGCCCAAGGACCTCGATCATTTCATCATGCTCTCCTCGGCCACGGGCGTCCTTGGCAACCGGGCGCAGGCCAACTATGCCGCAGGAAATACCTTCCAAGACGCGCTGGCGCACTTCCGTCGGCAACAGGACCTCACCGGCGCGACAATCGATGTTGGCGCGGTGCTGGATGTCGGCTACGTGGCCGACCACGCGGACCGCCTAGCGATGACAAAGTATCTGGGTAGTATGATGAAGGTGCTGCGCGAGGAAGAGCTACTTGCGCTCATCGAGTATAGCATGAACGCTGCTCTACAATCGCCTGCACAGCTCGTTACCGGCCTGACTCCGCTTGACGCACATCGCGCTCGAGGCGTTCCGATGCTCAGTTACATGAACTTCCCTCTTTTCACGCAATTGCGACGTCTCAATACCCAGCAAGACGGCGCAGGTACTGCCGGCGGCGATGGACCTGATGTTGAAGCACGCCTTCGAGCGGCTCGGACTCTGGATGAGGCGGCTCAGGTTGTGACGGAAGCTGTAATTGACAAGTTGTCTTCCTTGCTGTCGATTGCAGTCGAAGACGTGGATCCGACACGAACCATCAGTGCTAATGGTGTCGACTCGCTCGTTGCGCTGGAATTGAGGACGTTCATGGCAAGAAAGGTGAAGGCAGATGTGCCTGTGTTGGAGATCATGGGCTCGTTAAGTCTTGCTCAGCTGTGCAAGAAGGTGGCTTCAGCAAGCAAAGCCGTCGACTTACCCACAGCCGGAGATAGCTAGATTGGCTTATGTCCAGAATTAACTGGAGTTTCGCTTAGTCGGAGGTAACAAGGGTTCCCACATAGATGGCCTGAGGTAAATAGGCTCGCGGTCTAGCTTCAAAGTCCGTACTACTTGCTTTGCCGTTGAGGTGCCAGTACTGAGTTTGAATCTGGATTGCGAGACAGGGTGGGTTGCCAGTAACGCGTAAATGTAGAGACACGAATAAAAGACTTAAGACATGGCTGCTGATTTTGTCTGTGGTTTTTTTGTGGTATGGAAACCATAGGTTCTTCAAAGTCTATGTTGTTGCGAATGGCGCTAAGCCTGCGAGGCACCATCTGCTTTGCGATGTGCACTATGCCTTTGCCTCGCAAGCTTTTTGGATTGGATGTTGCCAGCCAGCCGTCGCTGCTTGTTGGCAGTATAGCCGGATCTGAGGGAACCCAAGGTCAACTTGGCCTCTCGCGCGCGCTTCACCAATGTCTTGCTGTGCTCTTGCTTTAAGGGCTCTTTCGTGAATGCAGGGCTTCGACCTTGGAGATGACGATTGCGTCAAGAGGCTTTACAGCGAGATTGACAGCTGCAACTGGGGCGGCGAGTCCTCTTACTCTGGCTGGCGCTTCAGGTGAGTTGTTTCTTCTACGTGCTACTAGTATAATGCAACGCTTACTCACACTCCTACAGGGTCGAGCCGCACGGATGCTAAGCATCTCACGACAGATTGGAATGATCAGGCTGCTTCCTTAGAGGCGCGGGAAACATTGTTCGAGCGGTTTGGAAACGGTAGCGATCGGATTGATCTGTTTGATAAATGAGTCGGTCGGTAGATTCGGCGTGCCCCCAAGAGGAACCAAGTTTGAAGCAAAGACATGAAATTTTATCTTTCCGATGCACTCCATTATCACTTTTTCCTCAGCACCCACGTCACCATTTCTTGATCAATCACAGGCCCTCTCTCCAGGCTGACACACTCATCAACGGCATCACGTGCGATCTTCTCGAACTTCGCTGCCTCAACGCTCGCCTCGCCTTCACGGGCCCGCAGACTGGCGACGACCTCTGTTGTGCCCAGCGCCATAAGCTCCTGCTGCATAGCGACGACAGCAGGATTAGCAGCGCGGATGCGATGGTACGCGATCAACTCTAATCCAGGCACCTCACCAGAACTCACACGTTCGTGCAAATCCCCAACCCAGGTGGCCTGCGCGGTGTGTCGGGATGGATGCTGGATATAGTCGATCAGCGCCTGCATCTTCGGTGTTGCAGTACCCTCCGGCGCTGAGATGGCGGCGGTGCTCAAGTCCCATTCTTGCCAATGTAGATATCCACCAGGCTTCAACATGGACAGTAAGCGTGCTATTAACGGACGAGGATCGCCGGGTTGTAGAGAGACGAAGTGGCGGAGGCATAAGACGTCGTAGCGCTCGAGCAGAGCGTCTGGCACGGGATCTTGGAAGGCGTCGAGGACAGTAAATGTCACATTCTTGGGCCACCAATATTTGGAGGGAACCTGAGCAAGCGAGATATCAGATGCTTCTATGCGGGCTTCAGGATGGATCGTGGCGAGAGATAATGCGAACACGCCGGTGCCTGTGGCGATGTCGGCTACGACGGCGCCGGGCCCTATAGGTACGGCCGAGTGCATCAGGTAGCCCAGGCCATTGACAAAGACGGCGTGTTGAAGGTGCAGGCGAGCGGAGCTGAGCAGGTTGCGGTTGAGGGGATATGTTTGGCGGGGCTCACCGTCGACGGCCATGGCTCGAAGTGGACGAAAGCTGAAGCTGATGCGTGATGCGTAGGAGAGTGTGACAGATGATGTTGCCGAAAAGAGACTCTATAGTGAGATAATAGATCTACTTGACACATGTACAAAGTGCTTCATGTATGCATCAAATCTAGAACTTGCAATCTATACACCTGACTCTAAGGTTTCAAAGTACAGCACTAGTCTTATACAGCCGTCGCCCCACCTCAAACTATCTCAGACGAGGCTCCTTCCTAGTCCAGCGCTTACATGCCTCGAAAGCACGAAGGCAATGTGGACACCCGTTGCGGGGTACGGCAGGACAATCCTTCTATACGAATCGGACTATTCCGTCTCGCTTACACCTTGCATGAGTTTGCAGACGCGGGAAGGAGTTAAATGTTGCATTCGGTTACTCGAAGGATTCCCGCGTGCGTTGGGCCTAAGCTGCATAGAGCGATTATTTGACATGTGGAGAACTCCTCCGAATACAAGCATTGGTAGTTGCAGGCTTCCGGGGTTCATGCACAAGGGCTGGGAGTTATGCTGACTGATCTAGGCTACCTCTTATCTCTCCCGCGCTAGCATCGGCTGTTCCACATCAGAGTGTTGTAAGGATGTTGGTTGGACGCCTGGCGTTTTCCACGATTCATGCCCAGCTCAATGACATCGGCCAGAGGCAAGCGAAAGTCGTAATATATGGCAACATCCTTCCAGGACTCGCAGAATGAGCAGGGTTGGCATCAACCTCTCTTAGTGGCCACACAAATCAAAGGTTTCGTCTCCCACATCGAGAACACGCGTTGATCCAACCAGGTGTTGGGATCCCCACGCATCTCTAGATCGAATTGGAGTAAGATCGCGGCCATGAAGAGCCTCATTTCGTTCATGGCAAAAGCCTGGTTCGCAGTCAGCATCAAGGAGAAGAGTGCTTCAATGGAATCGAAGTCTCAGTGGGCAGTCTTTACCTTTCCCAAGCAGTTCTGGGGACCGTAGTTGAATGGTTGGACGGCATCAAGCTGATCATTCCGGAACTTCTCATCACCCAACCAGCGTTCTGGGTGGAAGGATTCGGGGTCGGTGAAGTGTTCGGGGAAACGAGACGTGGCGTAATGGGAGATGTGAACGTTCACGCCGCCTGGGATCCAGTGGCCGCAAACGGACCATCCAGGCATCGGAATGATTCGAGGTGGGCCGGTAGGCACCGGCGGGTAGAGTCTCATACCTTCTTGTAGTGCGGCATCCAAGTACTTCTGTCGAGCGAGGCTTTCGTAGGTTAGATCTTCCATACATGAAAAGGCGGAGCGGACCTCGTGGGTGACCTTGGCAAGACAGTCGGGGTTCGCAAGAAGATAATATAGAGTGCCAGACAAGCCTATTGCTGAAGTGTCGGTACCTGCGGTCATGAGAAGCTGTGCCGTAGAGTGCAATTCGTCCAGAGACATCTTGCCATCCTCACCGGTCAAGGGTCTTGTCCAGAGGTCAGGAGGGTCTCGGGCTGGTTCTTGCAGGCGGCGATCCACGCGATCGGCGGAATAGCGCAGATTCTCCATGGCGCCCTTTCGCACGAATGCGCTTTTGAAGAAACAGTCCTGAACGAGCCAGCGCGTGAAGGAGTTGTATGTTGAGAGGGCTCGAAGGCGGATGATTGTTCGAATGCCACTGAAGGCCGAATGGACATAGTCGGAGAGGCGACCGTTTTCCAGCATTTGGAGGTCGTCACTATCAAAGGAGGGAAAATCAGCAGTGCCAAAGAAATACTGAAAGTCCGGCCTACCCTAGCGCAAGATCACCCATGATATCGAAAGTCTATGATGTCGTCAGTCACCTGAACCGACATCTCGCGTCGCAAGCTCTCTTTTGATGGCCTGTAGGCCAAAAGTCGCGCGAGAGAGCATGTATGATTGGACTTACCGCACATCTGAACAACTCAACCATGTCCACTTCAGCACCATCACGCTCAGCCAATTTTGTCTGCAGAAGCTGGACCCAGCCCTTGACTCGTGGTTCCATCTGCTTCATTGATTTCTCACTGAATGAGACGGCCAGGCTCCTGCGTAGTCGGTTGTGTTCTTCATCGCGAGTGGCCTGAATCATGCTGGGCGCTCCATTGGCCGGAGTCCAGTAGGATGCTGGGGATCGGTATGGATGCTTCTCTTGGCCAACGTTTTTTCGGTAGCCATAGATATCCTTCTGTTTACCAAAGAAGCGAGTCAACCACGTCAGCTTTGTGTTCCAGGCATAAATCTCCGCAGAGCCTTACCCAAGCCTGAGCACCACCAGCAAACGATACTTCGTTAGGGGCCAACCGCACGATTGGCCCGTACTTCTTGTGCAATGCGTCGACTCCAGCTGCTTCTTCACCTTGCCATTCCATGAACATACGAGGGAGGCGCGAAATGGCCCACAGCTTGGGACCGGGAAGCTTGCTCAACGGGCCAAAGAAAGCGCCATAGATGACTTTGAGCCAAGCGTACACGAAGTAAAAGAAAACGGGCGCCAGCCAGAATGCCAGAGCATGCAGGGTGCGATCAAAGGAGAGCATGACGAGCAGGATCCAGTGGTAGCTGAGAGTACGGGCAAAAGACTGCCCGCGTCTGAGCTACGACCTTTATGCTGAGGTTGTCCATTCGTGGTAAGGGCGCCGAAGGGATTAGCCTCGATGGATCCATCTGCTTAGCCGACAGCCTCCTCAGCTGCATCCTCCTTCGAGGAGGGGCGGCTCATCCTGGCCCTCTAACAGACCGGTCAAGTGTCTAGAACAAGCCCATCGACAGATAGGTGTACATAGCTGCACAAGATGCCAACGATCGATTTGGTCACATATGTGACAGCGTTACCTTAGGGAAAATGATGTTGTCGATGAATTCAATACAAAAGGCGCCCGGGGACGTCGCGGCGCGGCTAGGCAAAATGTAGGCCGACACTTAACACGTGATCTCGATCTTACCTTATACTAATGTGTTTGTATACGTACTAATATTCATCTCATACTCTCTTTCGTCTTTTACGCTTATCTTTGTTTTCCAAGTTGTATTAATACTCTTCTATAACTTAGCTAGAAGTATTTTTGTTTTATAGAATTAGTAGATAATATATTTTATCTCTAGTTTTTAAAATAGACTAAGAATATTATAATAACTATTAATTTCTTTATAAGCTATATAAGAATTACCTCTAATATTTTAATAATTAACCTATAGTAACTAAGGCTATAATTAATAGATCTTTACTAGTATGATTTTAGTAGTATAAGTGCTATATATCTAATTAATACATATAGTACATTGATTTAGTAAGATCTTTAAGAAGGCTTCCTAACATCCAGCTGAAAGTTATCTACATATAGGCCACCGTACTAGGGCACAGGCCCTGCAGTGCCTACAACCCTAGTTCAAGATAGTGGATGCCTTCTTTCTTCTACAACTCTACCCGCCACATCCCGCTCAGCGCGCTGTAATCCTTCAGCTGACACACGAGCTGCTTTAATGCTACTACAAAGTCATACTATTGACGCCACCAATGCAACCTCATAGAGCGGCCGCCCGAGGATAAGATGGTGCATTAGCAGAGACTCGAGTATTAAGCTTTCGCGTCACAATCATGTCGAGCGCGTATAGTGACTACCAGGGGTGCCGTGCAGGCTAGTAGGATCCTGCGCTCAAGCTTGGACATCTGTTATCATTCTGTGACCTGTTTGCGCTCTATTTCACAGACTCTGCTGACATCACACATGATCAGCGACGCGACTCTGTACAAACTTGAAAATTTAGTGTTTTTATGAAGGCCGTTTGAGGGAGAATGAACGCTTTCTTTCGTTTTGCTGCAGTCACTGTCGAAGTGAAATTCTTTTTCCAAGATTTCAGTCTTCATGTATATTCTGCGAGTGCGACATCCGTGATATGGTCACCCCTAAGGCTACCTCATCGTTGGTATCCTTGCCCATAGTAGAGATAGATTGGATAAGCGAATCTCAGATTGCCTCGGAGCGAAACAAGCGAGCAGTTACCACTCACGGTTGCCCCGACGTTTTGAGCACTTACGAAGTCGAAACATAAGTTGCAAAGTTGTAAGGACCAATCGCTAAAAAACATTGACATACAGCAGTTCCATCACATGTTTTTCAGCGTTGTTGGATCTGCCTGGACGAGATGTTGAGTAGTTATGCGAGGTCACCCGCAGTTATACCATTATATATGCTGACGTAATGAGACTACTCGAAAACTTCCTCCTCACGTGTTGGCTTGCGATATAAGTCTAGCAAAAGCCATTGCCGACGTCTTCGATACCGTATGTCTTTTTCCAAGAGCTAAAGCGGCTGTAGTAGCCTTCATGGAGTCAGTATGTAATTACCCTGATATCTTGTGTGACGAGCCACGAAGAAGCCGAAAGCCGTCAGCCTTCCTGTACACGACTGACCATGAGATACAATACGAACGTCTTTCTGTTGATGTCCCGGCTTTCTTAGGGATTGGTCTCCATGGCTCCGCCACTTCCAACAGTCGACATTCGTTTCTGACAGCAGGCTCTTCGAAATAGATGAGTCTCTAGCTCTTTGGTCCGTTCAGGCCCAACACAACTAGTGCAGCGTCTCGGGGTTTGGAATTTGATCCCCTATGTCGAACGGCGTCACTGCCTCAACAAAGCGTCGACAAGAGATGTATCACAAAATAGGAATCGCGGTCTTCGACATCGCACCTGTGAGTGAAGAACGGCGATCAACATGATATCTGCAGGAGTCGGAATTTTAGTGGATCCCGTATTTGGTTATACTCTTGAGCGATTGTGGGGTCTTCTCATGCAGTGCTCCAATAACCACATCGTCAGCCGGAGCCCTAGTCTCCTTGGCTCATACATCCGATCGGTGTGGTTTGGACAATAGGTAGCAATGGAAGACGTTCAATGCCTGGATCATGACTCAAGAGACAAGGACTGACGAACAGTGCAATCCGAACTGAAATATCACTAATGGAACATAATGCCAGATCATGGGTATCATCTTTTTATCATCTTTTTATCCGGTAGAGCTAGGCAATTCTTCTTATTATCATATGATCCTGCTGCGTCGGCACGATACATCTCACTCCGACTGATTCTGAGTTATTCCCTTCCAATCTGTATCTTCGGCAACAGAAATCGATCTCAAGAATGCTGGATGGACTTCTTCCAATTGCCAAACATAGTGCCCATGACGGGCCTGCGCCTAGGTCGCGGGCTAGGTGATTAAGGTGGCGTGATATTATGATAGTGATAAAACGTCTTGTCTGCCATCATGTCTAATGGATCAGACCAGAGAGGAAGCCGGTAAGTAGGTTGATTGCTCCCTCCAAAGTCGTGGCTCAGATAGCTAAGACATCTACTTGAACGGCAGCATCAACTTGCAGACCCCGTGGATGGTCTACGAGAGCTCCTATTGGCACATCATACTTCTTCGTTCCACGCCAGCTTGAGGAGCGGCTAACTCCGAAGTCTTGTACTTATCAGCTGACAGCTGCGCTGCATTGCTATTGCTGTGCAACAAACTCGCTTACAATGCGGACCATTTGTGCATCATTGTCGTGCACAAAGTTTTGCTGGGTCAAAACCACCGGATTTGGTTATCACTTGCTGCATAATTCGAACGTCATGCGGGATAAGCGTCAGGGACCGGGCATCGACTGAGAACCCGCTCACCGTGCAGCTCTCAGTCTTACATACCACACGTCGCTTTGCCTGACAAAGCATCATCTTGTGCTCACTGCCAATCCATGGTACCAGAAACACACATATGGCATCAAGCCGTTTGAGATAAATTCTCATAAGTATCCATTGCTGTGCTGCTTTTAAGCTCAATTTTCCCAAATCATCTATTTTTTCAAGCATCAATTTTGTCTCATTGCCTTACGTTAACAATTCTGATCATGTCGCTCCCAACCACGAACAGAACATATCGCCGCACAGCTGATGGTAAATCCATCGAACTGCTCGAGGAGCCTCTGTCTCAGGACCTTGCGCCCAATGAAGCTCTCATCAAGATCCATGCAGTATCGCTCAACTTCCGCGACATCGCCATGATCAGTGGCCGCTACCCAGTCGAAGTCATCAAGCAAGGCATTCCCTGCTCTGATGCTGCAGCGACCGTTGTGGCTGTGGGTTCAGAAGTGACGAAGGTCAAGGTTGGCGACTACGTTACTCCCAGCTTCCAAACAAACTATATCACAGGAACCGAGAAGCATAGCAGCTTTTCAGCGCTGGGTGGCGACGTAGATGGAGTTTTGCGTGAGTACGCCGTGTTCAATGCGGAGATCCTTACCAAGGTACCCGAACACCTATCTTACGAGGAAGCTGCTACCATCGCCTGTGCTGGTGTTACAGCCTGGACAGCGCTTGACATGGGCAGGAGGCCGAAAGCCGATTCAGCCCTGATGCAAGGCGCTGGAGGTGTGAGCATGTTCGCTTTGATCCTCAGTCTTGCGGCCGGAATCAAGCCTATCATCACGTCCTCATCGGATGCCAAGCTGGAAGAGATCAAGAAGCTCGGCTCTGAAGAAAATCAAGTCATCTGCATCAACTACTCAACTCACGCGGACTGGGACGCGGAAGCAAGGAACCTCACAGACGGTCTGGGCGTCGACATCGTCGTAAACAATGTCGGTGCTACCTCCATGGAGAAGAGCATCAATGCGCTGGTCAATCGCGGCGGAACGATCTCTCTGGTTGGCTTCTTGGGCGGCATGCCGGATCAGAGCGAGATGCCCGATTGCGTTCTTCCGGTCATGAAGAAGACTGCCAAGCTTCAGTAAGCCAGTTCTATGTCGTATTGCTCCCGGAGCACCACTAACCGCATACCAGGGGCATCGGCGTCGGATCCACAAGAGATCAACAGGATCTGTGCGATTTCCTCACAAAGCACAAAGTCGATCTCAAGCCAATCGTTGACAAGAGGATTTTTGATTTCGAAGACGCCCTTGCAGCTTTTGAGTATTTGGGCTCTGGGAAGCACACTGGCAACGTTGTCATCAAGCTCTGAGAAGCCAGACGCGAATACTACATCCTTCTGTCGCATTAATCTGCCCGTCGTTATCAGTCTTGTTGTCTGGCAGATTACCTGTCTGAAGCGACGAATTTCGTTCCGGACATGTATCATTCCTTCCCTCGTTTCAGCACGCACATTAGTCACTTATAATGATAGCAGACATAGTCTGCCCCTACCAAGCTTTGCACAAGCTTGTCGTCACACACCATGCAGCCAGAAATCGTCGTTGTCTAAATTTTCTCGTCCATGTGGCGCCCTGCATGTGGCGCCCTGCATGTGGCTGGGGTGGCTTTCGCCAATGTCTCCCGCTATTGGTGGCTTTATCGTTCCCACTACATAGCCCGACTGCGTATGCGGAGAATTAATGTTACACATGAATATATGACAGGTTCTTTACAAACGGCAATGTATTCACAGAATCCTTCTTTCTGACCAAACTCGAGACGGTCGCGCCACTCCGTGGCCGCTGATCAGCTGCACACATCCGTGTGACCATTTTTCCATCAATGCAACTCGGCAAGCATGAACGACGCTCCAATCTTTGATGAGGAATGATCCCGAAAGAACAATCTCTCGTTCCGTGTAACAAATGGCCTGCTGAGCATCTCTCCACAGGTCGTCCAGCGTCCAGGTTTCAAGTCGCCTTAACGCCAAGATCGAGGTCGCTTTGGAGGTTTGTGGTACTCGATCTTTCTTCCGAGCCCTCATGCAAGCCCGTTACTGGATCTATCTCATTCGCATCTAATGTTCCGAGACGATGTCGTACGAGACGAGACTACAGCTCCGCCGCGCTACTGGTGGCATTCTGGAGTCAAAATATTGAAGTCTATGCAACTGATTGTCATACCACCACATGCTTTGAAGCATGTTCAAGGGGTCACGCCTCAGCTAAGAACAAGTATAAGAACAGACCGCAATCTGTTCGATAGCTCTCCCTCCCTTCGGTAGTTGTCGGATATCTCCATCCACTCAACTGACATTTGGCAAATTAACCACCACCATGCACGCTTCCCTTGCTCTCTTTGCTCTCGTTCCGGTCGCTTTGGGCTGTCTCAATGCTGACAGCAACAAGTGTGCAAGCTACATCAAGTATAACGCAGCAACGGCATCACCTTTCTGTGCGTCCTTCACCAAAAGCCTCGTCACTGCCACGACGGCTCTGCCGGCTTGGGCCACCAACTGTGACAACAAGCCCAAGCTTCTATCTGCAGAATGCTTTTGTCACTACACCGCCGGTGGTAGCCCTACACCAACATCGACCAAGCAGACGACAATGACGCCGACTACCATCGTCACCCGAACCACCACAGCCGCTGGCACTGGCACTGCTCCTACGGGCGTGAAGACTGTTCTCCCACAATCTTCTGGCGCTGTGGCCACCAACGCACCCATTTTGGTCTCTGGCTCGCTTGATGGCGGGATGAAGCTGTACGACCGTAGCCGTAAGTGGTCTAGATGTCACAAGTGAAGACCGTAAGATTGACAAGTCGCAGCACGCGTCTGCGCTGAGCAGGATGAGACGGGCGAGGCCGAGGCCATGTTCGTTCTCGAAGACGGTGCTACGTTGTCTAATGTCATCATCGGGCCCAACCAGGCCGAAGGAGTCCATTGCCGTGGTCAATGGTGAGTTCCGATTCCTTCGACCTCCTTGCAGAGTTTCCACGACTGACATCTGATAGTACCCTGTAAGTTGATAATTAGTTCGCTCGAGGCCTCACGGCGACTAACACGTCCAGCATCAATGTGTGGTGGCAAGACGTTTGCGAAGATGCTCTGTAGGTTATCACAACGGAGTTTCGCGTGTGATCTTCCACGCTGACACTCTCCAAGCACCGTCAAGCAGACCAGCGGCAAGACCAGTGTCATCGGCGGCGGCGCCTTCGGGGCTTCAGACAAGATCTTTCAATTCAACGGCTTCGGTAAGCTTCATCAGCAGCTATGAGTGCTCACTGGGTCTACAAAATGATTAACTTCTACTCCCAGGCACCCTCGACATCAAGAACTTCTACGCAGCAGACTACGGCAAAGTCGTGAGATCATGCGGTAACTGCAGCGGCAACGGGGGTGCTCGCCACATCGTCATTGACAACGTCCTTGCGCGTAACGGTGGCGTGCTCTGCGGCATCAACACAAACTACGGCGACACTTGCACGATCTCCAACAGCTGTCAGGACAAGAACAAGACATGCGACAAGTACGAGGGCAACAACACAGGCAAGGAGCCGAAGAAGATCAGCTCTGGACCCGATGATCAGTACTGTAAAGTCACCGCGTTCACTACTGGTTGTGCAGCATGAGGAAAGTCTGTTCGCCCGCGGTAGCTTGACTCGGTGCTGGTGGAGAAGGACTGCTGGTGTCGGAGGGGAAGAGTGATCAGGAGGTGCAGTTTAATTCACAGCCGCGACCATGACCTATTGCGTGACAGGCGACGTTCACGCTTGCTCAACATATGGTGAGAATATCGGTAAGCAGGAATATTGTCACAGCAGTAGTAGCCTCAATTAATGTTGTCTCGCATTATTCTCGCCAATAGTAAATCCCCACTCCTCAGCAACAGACTCGATGTTTCCTCTTCCAAACTTTCGCTCATCGGCTACCGCGTGGTGTAGCCTCCATTTGCAAAGATAGTCTGACCAGTTATCCAACGCCCCGAAGTACACAAGAAAGTCACAATGGGAGCAATATCCGCAACCTCCGTCAGACGGCCCTCCATCGCCATGGACTTGTGGAATGCAACAGCGTCGTCGGATTCTTGGGGGTAGAAGAATGCTGTGGATTGAGCCTCACCGTTAGCAATGATAGACAGCATGTTCGGGCGGGGTGCAAAATAGACGTACGTGTATCCATAGGACCTGGGCCGATCGCATTGACGCTGATGCGTCGGCTAGACAGCTCTTTCGCCACGCCGCGAGTGAAGTGTTCGACGGGAGCTTTGGAGCCTGCGTATGAGGTGTAGAGCCCGGTGAAGGCTGCCAGGAGAGAAGTGACGATCGTGATGATCTTCCCACCTTCTTGTACTACTTTCGCGGCTTCCTTCATGATCAGGAATGCTGCTTTCGAGTTGACGCTGCCATCAGTGTTAGCGGTGTCATCGTAAACTGGCTGGAAACCAGAAGTGGACTCAATCGACTCACGCGAACATAGTGTCGTACTCCGCCTCCGAGATCTCGGCGATCGCTTTCTTCAAGACCATGCCCACCGTGTTAACGACTATATTCACTTTGCCATGCTGAGCGACAGCTTCTTTGAAGAGCTTCTCGACCGCAGTGCCGGTGGTCAAGTCACCCTGATGGGTGGAGATGATCGAGTCTTTGTACGTGCTCAGCAGTTCGTCCTTCAAAGCAGCGGTGCTGTCTTCGCTCGGAGAAGAGTTGTAGTGCAGAACGAGGTTGGCACCTTCCTTCGCCAAGCTGCGAGCGATTTCAGCTCCCAGGTTCTTGCCACCGCCGGTGATGAGAGCTGTTTGGCCGCGAAGAGACATTTTCTCGAGATGGGAAATCTTGGGAAGTGGTTAAAGATTGTTTTCGAACAAGTGAGGTATCGTAGTGAGGGTGTCGGAAGAAAAGCTCCAGCATAGTCGATGTGAGCAGGACCTTTATACAAGAGCCGGGCTGATGTGCGATGAGCCCATGGTTGCATGAAGTCGCTCGCAAGCTGTCTTGACGGTGCATTCGGGCCACATATTGTGAGAGACGCTAGTCTCTAATGCAGTATACACGACAGACACAATAGGAAACCAAGTGTAGGGTATAGGCAGGTACCATGGCAATCCATGCCGAGATGTCAGCAGGCCCATTGGTACAGTAGTGTAGATCTCAAGTTTTCAACTCTAGAAAGGACTGTGTTGTCCCTTTACAGTTTAGGTTTTGGCACGCGAAGGGCGGCACCAAGCGGCTCGAGATTCGAGCTTTATCTTGCGTGGAGATGCTAGAAACCAGACCACTGTCTATCCATTGAGGTGATGCAACCCTTCTCGCTATGCTCAACAGCTTTGCGCGAAATTATTCCACAGTTCTCGGTGAATGAAACAACCGAAACTCAGCAAAACCCAACGGCAAGAGACAGCCATCAAACCTCGACGCGAAAACAGTCCCCTCCAAGCGCAACAAGCTCTAAAGCTCTCACATGCTAACCTGCTGCCGAGATCCCAGCCTGCACTCTGCAGCAAGAGCGCAACTGCGACAGGCGCCCTCACCGCCGAATAGCTCTCACGAGGCTGGTATGCGTTGCTGATACCGCGCTGCGCTTCAGTAAGACCGCCTGACAGCATCGCTCCAAAGGCATTAGTAGGGCATACATTGCATCGCGTACGCAAACAGTATGCGCCGCAGGCAATACCACCAACTCAACATCACGCGTTGCCTGCTCCAGAGGCTCGAATGGATGCATACCCTTGGAGGAAGCTGCATGGTCCCAGTTCATGTCGAAAGCATTCTGATCGACGCAGGGTTCTCTCATCCTCCTCGAAAAGGCCCGTGCACTTCCCTAAAAGGGACGTCACACTGCCGATTCGATGTAGCTCGAGGAGAGGGCTCCGGCGCATGAAGTTCACATGTGCTTCGTGGCAGCCCTATGGGTCTTACCATTGTTCGGTGACGGGCAAACAGGTTTTATGCGCAACAGAGACCTACTTCAAATGGGAATGGCAAGATACCACGCAATAGGAAGCATCGTCACATTAAACATAACGAGAAGAAAGATTAAAGTTCATAAAACAATTTGAGTTTGACAAAGTTTCATTGAGTTTCTCTCATCTCGCGAACATCACTTACTACCCAGAGTCCTCGAGACATGCATGATGCAAGAGTTCGATCTGAGGTTCAGGGATTCTCTCACAATTCATCGCGGAGAGGAGAGAAAGAAGAAGAAAGAAAGAAAAGAGAAAGAATTGAAAGTCACTCGGGAAAAATTGTTCCCAAGTCTGCTTATGCTCCACTCCTTGCATGCAGATAGAACCTGGCAAACGCCTCCACATTACTGCGCGCCGTGTCTCCTTCTCCTGCCTTGCAAAGAAAAAAAAAGTATGCCGTCGGGAAAGGGATGCTGGTTGGATGCTGGGACAACGCGGCGTGGGGTATCTATCGTATGTATGTCATGCTGTCATAAATATGTCCGTTGAGTTGTACGCATCGTGGCGTGGGGTATCGGTTGTCCTGCCATTAGAGAGAGGAAGGAGAAAAGCAAAGCGTCGGATGGGATCTGATCAGAAAGCGTGCCAATGCGGCTGGCTCCATCCTCGTCTATCATACTGTCGTAGATATGTCCGTTAAGTTGTACGCATCGTGGGGTGGGGTATTATTTATCCGTCCAAGGAAGAAAGGAAGAAAACGAAGAGTCAATAGTCGGATGCGCATCACGCGCCAAATCCAGAAAGTCGTCCCAATGTGGCGAACTCCATATTAGATAGGAGAATGCTATCGCTCAAAGGCTGATGGCCTTATTAGAGGTGTACGTCTCGATTTACTTGAGACGCTCGTTGAGCCTGCGGGTAACAGATCGAGCGCAAGCAGGGGCACTGATCTCATAGTCGCGACCGGAGCTCGCAGTCGTTCCCGGGGTTACGTGTGTTGGGGTGAGCTCCGTAGAAGTGTTCAAGTCTTTGGCTGCGGCGCTGACAGCAGAGCTTGAAGTGGACGCCGCAGCATAGCTACTGCTTGTCTTGAGAATGGAGCGCGGCATCTGCATCGTGCGGTGCGTGCCTGGAGATGCATTTGTGAGAGATTTTTCGTTAAGCAAGCCCTTCGAGGAGAGCAGCCCAGACTGTGACGCATTTGTAGCAGCGCTGTTCTTGGGCGCCTCCTGGATGTCGTCAACTGTGTCTTCGTCGTCGCTAAACATGGCGTTCTCAGCATCCTCAGGTGCGACATGGGTAACCCCACATGGGATGAAGCGGCTTATATTCTTCGACTCGTCCAGGCGAACACGCTTCTGCTGCTTGACCTCAGACGCTTGGCATGGTTGCGCCGAGGCCAGAGGTTGCTGGTGTTGCTGTTGAGGTGTCGGCAATGCGTTGTTCGGCTGATAAGCAGTATGGCCACGCTGTTCCTGCTGCCCGTAACGTCTCGAGTGGAACCGTTGTAAGTCGTACCCAGCTTTGATCTGATCGGCATTGCGATCGTACGGCGCCTGTGGCGTACTTTGGTGAGCATAGATCTGAGTGTTTGGTTCTAGCGACATCTGCCGTTGTTGTTGCGCGTGTGGTCCCTGCTGTGGTGGCTGACATGCACGTGGTGGTGGTCGCATGCTATGATTGTAACCTCCGCACCACTTGCGGACGTAAGTAGGTGCGACCATAGCTCGCTGCTCTCTCCGGTATTTCGGGGCAGTCTCATCATTGATCGCCTTGTGGTCCAGCGCAGGATCCGGGCTGTAGTAGCGGAGAACCTCGTAGTTACCGGTATTGCAGTGGCCCGTTGTGTCGGGAACCTTTTCGGAAGATGTATCTGGCCGAAGACCGTGAACACCAGAGTCGCGACGAGCGTCTTCCTGCGCATTGCGGGTTGCAAGCTCCGAACTTTCGATAGATGAGATGCTTTCGACGGTTGATCCGATCGAGGCTGTCCGCATTTGGAAGCCTGTTGAGTGGAATGTCCCATCTTCACTCACGCTGAAGGTGATCGGTGTTGATGAGCGCATCGAGAGTCTCTGAGAAGCACTGCTACCCTGAAGCAAGATCGGTGAGAGTGGAGGTGTCCTTGTTTCTTGTATAGTGCCGGTCTTCTCTTCTTTTAGCTTTTCGACACGCTCGTTATAAAGGCAAACGAGTGGGTGATCCTCGATCTTTAAGCCTCCGGGGCCATATAGCGAACATGTCCCGGGACCACGTAGGTCTCGATCGATCATTGTTTTGACGAGTTTTAGAGGCGCATCCCTGCGATGTCTCCAGCGGCCGAAGAGAGCCATGTCCTCGTCGCCCTGCATCATACGGTCGACGATGGCAAGGCAGGCTTCACTTCTCGGCATTGGCGGGTAGTTCTCGAGAGGGTCACTATAGCTAGTAATGACTTCGATAAATTGGTCGGAGCTGTTGTCCCGATCGTGCTCTGGGACATAGCGGTGGTCGAAAATGTCGGCATCCCTCGAGAGCATATCCCCATAGTCCCTCAATTTCGCGAAGTCGGCATGTGCCGGGTCGCGAAAGATGTCGTGAGGCTCGTAGATTTCTGTCGGACCTGACGCCTCGAATTTGGACATGTCCACGGAGCGTGGTGGCGTGGGCTTAAGCTGGCGCATACCGGGAATGACGATTTCGGCTGCCGGGCGCTCAACTGGCAACGGGAAAACGACTCTCTCATTCGAGAAAATCGAACCTGCTGGACCCACTGACGGGAGAGACACGGCAACAGCTTTCTTCGGCTCGACTGTCTGTCGGTGACCAAGCGCGCTGCTCACTGCACTACCTGTGGCCTGGTCGTGCCTCTCGCGCGAAGCTTCGAGGTCCTCCTGCGACAGTTTTAGTCTTGCGTAAAAGTTTGGACGGGTCAACATACCATGTGCTCATGAAGTGCGTGAGTCGCATGCGCTCTCTTGACGGCATCTCTCCAGTCTTGCTCGTTGCGCTCAGCGCGTCCGGCTGTAGCTAAATGCGAAGTCAGCTCATGTTTTGCTGCAACCAGATGGGTGAACTCACTGAATTCGTAAAGCCATTTCTTCACAGGGCGGACGCCCGAGTCGGCGATGAAGTCAACGACTTGGTCGGCTGTAGGCAGCTTGCTGTAGAGCGCCGCAGTCCAGGTCTGGACTCCTACATGTTGGTTAAGTATATGCGCATCGGCGCGGCATGCGACCAAGTGCAAGCTTTGATGCGCCGTCGGTTCCGAGTAGTGCTTGATCGATGCCCACATCCCCGTTCGCTCAACTTTGTCCATTGTCTCGCTCGCTCGCTCGACTTTGCCCTTCCCCTCGACTCTGCGCTCTGCTGCTGCTTTGTCCGCCGCCATGTCAATCGCAAAGCTTACCTTCCTTGTCATGATGAAGGCCAGATGATTGTGATGCGAAAGCTAAGTGCTTTAGAAGGAGTGGTGGCGTGCGCGTGTCGTCTTTAGTGAAAGTGGCCGAGTCAGGTGAGAAGTGGGTGCGGGTGTCGGACGCGAACCAGCGCGGCCAGTGAAGTGGCAATTTGGGATTACAGTGAGGGTAAACAAAGTGCGCGCAAGCGTTGGCGGCTGTGAGAGAGTTTGTGGTGCGATTGCAAGAGAGGAATGGATTTCGTGTGCGCGAAAGATGGTGGATGCATGAGGAGGTCGGGCTTGAAGAAGCGCACTGAGGGACAGTGAAGGTAGCGGGGCTCCTCCTCCAGCGGGGGACGATGTAGTGAAGTGCAGCGACGTTGTGCTCGAGGTGCGCGCGCGAACAGACGTCACGGCAATGTGGGTGGTTGGGCGCGCGGCGGGCGGTGCAGGTCGCGGGGCCCTTGCGAACAGCGTACGGTGGACGAGATGGACTGAATGGTAAGGACTGTAGCGCCTGCAGTAACAGACAGAGTGAGAGTGATCTTAATGGTGAATCGTATGGCTACCAGTGAGAGGAGAGTTGTTCGTAGGCGCGGCGCATGAGGTGAGGTCGGAACAAGAGTCCATGCCGGTCCCGTGAGATGGGTGGAAACGTGGTGGCCACGTTGGGCTCCTTCCTGCCCTGAAGCACCTGCCAGCATATCATGTCGAGCCTTTATGAAGCTTGTCAACGTACATCTGCTGTCTGTGTGTTTTGTGTGCGAGAGCAAAAGAGACCAAGACCGGCGCATACTCGACCTGCACGTCCTTGTCGACACAGGCGGCATATCCCATTCGCACCCTCGAGATACACCTTCGCACCTTCCTTGCTCTTGCCCTTGCCCTTGCCCTTGCCACCTCGCTCGACAGCGTGTCTTGGGAGGGGGACTGAGGAGGTCTCCTCATCATGTCTACAACTTCTTCGCAGCATCACTTATGACTGCCACCTTACGTGAGTCGCACACACGCGATTCACATGTGTTGATGGTGAAGGCACATTAATCACCATCATCAACAAGACGTCGAGGAGACGTGAAGTCCGCGCGACTTGAGACAACGCCGATTGTCGGCCTCCGACTCGGCCTCGCCCATGCTCAAGTCCTCAGGACCCGCTGATGGCGCAATTGCGAGTCACGGCGAGATGAATTCATCCACCCAGGACAATACTCCGATCTGCTTTTTCGTCTCTACCACATAATCACACAATCAATCTCATTGGACTCCACACCCCACACAACAATGGCAACGTAAGTGCTCTCGACCTGCCGCCCACGAAATATTTCCCATCTCATCCCATCGTGCCCCTCCACGACCCCGCCATCGGCCTTTGCAGCGAGAGACTCAACACTATTCACATTCACAAATCCTAACACAATGCCACAGCAACATCACATGGCACGCCGGTCTCACCCGTGAGGAGCGCACCGACCTCCGCAAGCAGAAGGGTGCCACCGTCTGGTTCACCGGTCTCTCTGCCTCTGGCAAGTCCACCATCGCCATTGCTCTCGAGCAGCACCTCCTCCACCTTGGTCTCCAGACCTACAGACTCGATGGCGACAACGTCCGCTTCGGCCTGAACAAGGACCTTGGCTTCTCCCCCAAGGACAGAGAGGAGAACATCAGGCGTATCGCTGAGGTAAGCGTGGACAGACGCTTCAAGAACTGGGCCAAAGTCGCTAATACGCTTTCTCACAGGTCGCCAAGCTGTTCGCCGACAGCACCACCATCGCCCTCACGTCCTTTATCTCTCCCTACAAGGCCGACCGCCAGATCGCCCGTGACCTCCACAACGACACCAAGAACAACGAGTCTCCTCTTCCCTTCATCGAGGTCTTCATTGACATCCCCGTTGAGGAGGCTGAGAAGCGCGACCCCAAGGGTCTGTACAAGAAGGCTCGCGCTGGCGAGATCAAGGAGTTTACTGGTATCAGCGCTCCTTACGAGGCTCCCGAGAACGCCGAGATCCACATTCACAGCGAAAAGACCAGTGTGGAGGAGGCCGTCAAGATCATCGCCGACTACCTCCAGGAGAAGGGTCTGTTGAAGTAGATTGATATATATGGCGATGGCCGGCCAGCGGATATATTTTGAAAAGACGCCTGCAGCGTATGAGAATGCTGCGGCGACTAGAAAATGAACACGAATGATACTCCAATAGTTGTTTCCTGGTCACGATGGACTCACGAGGCTCCCGCGTTGCAGATTGCAGACAATGATGCCATGAGGCTCCGCCGCCGCTTACAATCGCTTGTGCTCAGACAGGACAAAGAACTCAGACCCCAGAACCCCACAACAAACGATCTCCGACACTCGGCGCTCTCTTTCAGGTCCAGGACCAGGTGAACCTGACAGCGGAATGCATCGGGAGCAGCCGATGCCATCGAAGAAAACCAGTCGCAGCGTGCGATAACCAAAGAACTTTGGGAGTCTAGCGAAATCTCGATAACAAAACGCCTGGAGCCGACGGTTGCCGTGTGATTTGTTGTCGAATCGGCAGCGCGCTGGACTGGCCGCGATTTCGCCGCCGACTGCGGGCTGTCTTCTCCACCAAACTTCATCCCACCTCTGGTCTGAAGCTCGAGACAAAAGCTCAAAGCCGCGGCCAGCCGCGCAGGCGCATTGGCTGGAGCTCTCAAAAGTCAACATGCTCACTCTGCCTTTCTTAAGTTGGTCTGCATCTGCTCTGCTTGCTTGAGCATTGTGATCTTTTCCAGTATAGCACTTCTCACAATGGCCGCCACTCGCTCTCCTCTTACCCTCTCGAGGGCTTCCGCGCCCACAGTGTCGCTCGCCGGCAAGGCCTCTGTCGCGACTCTCGCGACCTTCCAGATCCCCAAGGTCGACAACGAGCCTAACGTAAATTCTTGTCAAATCCATTCGATCCAACAAGCGACAAACACTGACCTCTCCACCAGAAACACTATGCAAAGGGCTCTGCCGACCGCGCAAAGCTCCAGGAAGCCGTCAAGGCCCTCCGCCAAAAGGCTCCCATCGAGGTTCCCTTCGTTGTCGGAGGCAAGGAGGGCAAGTCCTCTTCCGTTTCCCAGCAGCCCAACCCTGCAGCTCACGCCGAGTCCGTCGCCTCATGGCACAGCGCCTCCTCCGCCGACGTCTCCAGGTCCATCGACGCCGCCCTCCAGGCCAAGAGCTCCTGGGAGCAAATGCCTTTCGCCGACCGTGCTGCCATCTTCCTCAAGGCAGCCGACCTTGTCAGCACCAAGTACCGCTACGACATCATGGCCGCCACTATGTTGGGTCAGGGCAAGAACGCATGGCAGGCAGAGATCGACGCCGCGGCGGAGCTGTGCGATTTCCTGAGGTTCAACGTGCAGTACGCACAGGACCTTTACGCACAGCAGCCCGTACACAACAGCCCGGGTGTCTGGAACAGGGTGGAATACAGAGCTCTGGAGGGTTTCGTCTACGCGATCACCCCCTTCAACTTCACAGCCATTGCTGGCAACCTTCCCGCAGCACCGGCGCTGATGGGTAACGTCGTTGTCTGGAAGCCCAGCCCTGGCGCCATGGCTTCCAACTGGCTCTTGTACAAGATCCTCCTCGAGGCTGGCCTTCCCGCGAACGTCATCCAGTTCGTGCCTGGTGATGCCATTGAGGTGACCAAGGCTGTCATGTCCCACCCTGAGTTCTCTGCTCTCCACTACACCGGTTCCACTGCCGTCTTCCGCTCCCTGTACGGCCAGATCGCCAACGGTGTCGCCGAGGGCAAGTTCAAGGGCTACCCACGCATCGTCGGTGAGACTGGTGGCAAGAACTTCCACCTGCTCCACAAGTCTGCCGATGTCCACAACGCCGTCATCAACACCGTCCGTGGTGCATTCGAGTTCCAGGGTCAGAAGTGCTCCGCCACCTCTCGTGCCTACTACCCTCAGAGCATCTGGGAGCAGGCCAAGCCCATGCTCCAGTCCGAAGTCTCCAAGCTGAAGATCGGCTCCCCTGAAGAGTTCGACAACTTCATCGGCCCCGTCATCCACCAGCAGTCCTTCGACAAGCTCTCCAAGGTCATCGACGACGCCAAGACCGACTCCGAGCTCGAGCTCGTCGTAGGCGGCAAGTACGACAGCTCCAAGGGCTACTACATCCACCCCACCATCTACCGCACCACCAACCCCAACCACCCCCTCCTCTCCACCGAGCTCTTCGGCCCCGTCATCTGCATCTACGTCTACGACGACGCCCCCGCGAACGCCTACGCCGACATCTGCGATACCATCAACAAGACCTCCGAGTACGCCCTCACCGGCGCGATTTTCGCCCAGGACCGCGAGGCCATCCGCTTCGCCGAGGAGAAGCTCCGTGACGCCGCCGGCAACTTCTACATCAACGTCAAGAGCACCGGCGCCGTCGTCGGCCAGCAGCCTTTCGGTGGCGCTCGCGCTTCCGGCACCAACGACAAGGCCGGCTCCGCTAACTTGCTCAGCCGCTTTGTTAGCATGAGGGCTATCAAGGAGAGCTTCCTGAACGAGTCTGTCGTTGAGTACCCCTCTAACGAGGTGTAAACGATCTCTTGCCTTTACTGAACTTTGTGTTTCGTCGATTTGAGCGTTTGTTATTACCATCCATGGGTCAGGACAGTCGGGATCAAGAATTGTCCGGGGAGGCGTTTTTTGCAACATATCTGTGTGCATTTTTATGGATCTAGTGTGTGCGATATAGAGATATGGTCGAGACCATAAGATAACCGATCATGAGAAAAAAGAAGAACATTTACTATTATTCAATCTAGGTGTTTATCTCATTTGCACAGACGTTGCTTGCTTTCTCGAAGATGTGATGTAGCACTGACTGCAGCTTGCTGTATTTGACTTGTCGTGTGTTCAAAGTCAAATCTCGGCTTTTCTAGTGCAGCAAAACACTTGCAACAAAAACGCAGAGCGGGCAGATGTGCTCGAGTGATGATACAGGACCGCGGGTGCTGCCTGCCTGCCTTCTCCACATCGCGACGACAACGGCGATTGCGCGTTTTGAGTTGCACGTGTTACGCCTCTGTCTTTTTCAAACAGATGCAGACAACCGCAACAGCTACTACCGTTTACCGTACCGTGGAGGTGGCAACAAGAAGTCTCAATCGCACCATCAATCGATCGATCGATCAATCAATCAATCATCGGCATCAGAGTTTCGAGTTCGCAGCGTGGCTATCCATGATGGGATCAACATCCCCTGCTCCAAGGGATGGATATTCGTCGCGAACTGAACCAGTGCATCTTCTCAGAAACAGCAGCATCACAAGCACAGCGACATCGCACGAGAATCATGAAAATCACCACCAAAAGGGAGGATAGTTGTTCATCGTATCAAAGTTGAACCCATATCTTGTATTAACCACATTATACCATCTCTGCCGTTTCGGACTATAGACAGAAGCAGACAGAGAAAGAGGGAGGGAACATATAAAAGGGACTCGCGCGAAGAAAAATCAGAAATTAAGAAAGTACTAAAAAAGCAGTCAGGGTATCTTGTGCGGAGGGCTTTAGCCTGCCAAAAAGGAGGGCTGAAATCAAGCCAGCAGCAGATCAAAACCAATCATAACGCGGCACACGCATAATTGTAATAACAAGGAGAGAGAGGCTTTGAACCTCGAGGGAGTGGACGACGACGTATCCGTCACTTTCAGCCAGTCAGCTAGGCATACTAGGCGCTAGCGGTGACCTGAGTGGAAGGGGCGACGCCAACTGCCTCGGGCTTGTTCTCCTCCTCAGTGGCAGGGACGACGGGAGCGCCGACAGCGCGAGCGGCGGTGGTCTCGGGGTCGGAGACAACAGGGGTGGTCTCGTCGGCCTTCTTCTCAGTCACAGCAGGGGCGGTGGTCTCCTCAGTGACGGGGGCCTTGCCGTCAGCGGCGACAGGAGTGGCGTTCTCCTTCTTGGGCTGGATGCGGTTGAGGGCCTTGCTGGCACGGCGACCAAGGTTGCCGAGCATGGACTGACGCTTGTTGCCATTGGGGGAGGTGGCCTCGGTGGTCTTGGGCTCATCGACGACAGCAGACTCGTTGGTGGCCGGGACGGCAGCAGGAGTGGTCTCAGCGACGGGCTCCTCGACCTTGACGGGCTCGGCAGCGACGACGTCGTCCTTGGCGGGGACATCCTTGGCGGGGACGACCGGGGCGGCAGTCTCGGTCTTGGGCTGCTCCTTAGCGGCGGCAGACGGGCTCACGCTACGATCCCGCTTGTTGAGGAAGGGCAGGCCGGAGAGGAAGTTCTTCTTCTCCTTGCTGGGGGTAGCCTCAGCGGTAGGCTTGGTGGCCTCTGTGGTAGGCTCGTTGATCTCAGGCTTGGTGGCCTCAGTAACGGGAGCAACGACAGGAGTCTCGATGGGCTCGGTGGTTGCAGTCTCGGGAAGCTGAGGAGCAGACTCAGAGACGGTGGCGTCCTTGGCCGGGACCTCGGGCTTGAGCTCAGCCTCCTTCTCGCCCTTCTCCTTGCTGGGAGACTTCAGGCTTCCCCAGGCGCTGGGGATTCTGCCGAAGATGCTGCCACGCTTGGAGGGCTTAGCAGCCTTCTCCTCGGGAGTGGCAGTGGTGTCAGCGGCGACAGGGAGGGCCTCAACGGGCTTCTCCTCGACGGGAGCGACAGTGGTGGCGGCAACGGGCTCAGCTGAGTGACTGTCAGTACGGTTGCCTGAATCAAAGGACAGAATTGCATGCTTACCGACGGCAGAGCTCTCGGCGGCGGGAGTCTCGGTGGTGGCAGCGATAGGAGCGGCAGCGACGACGGGAGTGGTCTCGTCAGCCTTGGCCAGATCCTTCTCGACGGCCTTCTCCTCCTTGACAGCCTCCTTCTCGTCCTTCTTCTCCTCCTTCTTGACGTCGTGCTCCTCCTTCTTGCCCTTCAGGCGGTTGAGCATGCCACGGGAGGTGGAGCGGCTCTTGGTGTTGTTCTTCTTCTTGAGCTCCTCATCCTCGCCGTCGGAAGAGCCAACGCGCTTGGGCTCAGCAGAGTCGACCTCGGTGCTCTTCTTGGGAAGAGAAGGCTTAGCGACACCGGCAGCACCAACGACGTGGGGAGCGTCTGTAGAGAAGCTGTTAGCCTGTAATCTATGAGTCACTGAATAATTCACAAACATACTCAGCTTCTCGATCTCAGACTTGTAAGTCTCGCTGTCACGGACGGACTCCTTGGAGGCCTTGCCAAGCTCGATCGACTTCTCGATCGACTGGTACCAGCCGTCACGCTCAGCATCGTTGCTGGCCTTGAAGCTGTGCTTGTGGCCGGAAATCTCGAAAGTGAACTCGTGGGGAGAGGCCTTCTTGAGGTCGGTGGCCTCGTAGAGGGGAATGACACCAGCGGGCTGGGTGCGGTCACTCTCACCCTTCTTGTTGAAGAAGAGCAGGCCCTTGCCGGTCTGGCTGGCCCAAGCAGTGACGGGGTGTGAGACCTCGGACTTCTCGCCACGGAGGTAGAGACCAAGGTTCTGGGGAGTGACAGCAGAGTCGCTGAGCCAGAACTCCTTCTGGGAGAAGATGAATTGCCTATGGTGCTGTTAGTTTTTGAACTTGTTCAATCTGCAATCGAGCTACACCAATACTCACTTCAGCAGACCGGGAGCCTTGTAGCCGAGCTGACCCTCAGTGATGGGCTCGGCGACCTTGGCCTCGGTGACAGGTGCAACAACCTCCTCGGCCTTCTCCTCGGTGGTGGCAGGTGCGGCAACGGTCTCCTCAGGCTTGACGGCATCGGTGGTGGCGGTGGCGGGAGCTGCCTCGGTGGTGGTGGTGGTGGTGGTGGTGGCAGTGGTGGTAGGCACAGCGGTTTCCTCAGCAGCAGGGACAACAGGAGTCGAGGTAGGCGCAACAACAGCCTCGGTGGGCAGGGCGACGGGGGTTTCGTTGACGGCAGACATGTTGTCGATTAGAGCCGGAGGCAGTCGGTAGAGGGGAGGAGTTGAGTTTGCGGTTGGGATTAGTGTATTAGGAGTGGTGTGACCGCGCTCGCAGAACGTGGCCGGGTATCAAAGGCGGAAAGGGAGGGAGTGCCGGGGCAAGCTCAACGACGACTGGGTATCACGACGTAGCAAAAGAGAAGTGGTGTGTATGGATGGGGGAGAAGGGCAATAAGAGGGGAGAAGTTTCAGTTTTGAAGGAGAGCGTGCTGCTGCAGCACATATTGGACGCACGGGCATGGGAGAGAAGGAGCAAGCGAGATTGATTAGAGGCCGCACCAGCCAGCCGGCAACGGCGCGCGTGATTCACGGGGACTGCATCTTCGCCGATAATGGCTAGCCGGGGGATGTGAGAGGGCGAGCGGCGGAACAGATCGCGACTGGCGGCAGCAAGACGTGTGCGTGTGTGTAACGCGGGTGGTGGTGGTGGTGGTGGTGGCAGGCAAGCTTGGTGATGCAGCAGGGCGGGCATATGCGTCGCTGTATGGCTGTATGGCTGGCTGTATGCCTGCAGGCCACCTCCAGCACGCCCTGTACCCTTGCGCCCGCTAGCTCCCACTAAACCATCCGTGACCCGCGCTAGCCGAGAGCTTAAGTGGGCGGCCCGCTTGGGGATGGCGCTCGGCTGTCTTGTGTGGGAGAGGCAGAAGTCTTGGTCGTGCTGCTGTGTCGGGCGTCCTCTCGAGCCTCCATCCATCAGAACCACACCACCGTCACGTGCCTGGCCCTGTATCGATACCTGTGATACCTCGCTGCACCTCGTCGTCATCCCTCGCCCGTCCGATAAACATGTACACTCCGTATGCATCACGCGTCCACGCACTCCCGCAGTACTGCCCAGCCTGCCCTCGACTCTCCCCCTTCTCGTGCCACTCACACAAACCCCCCACTCACCCGTCCACCCCCTTCAACGGCCAAATCTCCTCTTGGCTGGCGCGCACGCTCTCTGAAACAACGTCGCCCGGCACCCGGCAGATCTTCACGAAGCGCGACGCCCACCCACCCCAATCACCGCCCAGCACATCACCTCTCGTCTCCGATTGCCCTCCCACCCACGCGCGCGCGCGCTGCTGACCTGCGAGCCTGCTAACCCTGTCTCTGCTGAAACCTGTTCATGTTTGAGGAGGTAGACGAACCACGATTGATGTTCTTCTGGACTGTAACCATCGCCACTGTCATCCCAAGCGAGCGCGATGCTGCTGATGCTGCCGCTGCCGCTGACAGGCGCACTGCTATCTTTGTATCGCTAGCCTGCCTTGTGCTATCTCGTCATGTCCATAACAATCTTTCGGCGCATGTGCATCTCGAGATTCGCCAGCCACTCGCTAATCATCCTCCGACATTATCGACCGCGAGTCACTACACCGTACGCAATCGGTCCATCTCGAGTCACCAACAGACAATCCCCAATACCCAACCAATCGAACAGCCCAGCCATTCCAATAATCATAATAACAATAATGTAACGAAAAATAAAAATAAAAATCGTTCACACCGATCGCAACGTCGAATTATCGTCCCTCGCCTCTCTCTCTCTCCCTCCTGAATCCAACGTCTGCAGTAGAAACCTGTAGAGTCCAGATCTCCCGCCAGCGCCAGCACAAACCCCTCCGAGATCAACGCTGGCGCGAGCAACCCCTTTGCCCTTGGTGGTTGACCCTTTCTGTTGCGGCTCTGCCGTGCGAGTATATTTCGATGGCTGGGTTGTGAGATTTTATTTCCAACACAAACAGCAACACCTCCATGTGCTCCTAGCCGTGTTGAGAGACCGCGACGACGCGCCCGTTATTCTTGACCATACCAAGCCAGAGCTACAAGCTACCTACCACCGATCTAGTCGCATCACGCCACGTCGTCGTCGCGCGCCGAAAACTCTATACGGCTCCTGTTTCTCCCGTGGTCTGTCGCGTGCCAGCTCGCATTTTTTTTTTTTGGCTGGCCTGGGAGGAATTGTTGGGTACACCTCTACCTCACCCTGACTTAGTCATGTTCGCCATCTTGCTCCTCGATAGTGCGTGCGTCAGAACCACGACTTCTGGCACCCACCGTGTGCTGGCAAGACAGCTTAGCCAGGCAGGAGCCGCCCGCCAGACCTCACATCATCTTCGATCTGCCCCCGATCCTCTCTCTCTCTCTCTCTCACGAAAGCTGCTCTGTCAACTTTGCACGTGCAATCAAACACCCATGAATCTTTAGAGTTCGCAATGCTCAAGGGTCCCATCATAGTACAATTCAGCTTCGTAACACCCGCTCGAATCACTGACAAGAGACTGGAATTGACCCAAATCTACCATTCACTCTCAGTAAATTTGCAGAGCCACGTAAACACTCCCTCCGCCCCCAGCCCCCGTCCCGACGTCAGATCAAATGAGCGCCCGAATCTAGAATTCCTGACTGTAGCAAGGATTAATCGTCGTGAGCAGGCTTGACGGACAGCTTTCCCTGTCAGCACAAAGCAAAACGTCCAGCCCGGTACTTTCTGCTTTGCCCCACCCACCCACACCTCGCGACCTCACCTTCACCGACTGCCGTCATGTCATGTGCGCGAACGAGACTACCCTAGATTGTTCCAGGCGAGCCAGGTTGGCAAAATTTGGTGGGCGTGCGCATGCGCACGCGGACGTCGCACGCCTTGGGCTTGCGCTTGCGTAAGGCGAGGCGGTGATGGCGTAGTGCAGGATGCAGCTGCAGCTGCGGCTGCGGATTGTCCAGGTGGGTTTGCGATCACGTGAGGGTGTAATTGTTATCTTTTTTTTTTTGACATCCATGGTGTGACTACGGACTGGGTGATTGGGATGATACCTTCACATAGTACTTCCTTTTCGTTTTTTTTTTTGGACTGCATGTACAAACGCTAATGGGGGGGGTATACACACGGCGCGCGCGCAAACATACACTTCAACGAGTCTCTTCTTCTTCTTCTTCTTCTTCTTCTTCTTCTTCTTCTTCTTCTTCTCCCTCCTCCTACTGCATGCCAGATTCCCACACTGTGAGAACATCTCCCCTTTCTTCCATTAATCAAATTCGCTCAAAGCATTCCAACAACAGTCCTTTCCTATTCGCATCTAACTAGCAGTAATCAACACATAACTAGTGATAGCATTCATCCTCTCCGCACTCAACTTCATCACAACCTTCAGCAACTCCCGCGCAACCTCGCCGTCCTTTTCCTGCAATTTTTCCCACGCTTCCGGTGTCAACTGCCACGCCACGCAGTCGAGCTCCGCCACAACACTGCTCGTGCGCTGCGTGCCGCTGAAGAAAGGTAGCTCGCCACATGTCGTGCCAGCCACTATGCTCTCGTGGTAGTTGCCCTGTTCGAGGAAGTACTCTGCGCGCAGGATGCCTGATTGCAGCAGGTAGAAGCCGTCGGGCGCGTCGCCGCGCGTGTACAATTTCTGGCCGCGGGAGAATTCACGGCGGGTGAGGTAGGGAAGGATGCGGAACCAGAAGTCTTCGGAACGTGGGGTGAGGTCTTGGAAGGCTTGGAGGAGGAGCGGCAGGGGTTGCTTGAGGTTGCTCCATTTGTTCGAGGTTGGGGCGGCGGTTTCGGAGATGGTGGTTGTGGCGGCGCGGTGGAGGAGCTCGCGGCGGGGAGAGCCGACCATGGCGTCGAGGGTGGAAACGGAGGAGCTATCCTGGTAGGGGTTTTCGGGAATGGGGATTGGAGGTGAGTCGTAGGGCTTCAGGGCGTGGGAGCGCTGCTTCTCGGTCAGGATGACCAAGAGACCGTTCTCGCAGGACTCCAGCGCGCCGTTGAGGTCTTCGAAGACTTGAGGCACGGGGATGCTGGGGTCCTCGCTGTTGGGGACGAAGAGTCCCACCATGCGCAGAGATTTGCCGGTCTCGGCTTCGAGAGATACGCCAGCGAGCACAAGCTTGACATCGCGTTTGTGAAGGATGCGGTTCATCCTGCTGAACGCTTCGGCTGCGGAAAAGTCTATCCCAGTGACGTGAGTGAAGTCGAGCACAAGGTATCGGATTGGCGCCGCGGCAAATGCCTCCGCGTCGACTAGAGCGCGAACCTTCTTCTCGACCTTGACGATGCTGCCAAAGAAGAGGTATCCTCCAAGTTTGACAACACGGATCTGCGGTCCGACCTTGTGCAGGTAATTGCGCTGTCTGGGGTGACGGCGGACTGTAGATTCGGCAACAGCGCCAGAAAATTCGGCTCTGATGACTGTCTTTCTCGATGTCTGCACAACGTAGACCAAACATGCGAGACCAATGCCAATAGCGATGCCGACCACGAAATCGTAGAGTCCCATCACCACTGCAATGACGACAATCGTGAAGTACTCGAGCCTGTTGAGTCTGCCATATGTGGCGATGATAGCTTCTTGGGCAAGCTCGATACCCAGCATGTAAATGAGAGTACCAACAACCATGACAGGGACGTATCCAATGACGATAGGTCCGGCCACCCAAAGACCAGCTGTGGCACCTGCGAGCATATAACCCGCAAGACGGCTGTCGCCACCCGTGTTGACAAAAAGGACAGAGTTGACGAAAACAAGGTAGTTCTGGATGCTACCGACACATCCGGAAAGTGTGTTGGAGATGCCGTGCATGATGAGTTCACGGTTGATGCTCACGTTGTCCTCTTGGACAACCATGGCGAGATTGGGAACGTTGATAGGCACGTGCAGGATGCCGAAGAACGTCAGAGCAAATTGCGAGGGGACCGTCATCCAGATCGCCTCCCAGTCTACAAGACTGAACTTGTAGTGGCTGTAAAAGTTGTAGAAAGGAACGCCAGCAGCAGGCGCCTCGAACACCCAGCCATTCGCACGGAGATTGTCCATGGAGATGGAGGGAACTGCGGTGGTAACAATGTAAAAGATGGCTGTGATAGCGATATAGTATGCCGGAACTAGCCAAGGTCGGTCGTAGAAGTGTTTGATGACAAGTAGTAAAATGGCCAGAATCAAAGGTGGGATCCAGAGAGGAGCGGTGTCTGCGGAGAACAGCTTTTGGATGACTTCCGCGGTAAATTCCAGATTTCCGTCCAGACGAGCAGAGACCTCAATTCCGGTGATAAACAAGAATACTCCCACGCCGCCAATGCAACCGGTAAGAATGGAATGAGGGAAGAAGTTGACCAACGTGCCAAGCTTTGCACTGCCGAGAGCGAAGAACACGATACCAGTCAGAATCGAGCTCATGGCGTAGGAAGTGATGACGGTAGCCCGAAGAGCATCTGGGTTGTCCACACCCATCTTACCAATGATCAAGTAGGTCATCTTGTGGAAGAAAGGCACCACCTCGATCATTTCTGACCCAACACCGCCCCGGAAAATACTTCCGGAGGAAAAGGTCAATTGAGCGACGATGCAGCTGACGTAGAACATTGAAACTCCATCGGCACCCATATCTTTGAAAGCCTCTTCGCCGAGAGGGAACAAGATGATACCGTAACTGAGGGCATCAAGCAAGTTGAGAAGCACGCCCAAGAACACTGCAGGAATCATTGTGGCAGGTCGGTAGATTACATCGTGGAAGATAGCCTTGCCGTCCCATGTTTTGGGGTTGACAGCTTTGCGCGCCCGGTCGCCGACTTGCTTCAAAGATGGATACTGGTGGCCGATGCTGTTCCAGGTGCCAACCTTGGGAGCGGTCTGACCTTCAACGTCAGACTCCATAGGTCTGTTGCGTTTGTGGTCGCTGCGGAGGCGCTCTCTCGGTAAAAGTGCAGTACGCTCAGTGGCATGCTCGCCATCATCGTTGTTGATCACGACATTCGGCACGCTATCGCTTTGCCGTCTTAGCCCTTGCGCGCTGGAAAATGGTGAGGGCAACAATTTGTTGGTTCCAGAAGGCGGTGTCTGCAAGAGCATGTCGGGCACGTTTGATCCCAAGGGAGTGTGCTCTCTGGACTCGTCTGGAGTCACCGGCTCAGAGCGTTCTTCGATGGGCTCGTGCCGCCTCACAGTTTCAACACTCTCGTCTGAGTGCTCATCCTCGGGGTCGAAATGTTTGGCCATTTCCGAGTCGCTCAAAAAGGAGGACGAGAGCTCCGCAGTCTGCTGGCGAACTCCCGAGGAGGAGTACTGCAAGGGCTCCTCAGTATCATGTCCAGCGTGGTGGATGTACGACCTGGCGGGCAGGTTGTGGGAAGATGAGAGGATTGCAGATGACATGGAACCCGACCGTCCACGGAATCGAGGCGGCTGGCGACCTTGACCGATGGCTAGGTTGTTGCTGCTGCCACCGCTCTGACTCGGATCGTGCGGGTTAGCGACATCGTCTCCAGATTGAGGCTCCGCCGAGGGTCTTCGCCACCGGAAAGACATGATGGCCAGTAAGAGCAATTAACAAGGGTAAATATGCTGATTGGGTTGGATAGCGCAAGGATGAAAGAAAGTCGCGCAATCGCACAACAGCTTGCCGTCCGTCCGCACGCAGCGACTTCCGGAAATGCAAGTGATAAGCAAAAGTCTAAGAAAATGCCTCCCCAGAAAGAATAAGCGTGGTGTTTTCGGGCTTATGACAAGTACATGGCGCCACCGAAAGATGATGAGACGCGTTCTGCAGGCCCGAGGCCGGAGGGGGGGTGAGGTGTAAGGTAGTGGTGGTGGTGATAGTGGTGGGAAAAAGCAGTTGGCTTCCAAGGTTTCGGTGGTGATCCGGGGTAGCTAAGCAGGAAAGAGCGTTTTGTGACGACAATGGAAGAAGAGGCGGGAGGGAGATGCGGTTCGCAAGGTTGTTTTTGGGTCTGCCGCTACAGCTGCCAGTAGCGCAGTGTTCTGCTAGCAGTGATCGCGAGGCCTGGAAGCGTGTTCGCGCGTCAAGAAAAGTTTACACCAACTTCCCCAATAATAATGCCCGCCAGCCCAGCATGTGCTCGCTCGCTACCCAGCGGCCGTGCAGAAACGCAACGCGCGCCGCCCGGCTTGTGGGCTCCGTGGCTAGCCAGCTCCACGCGGTGGATAATGCCGGCAGTGGCTGATTTGATGCCTTTCTGGTGCTTTATCGAGCTTAGATAATCTATCTGCCCTACGCCACTCAACTTCCCATCAGATTGAGATTGCGATCGAGATTCGTAGCATATTGCATGTATCATGTCCATTGTCGACCTCACCTGGCTGTGGATGGCGGATACAAGTATGCACAAATATGCACAACCGGCTTACTGCAAGACTGCAACGCCGCAGTAAAACGTCGGCACCATTATTTCTTGCACCTGCATATGCGTTCATGCAGGCTTGCAGGGGAGCTTGAGACAGTTGAGGACGTGATCCCTCAGCCCTGTCCTGTTGGCCCCGTACCAGCCTGACACCAATCCTTGGCCATTGGAGTCTAGCTTTGTAGGATTCTACTCGAATTTTTTGCATGTTCCACCATTGTGGACGTCACCTTTTGAAGGGCGAGATAAGCAACGCGGATTACACATTTCATTCACATGTCACATTTGTTAATATCTTCCCTTGATCGGAACCCACTTTGGTTATCATCAACGGGGCAGCTTTCGTTTGGAACGCGACATGAGTGTGCCGACTTCCGACTTCCATCCCATTTTTTGATGGCATACACATGTAGACTTATGACCAGGATTCATTATGGTCGTTCGATGCCTTCAAGACGCCCCAAGATATTGACCATTACATGAAGATACATGGACGCGGTGCTCTGATATCTGGACACAGTATACAACTGACGTATTCGTGTTCGCTCAATTCACTTGTACGGATGAGCTATCTACTTGCATGCATGTATAGCAAATGAGTTGTTGGAAGCTCTTTGGGAAACCAAACTTCACGGCCTCTTCGGTTGTACATTTCCACGGAACACGCAATATGGAGCGTTAATTAGTTCAGCATATACCAACTCGACTCCATGAAATGGAAACGTAGCTTTCAAGTCATTATGATCCACCAGGAAGACGTAACATGCGAAGGATAAGATTGGGGATGTCATAACGTAGGGTTAGGGTTGGGGAGAAACATACCAGATGTCTCGAAGGAATTGCTTCGCTGTGCATACACATTTCCTTTTTAGGACATATGAACCCGCAGTTGGGTGGAGAGGTGAGTGCCAAAGTGGCTATCACCCAGATGTCTCCATCTGTTGAAGTTTAATCGACATCGCAGCTGTCATAGACGATACGCCGGAGATGACAGCCATCGCGCTGACTTTTGGAGCTCAGCCAGGACCAAGTGCCTTAAGACGTGAACAGCCAGGTGAATCGATGTGGATACAGAGGCGTGGAGAAACAACATCTGGCCAACTATACCTATTCGACAGGTCGTCGCGCAGCGCTCTCCACAGCTCAAAAGCATCGACTGAGCAATGAACCACATGGTATGGTTACAAGAACTTGATAGGACATTCATAAACATTATTCTAGCATTAATATAGGTATATCTTTACTCAGGACTTCTTGTCTTCCGTAGAGGTTTCCATATCATCTACAAATCCTTACGCGCGTGTCTTGAGTAGTTACGTCTGAGGGTGGGACCAAACTGCGGACTAAGTCAGTATATGTTCGAGACGACCGGACGTGATGATGGATCATAACGTACCTTGATCAACACGAATGGAATGGGGATGAAAGCGATGGAAATAAACGCCAGCGTGCTGCTCGCCCAATTGACGCCCAGGTCCGTGTACATCGCATTCGCGAAGAGAGGGAATCCCGCGCCGAAGGCAGATCTCATAAAGTCGTTGCCGGCGAGTACAGACGCTGCGTAGTCTGGGTAGGCGTCGGGCAGGTAATTCAGGATGCTGTTGAAGAGCAGGAACGTGCCGACAGCAAACCACGAGCTGCCGATGATGGGCATGATCCAGTGGACATCCGCGCGGGAGCTCCAGCCGAACCAGAACAGGCAGATGGGGATGCAGAAGGCGCCGACGATGCACGGGTAAAGGCGCTTCTCCGGTTGGATCTCGCCATTCTCGTCGAATTGTGGCTCGAGGAATTTGTGCAGGTACCAGAAGTAGGGCGGGATGGTGATGAGTGCGCCGATGAGGATACCGAGATATGCGAGACCTTCGGTGCCGAGGTTGAAGTGGTAGATGTCAATGAAGACGATCACGAAGGACTCGAACCAGATGTACAGGATGCCGTAGATGAGCGCGATGTACAGATTGAGGAAGAAGACCATCGGCTCGGTGAAGTTGAGGGTGAAGGGTCGAACGAGAGACATCATGACAATGGCTCTTGGTGTCATGTCTTGGGCCATGAGCTCAGGCTCGCAGATAAGCTTGTTGTTTCCAGTGATTGCGCGCAGACGCTGGGTACGGCGGACGAGGATGTTATTGGCGCTAGTTTCGGGAAGGAGGAAGAAGAGGAAGATGAGGCAGAAGGCGCTGATCCACATCAACTCCCAGATAGGCCAGGTCCAGGGCGCAGTGAAGCCGCCTCCAATGGGTGCTGACATAACAGCGAAGCCTCCGACAAGAGGTCCGAGCGTGGGACCACAGATAGCAGAGATACCTGTTGGACGAAGGAAGCAAGTCAGCACAGTGTCTCAAGCATTGCAATGGCGAGATTAGGTTGTATCCTTGATTCACATACCCCAAATGGACATGGCGTAAGCACGCTTCGATGGTGCGTACATGTCACCAAGAGAGGCACCACCTGTAGCCAGGACAGGAGAGCCGAAGAATCCAGTAAGGAAACGGAATGCGAGCAGCATGCCAAAGTTGGTGGCCCGGGCTGTGGGGGCTTGGAATGCAACAAAGATAGCCAGTGTGATCAGGTAGACTGGGTTGCGACCGACTTGGGGGATCTCACTCATAGGCGAGAAGATCATGGGACCGAGACCGTAGCCTGCAACGAAGAGACACAAGCCAAGCGTGGCAGCAACCTGGCTCACACCAAAGGTAGCCATGACACTCTGAGTGCCGGCGGAGTAGATAGACGAACCGATGTAGATTGACGTCGTGAGGAGGCAGAGTTCGAAGGTGACGAAGAACTTCTTTCCAGTACTCCAGTTCTGCGGGTTCTCCGGATCGTCCGGTCCATACCAGGTTACAAGGTTAATGTCCTTGCCGTTCTCGGGATCGACCTTGACGCCGCTGGCTTCGTTCACAGTCTGGCCTTCTCCAACATGGGTTCTCGACGATGAATCGGAGTCCTCTCGCGCTGGCTGCCTTCGGTCATCAGACGAGTCTGCGTTAGATTTCTCGTCATCCTCGGGAGGTTCGACAGTGCCGTGCTGAGCCAGATTGGCCGACTTCTTTGGGTCGATGAACTGTTTCCATAGGTCGTGGTTTTCCTCTTCAGGGTACTTGAAGAACCGGCGTCCCGAAGCAACGCGAATGATCTGCCCGAAGGCTGTGTCGCGCATGAGACCACGCATGATGGGCGTCTCTTCCTGGTGAGTGACGGGAATTTGAGGAGAGGATGGGTTACAGGGAAAGCATTAACGAAAAACACATACTTAGGGACATATAACGAGGTCTGCACTCCGCGGCTACGAGCGCGTCCTTACATGAAATATCGTCATCGACTTTCGTGGTCCCTGCACCAACGGTCGAGCGCGTCCTCCTTCTAAGGTGAACAAGACACCGAAACCCCGGGCGGTCGGGCAGATCGTTGACAGGAGTAGAGATGCGCGCGATCTGGTAGGGTTGACATGATGAGATCTGATGTTCGAGATGGCGGAAGATCGTCATAGATGTGCTTGTAAAGTGGGTCTCTCTGACGTTGTGGCAGAACCAAGTCTGTGCGCAAGACTTCTTGTCTGGCCCCTCGGAGGCTTCTCTAAGGGCCCAAGCAAGGCTTGAGCCGGATAGTATAACATCCACTTCCGTCGATGCGGAACTTTCGGCGTGATCTTTTCCTGGACTTACGTCGGATTCGTTGATTGTGAACTTTATCGCATCGCATTCTGCTAAAAAGCTTCTTGACGCGTACATGTATGTATGTATGTGTAAACTTGCATTTTCATTGGTTCGATACGACCTCACAAGACGTCCGGTACAGATTATGGACTGCTCTCAAAAGCATAACATGCTAGGGACCCTCGGATGTCAATGGTAGACGGTGTTCGGTTGTGCCCAAAGTGCTCTCTGCAACGGTTCCAGCATACAAATCTACGGACAACTTGACGACACACGGTGGTTCGAATCAGTGGAAGGCAGAGCGATTTTATTGTTTGTTCATTGCTCGTGTTCTGTGCTGGCAACTATCATAGCTCAACGGCAATGTTCGTGCAAAACATCACCATAACTTACAGCGCCCATCGAGCAGCTGCCGATGTCGCGCACCTGAAACTCAAACACCGCGATAGTGAGGACAATTCAGCCGTCACTCCAGGCGGCGCCCACGCGAACTCACCTTCTCAGCGTTCCCAGTAACACTACTAACCTGATCGGAACGTGTGTGCGACCTTCTCGCCACTACGCGCGAATTGGTACGCCTCAGCAAGCACGCTTGTTCCGCTGGGGCTCTCGTAAGCATCGGCTTTGAATCTGGCGGATTGAACCGCCACCAGAGGTCCAAAGTGAGTTGTTGCATTCTCTGCCAGCACATCGCATTGGAAATTCTGAATCCGAACGAACCGACGCACACCCAGGTCTTTCTCTGTAAACTCGGCAAACAGCTTGGCGAGAGTGTTGCCTAAGCATTGGCCAGGCGTGGGCTCTTTCGCCAGTATGTCTTTGGGAAACGGAGTCTGATCATGGCTGCCGTAGTATCCACGGGCAAAGTCGTCGCCATTTGTTTCTGGTTGGAATGTTTGAACTACCACCGTGAGCACGCAGGCTCTTAGCTTGGGAGAGCGGAGCCTTACTGACGCGCAGAGACTCATGGCGTTCTTCAGCGTCGCTTCCCAGCCGAGTTCAGGTATTATGAGAACATCGAGCTCGACATGCTGCACGCGCGCCGCGATCTTGTCAAAATCGGGACCAGTCGAGTAGATGTCGCCTTCCCTGGACAGGGAAACACTTGTTAAGACACTGAATATTGCAGCCTCGAAGAAAGCTTGCTCAGCCAGCGCCTTGAGCGTGTCATAAAGAGCGCCGAATGTGTGCTGCGTGTTGAAGAGAGACGTCACCGCGTCTTTGAGGTCTTCGGTGAGATCTTCGCTGGGTGCAGTTGCAGAGGTGTGGAAAGTCGACGAGTGGTACTGGACACTGGCTCTCATGACCTGCAGACGCAACTCCTGAGGGAATGATGCTTTCGTCATGCGCAGCTGTGCGCCTTTGGTCATGGCGTCTCTTGCAATGCGCGCAAGATCGTATTCGAACCGACTTCCGGGTTTGCTGAACAGCTCGAAGAACCCGTGGTCCTGGTTTGACGTCAGTCATGCTGCGCTCGGACTCTGTTACCGTCAGAAACCAACCCGACCCTGTTGGGTAGTTACTTCGAGGTAGCGAAGTGCGCCTTGGATTTAAGAGTCTTCTGCCATGATGTGCTGAGCTGACAGGAAATTGGTGCGGCCGAAGGGCGGATTTGCGAAGGCAGTGTACAGGGAACCCAATGGAAGGGGAATCGAAAGGGCACCAGCTTGGAATTCGCCTTTGGAAGATGAAGGCCAACTTGCAATATTTATATGCTGTCGCGGTGCTTGATTTTGGTGGTGTTTGTGGAAAGGTGAGAGAAGAGGAGTCGATTGGTGAGCAAGGTCGAGAAATTGCGCGGAAGCTCGACTCCCTGCTCGTTGTTTGCTTGCGGAAGCCCGCACTCATCGCCCACACTTCACCCTTGTTCAAGCAGAGTAGTCGAAGTGATGTTCAAAAGTGGTCCTCCTGGAGCGCATGTTCCGACCGGGAATTAGAGGCGCGACTGCTGGTCTGCAAACTGAGACGCTTGAGCATGAAGTGAATCAATGTTGACCGGATCAGCTGTAAAATCCCTACAACCTCAAGCACCGCAACTACACATCCAAACCCGATTCACTCTTGATACCTGCTTCATTTGAAAGCTTGCAAGACTGCATCAACTTGCTCATGCTCCTCCCCGTGGCAACACTTGCATCCGTCAATGGAATAAGAGGTTCTCCCACCAATATGGCACCTCCTTCGGCTGCTCCTCTGGCGGTAACGGCGCATCAGCACGCTCCAGCCGACACGCAGCTTCAACGAGCCGACTCCCAAGCGCCTCATCATTCTTGACGATCCGTTTCGCCCTCACCAAAGGCCCATAGCTGAAGACATCTGTCTCTTCCCACCCAAGAAGCACAGCGAAGTCGTGCGCCACCGAGCCAAATCGTACACGAACAAATCGCGATTTCCCTGGACCCTCGTCGGCGAACACTTCGGAGAGCCTGGCGAAACCGTCGCTCAGAGTTTTGAAGTCGTGGCTAGGGTCTTGCATGATGGGGTTGCATGGCGTCCCCAGAAACCGTCTGTCGAATGCCGGAACTTCTGGTTCGCGGACCATGCGCATCGGAAGCCCCAGCTCGAGCGTGAGGACGCAACTTCTCAGGCTCGGGAGGTGGAATTTCAGCCATTTGATGTCTTGGATAGCTGCCCAAGCATCGTTGCAGTTCTGGGCTTTGTTGAAGTCGCCCAGGTTGACGCGGATGGTCATTTCGAGATAGTGTATATCTTGTCCCACATCCTTGAGCAGTGGTGGAACCTCGAAACGCAGCTCGAGGAGGATTCCTCCCATCTTTCTGTCAACAGCGTCTATCTTGAAAATTGTATTCTCGAGGAAGGCTTGCTGGGCGGTATCTGTGAGGATGCTGCGCATTTTATCGTCAAGCCGACCGAAAACGAAGCGCGATACTTGTGGGCACCAGAGATTGGAGGGGAGCAGACACGAGAAAGCTGCTTCTCTCAGGTCGGCCATTGTGCTCTAGTGGCCAACGCGCCAACTTGAAGCGTGTTGCAGGACACCCGCTCTCATGATTAGGAGGCGTAGCTCTGGCGGGAAACGAGGGACTGGCGAAGCGCCTGTGCACATCGTAGGCTCTGGCAGTCCCAAGGCGCGCTTCTCCTTCGGCATGCTGTGTTGCTGCGATGGAGCCGGACTGTAAACGCGTCAACTCTGCTCTCGATGCGCGATCAATGAGTAGCAAGCTTACCTCCCCTTTCTTATAGTCATCTTGAGATGTGCAAGAGACTGAGCACTTGGTTTTCATGGTGTCTGCGTGCTCCATATTGAGACTTCTCTTCGGGTTGGGTATGCGAGTGCGAAGGGCAAAGTGTCAAAGGCTACAAGAGCAGAGGGGCATCATAACATGTGGCAGTAGGGCACGTACCGTTGTTTGGGACCAAGGCGGAACTCTCTTTTGTCAGACTGCATTTCAAGTGATCGTTTAGGTCAGCATTTAGATGAGATGTTGTGCTCTCCTACCCTTTCGTCTAATCGCAGCGTGATTATTGTTCACTTAGCTGTTGCGTACCTCAAACTTCGCAGACTCATTTCGCATGGGCCCTGTGATGCTTTTACAGTTCGCGAGGACGATCGTGTGCGTCGCGTTGCCGCTCCAAATCAGGGAACGGCAAACATATTGGCATCCGAGAGATCGGGACACACCCTATGTGTGAATGTGTTATTGGTTCAAGATGTTGTCGAGTGGGTTGCACAATCTGTCACTTAAGATTTGTCACGGTATTGTACACCCACGCTAAAAGACTGCTGGAGCACAAATTGTATTCAGTTACTAAACACTGCAAATACTTGCCCTCGGCGCAATTCACCAAGCCGCAATTGCAAGAACCAAAATCAAGAACAAAACTCCTTATCCTAATCTAGCCAGGTACCTGTCCGGTTCTAGATGCTGTGTATTCAGACTGTTACTTTTCTGGGTTGTGGTTGTGTGAATCTCGTGCTCAGCACTTGAGCGAGAACTTCTCGGAGCGATCGGCGTTCATGGCGCCCCAGTGGGTCTCGTCGCGGACCTGGCCGTTGTCACCCTTGGAGTGAGGCTTCCAGGGCTCGTCGAAGGCCTCGAAGTAGAAGGTGTTGACACCCCAGTCGAGGGCGCCGCAGCTGTGAGTGGTGTGTTAGTGATTGCGTTTGGCTTTGAGAGTCAGACTTTACTTACACAGCCTCGTGGTAGTAGGTCTCAGCGTTCTTGGTACCAGCCTTTGCGCTGTCGTAGTCGTCACCACCGTCGGTGGGCCAGCCGGTCTCGCCGTTCCAGAACTCGAAGCCCTCGAGGGAGCCCTTGAGTTCCTGAATGTGGCCGAGCGCCTTCTGGATGTCGTCGAAGTAGGTCTCGGTGGCACCGCCGCCGACATTGTCACCCTGCCAGTAAGCGAAAGCGTTGGCCATGAACAGCTTCACGCCACCGTTGATGAGGGCGTCAGCAGTGCCGTCGGCAAACTTGTTCCAAGAGTCCGCGAAACCGATGAGGGTGCCAGGCAGCGCCTTGCCGACGTCGTTGATCTTCTCAAGAAGCTCATCGCCGGTGAAGTTACCACGGTAGAGGGCCTCGGAGCCGACAGTCACAGCGTAGACCTGATCCTTGTACTTGGGAACGTAGGTAGTCAGAGCCTCCTTGTCCGCAGCGAAGCTCTCTTCGGTATCCGGCCAGACGCCGAGGACGACCTGGAAGCCCTTGCTCTTTGCCGCAGGCAGAATCTGCTGCGCGGCGTTGCAGTCGCTGGCGGCGTAGCCACGGACGAGCTTGCTGCCAGTCTTGTCGGCAATGACATCGAAGTCCTTCTCGTAGTCGGCCTGGTACTTGCAGGTACCGTCGGGGAGTTTGGTGCCCAGGGCGAAGCCGAGCTTGCCCTTAGAGGCTGCGAGGGCAGCAGGAGCGGCGGCGAGGGCCAGGGATGTGAATGTTGCAACGCGCATGTTGGCGAGTGTCTTCGGTAAGAAGAGGTTTCAAGTGAAGGTGTTGTCGTGGTGTTGGCGGTGCGGTGCCCAGGTGTCAGTCGTGGATTGACCGAGTAAGGTAATGTGAAAGAGTGGAAAATCAGAAGGAGTGTTGTAATAAGACGCAAAGATTAAGAGAGGGAAGAAAGGGCAATTGGTTGTGCTGACGGGTGAGGTGAACTTGAAACGCTGGAAGGATGTTGACCTAGATGCACTGGGTCGAGGCGCCGGTTCAGGGGATCTGCTTAGCGCCACGCGTTTGCCGCTTGGCGGGCCAAATACAAGGGTACCTTGCGTGGGCCTGTGGGCAGCGCACAACGACTGTGACAACAACATGTGATGTCACGTGGATCACGCATGCATGTGAAACCACACGAGCATGTGCACGAACGACGACGACGAAGATTGCACAGCTTGTGTGATGTCTGTTCGTAGAGCTGCCACGACACTGGTGGCGCAGACCATGCATGGCTGTGTGTCGAAGCCCGCACCATGGGAAGTCTTGCGGCTCACCAATTGTTCTATGCTTATATACATGCAATGCTTCAAGGGTATATAGCGCGTTCCTCACTGCTTACGACAGTCAAGACAATCACATAAGATCCTCCTCGTCCAGCTGCTCGCCTCGTCTGCCAGCCAGGTAAATCCTCCCACTCTCGTACACGCCCAAGTACAGGCCGGCGCCGACGAAAGTCCAGACCCCTCGCAAGGCGCCTCCCCTGAACAATCCTTTGACACCTGACTCGGCCATGATCTCTTTGCCGATTTGGATACTGCCTTTGTTGGTCACCGGCTTGGTGACATTCTTGACTGTCTCCTTCAGACTCTCCTTGGCGGACTGTACTGTTTTCCCCGTCGCATCCACCAATCCGTCCTTGGATTGAGTTGGCTTTTGATCCGCGGCTGCACTCTCAGCCGCTGCGAGCATGATGCGCGTCTTCACAACATCCACCGGCGTCGTAATGACTGATGCCACACTTCCCGCGCTTCCAGCACTGAGCGCTGTGATCCAACCACTCTCGTAGATTGTCCCGGTCCTTATTCCACGCTCGTCCCTGTAGCTCTTGATGGAGGCCCGTATCCTCTCAAACAGTGGGAACTGAATTGCAGTCATGGGCAAATTGCGACCAGCCAGCGCTGTGTAGCCTCTCCACAGCGCCAGCGGATTGCTTTTGAAGCGCTTCATGGTCTCTAGCGTGGCATTGACCCGTGGACGGTCCGTTTTGGAGTTGTCCACCATCTGTGCATTTTGCTTGATCACCTCGGCAGGTGTCAAGATAGCACACGAGACCAGCTCCGCCGTCGCAGAGGCAACTGAGTGAATGACTGGTTGAGGGAGCAGGTGTCCATTACCAACCTTGGGATTGCGGTCTGACATGATAGATTTCACTCCCTCGTATGTCGTGAAGAATGCTCCTGCTATGATTGTAAGCTGGTCAGCTACACCAATTCCCTTCCCAAGCGCATTTATCTGCATCAATATAGGAACGTACAGGAAGGCAAAGTCGCCAAAATCACGCTGCCAACACCCTGGTACACGCCGCGAAACATTGACCGGCTCACTTTTGCATCGACACCATTGGTGTACAGTTTCTTGTAGTCGGGGCTTTGCATGCGCGTCTTGATTGTGTCCAGCGGATACACCAGCAAATCGACCGTGAAGGCCGCGAAGGCGCCTGCTATCCAGATGTCGGTGTTGCGCGCATTGTTGGGGTCGGCAGACATTTACGTCTGCTTGAAGCAAAGTGGATTAATTTCTCGTCAGGTGAAATGGCAGCACGGAGTCAGGAAACGCCAATGTGAAAATATATGAAGATGCGACGGAATCAGATCTACAGATAAAGGATTATTGTTGCCCTCTTGCAGATGCAATCGACATGCATATGCATCTATGACGTATTGCGCAGCTCGGTATTGCGTCCGGTGCCGGCAATTCATGTTCCAAGATGTTTTTCGGGCGCATAAGTTTGTCCGCGAACCAGATATCGCACGTACACTTATGGTCAGTTCGTCGGATTGTTGCTGTTGGCAGAGCATAACAAATCTTATCTTGTTGAGTAAGATTCATTGGCTGCTACAACAGCGCATCTACTGCTACTGGCTGGTCTGGAAAATCATGTTGTCGTTATCGAACTTGGAGCGTGCAGTATAGCCATCGCTGCCGAATCATGTGCTACAGAGGAACTGGTCTCCTGGAGGACCTAGATGCGATTCGATCGCACCACACCTTGGAGGTAGTTCACACCGCTGATGACTCCATCAACAATCGTAATCTTTCGTCCGTCCTCTTCACCTAGAAACTCGATACAGGCTTCGCGAACCGTGCGATCCATACCGGCCATGCCAGCACAACCCAGACAGATTGCTCTAGCTTTTCGTGAAAGAAGACGCTTAGTGGCGTCCTTCATGCGACGATCGACCTCGTCTTTAGAGGTCGTGTGTAGTTCGACCGCGTTGAGAGCTGTAGTCTCGGTCCCAGCATATCTTGATGAGCTGGTAGATCCAAGGATTTCTGCGACAGCCTTGTTCAAGATGGCTTGCCACTGTTCGCCTGTACTGACGATGCCGAAGCCCTCGCTGATGTCCAAAGACTGCAGACATGTGGCCACGGATGCCTCGAAGATTCCTGCGACGCTGACGTTCGATTTGCCGGAGTTGGCGAACATGGAGCGTAGTGCAGGTACCAATGGGTGCTGTGAGTAACAACAGACGAGAACAGCGTGTACATCTTGTAACGGCATTGGATTGCTCGATAGATCAGACAGGACATGTTCACATGAGACTGCAGCATCATCCTCGTTGTTGATGGACGGCACGCCCGAAGGTGCCGTGTAGTAAGTGACATTCTGGGCAAGACGTATTAGTCATGCTACTCGAGAAAGGGCACCGAGCATACTGTACCCCATAACCGAGTGGCTTGATTGCATCCTCCACCCCCTCTGTCATAGCTCGACTGGAATTGGGGTTGATAACGAGAATGGCCATGGCTGCTGGTGCCAGTGTCTTGAGACCTCTAATTGGCGTAGCTTGGGACCTTCCCCTTTGCACTTTCCAAGACAAGAAATTCGTGGTCTTGAGTAAGGTATGTCGTGAGGGATACTCGGGGCTTGTTCAAGATTCTCAATCGCTCGTATCCGCGGAGTGACAACAACAGTTCCAAGCACCGACACGACGTGGAGTGTGAAGCCCCACAATAATAAAGAGGCAGCGGTTTTTGGTGATCTCGCACAGGCCCGTAAGGCTGAGTTGCAGCATCACAGCCCTATGGAAAAAGCGGACCCTTGTGTGCCACCCTTGGATCCAGGGAGCAGCTGAGCGCCAAACCGTTTCGCCGATCACTTCGCGACAGAGCCGCAATAAGCGTCTACGTACGCGTTGCCCAAGACCGCTGCCTTCCAAAGAAGCTGCAACCAGAGGCCGACTTCACTCCTGTGTGGCTCTCTTGGACTTGTACCCGCTATCCATATTACCGTCCAATCTTCTACACCGCGCCACCCTCGCGCCCCGAAAACAAGTATCAGCTGCGTTTGGACAAGCTCAAGCGGTGTCTGGGGTCGACAGGTGAGGTTCAGCAGCACCACCCACGATCTCAAATCAGCAAACGCAATCCATGTCGCCTACCAATAGATGAGCGTCCTGGACCGAGCCTACGCACACCCGTAGAGGAGCGCAGTCTCCATGGCATCTGGAGGCGAGGACTCGCCGTCGCATCGTCGCAATCGCACTGCCCAAGGAATTCCCCTCCAGACACTGCACCCCAATGGACTTCAGGAGGCGGATGGCGTACCACACAATGTCAGGCACAGGCGTACACTCAGCGACAGAGGAAGAGCATTGTTCAGGAGTAGTCGGCAGACGTCGCCAGAGAACGAGAGACGCTATGCGCCCATAGGAGAGGACTCGCCTAGTCCACCGGATAGGCAGCAGCGACAGGAGCGACAGGAGCGCATGCCGTTGTCGCCTCATCTGTACGTGTCGTCGCCCGATGGAGAGCGGTCGAGGATACCGGACGAGGATGACGAAGGTCCCATCTCGCCTGTGGCGGATCGAGGTGCCTTCCAGGCTGCTATAGGATTCGCGGGCCTGAGCTTCAATGCGGCGGCATCACATCCAAGGATTAGTGACGATGGCGGAATGGGAGATCTGCCTTCACCGAGAACCATGGCTTCTCGCGCCACCCGCGACAGTCTTCCAAGATTAAGCACAACATCAGGACGCAGCAACGATGATATGGTCTCTGTTACGCTAGACGATGGCCCTGCTTTCTTTTCTCCTGGGGCTGCAGACGAAGATGACACGCAACCTTTGACCGATTCTTCCCACTTGAGGCCCTCAATTTTGGCACCGACAACACCAGAGGGACGGACCCAAGGCAGGCAGAGGAGCCAAAGCTCGAATCTCAGCGTTCGATTTTCCCCAAATCAAAACAGAGGCCGGAGCAATAGCGATTCGCGTCTGGGCGATGACCTCAACCACTTGGAAGCCGGCCATGATTCCTCCAGCTCGAAGCTCAGCGTCTCGCCTTCTAGCCGAAAACGCTCCTTATCCCCCGGGTCTCTCGAATCGCCACTTGCACGCACAGGGACCATGCTGCGCAAGATGTCTCAGCGTGTCGTAAATTTGAGTCACGAACCAGAGCTCGTCGAGCAAGCAATTCGCCGGAAATCGTCCGTGAAGACGCTGGAGCACGAAAACGATCTTCCTCCTATACCGGTCATTCACCAAGATGGCGATATGGCAAACGACAGCGATTGCCCCGGCAGATCCCCTGCGAGTGAGAAGGCGCCTTCGCCGATACTGCCTCCCGTAGAGCTGCCTAGTGACCACGAATTCCACGGTACTCCTGGCCTCCCACCCAGAGCTGATCCGAATCCATTGCGAGGGAAGTCGCTTTCTTTGTTCAGCAAGAACAGCAGAATTAGACGAGGTCTGCTGAATGTACTGGTCAATCCTCTGACAGAACCTTTGATCCTGCTTTTGATCATCGTCCAAACAGTCGTTCTCGCAATTGACTCTGCTGGTGACATCTCGGACCCACTGCAGGAACGACGAGAATCCTGGGGAGGGCACTGGACTGACTACACGCTTTTCGTCATTTTCATTGTGTACACCATTGAGACTATAATGAAAATCATTGTGTCGGGTCTGGTCTTCAACCCGAGTGAGTACAGCACAATTGATCGAAGTATCGGTTTCGGAAAAGCTGTCAGCAAGAAGGCCAACGAGATCATGACGCCTCACACAAAGCGTTCTAACTCCGTCAGACACTCTAAGGGTTCAGCGCTTGCGCCGCACGAAATCGAGCCACCATCTCTAATACGAGCAATGACGATGCACACGTTCGAGGAGGTACCTGGTGGCTCCAGACAAGCTCAGAAGAAACGACTGGCCCACCGAGCGTACCTACGACACTCCTTCAATCGCTTGGACTTTGTCGCAGTCGTTTCATTCTGGATCTCGTTTCTGTTAAGCTTGACGAATATCGAATGGGGCCATCGCCTCTACGTCTTCAAAATGATGAGCTGCCTACGGATACTGCGCTTGCTGAACATAACCAGCGGTACATCAGTGATTTTGCGCAGTCTGAAGCGCGCTGCACCTGCATTGCTCAACATCGGAATTTTGATAGGCTTCTTCTGGCTATTGTTCGCTATCATTGGCGTCCAGAGCTTCAAATCGAGCCTCAGGCGGACTTGTGTCTGGGACGGAAGCAGAGCAGATCCCCCACAGGCGAATTACACCCTTGAAGAGCAATATTGCGGTGGCTGGTGGACGATGAACGGGTCAGAAATGGTGCAGATGCCTTGGATCAAAGACAATGGCCTTCCAGGTGGGACCAAATCCAAAGGCTATGTATGTCCACTGGGGTCGTGGTGCGTGGAAGGTGAAAACCCATACAACAACACTGTCAGCTTTGACAACATCGGCAACTCGATGGAGGAGGTGTTCGTCATCATGACTTCCAACACTTTCACCGACATCATGTACTATCTGGCCGACTCTGATTATTTGGTGGCTGCTCTTTATTTTGCCTTTGGGATTGTCGTTCTGTACCTCTGGCTGCTCAATTTGTTGATCGCCGTCATCTCGTCTGCCTTTCAGGTTATCAGGGAAGAGAGTCGGAGCAGTGCTTTCATGGTTCGCGAGCAAGACTTGGTGGACGAGGCCGAGGAGAGCGAAGCAACTCGAAAGCGTCGTAGCAGTGGATTGAGGCGCATCTACGAAAAAACTAGGTGGCTCTGGATCATCATCATTGTTTTTGGCCTCGTCATGCAGAGCATGCGCCACGATACTATGACTACACCGACCGCATACATCATCAGTATCTCTGAAACCATTGTGACTCTCGTGTTGGCGGCCGAGATCGTCTTCCGCATCATCTGCGACTGGCGAGATTTCCCCAAACATCGCCAAAATTGGGTAGACCTGAGCCTCGCCGTGATCACAACAATCATCCAGATCCCACCGATACATGATTCTGGTACCCCTTACGCCTGGCTCACCATTTTCCAGATTGTCCGGATCTACCGAGTCGTTCTAGCAGTGCCCATCACTCGAGATTTGATTCTTCTGGTCTTGCGACATGTTTCCGGTGTCCTCAACTTGATACTCTTCGTCTTTCTTCTGACGTTCTTGGCTGCCATCTTCGCGACTCAGCTCTTCCGTGGTGTAATCAACGATGAAGAAGCGCATGTGACCTTCGGGACCGTCTACAACTCTTTCCTCGGCATGTACCAAATTCTGTCAACGGAGAACTGGACCTCCATCTTATACAACGTCACTGAATCGAGTAGTCACTGGGGAACTGCGTGGATCGGTGCTCTGTTTTGCATTCTCTGGTTCATTCTGGCCAACTTCATCACGCTCAACATGTTCATTGCTGTCATCCAGGAGAACTTCGATGTCAGCGAAGACCAGAAGCGATTGCAGCAAGTGCGCATGTTCTTGCAACAGAAAGAACAAGGCAGTGCTGCTCACGGCGGCACAATGAGTTTGTCCAGCATTTTCAAATTCGGCCAGGCTCGCCGGCAAGACCCTTTGGACTTTGGCAGTGCTACCACGGAGCTCTTGATGAAAGACGCTGTTGTGCGTGATTTCCTGGATGAGGTCGCGCCGGAGGAAGATCAACCCACAGTAATGAAACGATTCTCGACCATGCATATTGGTACAACACAGCCAGGGTTCTGGACCAACATTTGGGCGAAAACGGGCGGCCGCCTCTTTCGCGGCGCGCCCAACCCGTTCTACTCACGACTACAACTCACCAAGCCTTACGAAGAACTGGACCCAAGAACTCTGGCCAGAGAAGTTGTCACCGCGACCGAAGCACGAAAAGTCACCCAGAGGGAGTACCTGAGACAGAATCCCAACTACAACGTCTCACTGTTCATCTTCGGTACCAGGAACCCTATCCGCAAATTTTGCCAGCGAATGGTAGGTCCAGGACGTGGCGAGCGCATCGAGGGTGTCGCTCCGAACCCAGCTCTGTGGTACGCTTTCTCGGCATTCGTCTACTGCGCCATTGTTGGAATGGTTCTGCTTGCCTGTGTTACCACCCCGTTATACCAGAAGGAATACTTTGCCAAGCACGGCTTCAGTCGCAAGAACTGGTTCGTGTTCACAGACATTGGATTTGCGGCACTCTTTACAGTTGAGGCGATCATCAAAGTCATCGCTGATGGTGCCTTCTTCGCGCCCAATGCGTACTTTCGTAGTTCCTGGGGTCTCATTGACGGCATTGTGCTTTGCACCCTCTGGGCCAGTGTGGCCACTTACTTGACCGATCCTGGCAGCGGATCCCGAGCTGTCGGAGCTTTCAAAGCACTCAGAGCCCTGCGACTGCTCAACGTCAGTGATAGTGCTAGAAACACATTTCACTCCCTGATCGTGCTTGGAATCTGGAAGCTAACATCAGCGGCATTGGTCTCGCTCAGTCTCTTGATTCCGTTCGCCATATATGGTCTCAATCTCTTTGCGGGACAATTCCAACAATGCAACGACGGCAGCGGCATTGTCACAAACTTGACTGACTGCGTTGGCGAGTTCAAGGACTCGCCATTCGAGTGGGACATCCTAGTCCCGCGCACTGTTGGCAATGACTTCTATGACTTTGACAGCTTCGGAGGATCGCTATTCATTCTCTTCCAGATTGTGTCCCAGGAAGGGTGGACAGATGTGATGTGGAGCGGCCAGTCTGTTACAGGTGTCTTCACACAGCCCGAAAATTTCGCCACGCAAGGCAATGCGGTGTACTTCGTCATGTTCAACTTGCTCGGAGCCGTGTTCATCCTTACGCTTTTCGTCTCTGTCTTCATGCGCAATTACTCGGAGCAGACTGGTGTTGCTTTCCTCACGGCTGAACAAAGATCCTGGCTCGAACTGCGCAAACTTCTACGTCAGGTTTCACCGTCAAAGCGTCCGTCCCCAAAGGAAAACCGCGAAACCTGGCGAGAGTGGTGCTACCGAAGAGCAGTCACCAAGAACGGGCGGTGGCAGCGAGGTATCACGGCTTTGCTCGTAGTTCATCTCATCCTTCTCATGCTTGAATTTTATCCGGAGCCGTCGGCCTGGGGTAGAGCAAGGGATTACGCGTTCCTTGTCTTCACCTTCGTCTACATCGCCAACATCGTCATCAGGATTATTGGTCTCTCTTGGATACGTTTCAGGAGGAGTGCGTGGGACGTGTATTCGCTTTTTGCGGTATCTGGTACCTTCATCACGACGCTCATGCTGCTTGCCGAATTCCACGACCGCACTTTCATCCAATTCCAAAAGCTCTTCCTGGTCTCTGTGGCTTTGCTCATCATCCCGAGGAACAACCAGCTCGACCAGCTTTTCAAGACCGGCGCCGCTAGTCTTGGATCAATTGTTAATTTGCTGGCAACCTGGTTTGTCTTCTTTTTGGTATTTGCAATTGCGCTCACACAAGTGTTCGGCCTCACCCGGTTCGGTCAAGAGACAAGCAATAACACAAACTTCCGCACGGTGCCAAAGGCCCTCATCCTGCTTTTCAGGACAAGTGTAGGAGAGGGCTGGAACGGACTTATGGAAGACTTTGCCGAGATTCACGCTCCATTCTGCACTGTCGGCGAGCGCTACTTCGATGGCGACTGCGGCAGCGAGCAATGGGCACGTGCGCTCTTTATCTCCTGGAACATTCTGAGCATGTACATCTTCGTCAATTTGTTCATCTCGCTCATCTACGAGAACTTCTCGTACGTGTACCAGAGAAGCAGTGGACTTTCCATCATTAGCAGAGAGGAGATCCGCCGTTTCAAGCAAGCTTGGGCAGAGTTCGATCCTGTTGGCACAGGCTACATTTCCAAGGAGGCTTTCCCGCGCTTCTTGGGTGAGCTGTCTGGTGTCTTTGAGATGCGAGTATACGACGGAGACTTTACGGTACGCGCTTTGATGGAACAGTGCCAAGTGGACAGCCCGTTGCAGCGGACGACTTCTTTGCCTCTGGATGGTGCTTCCACTCACGAATCCAGAGAGGTTGATATCGCGAAGCTGAATGCAAGGCTGAACGAGATTCCGGTGGATGAAATCCGCAAACGACGAGTCAGGATGAATACTTTCTACGAGGAAGTTCTCGTGTCTGCGGATCCTGATCGGGGTATTGCTTTTGGTGCGCTGCTCATGATCCTGGCGCACTACAAGGTGATCAACGACAACAGGAGCTTGAAGCTCGAGGAGTTCTTGCGACGCCGTGCTCGCTTACAGCGCGTGGAAGAGGCTGTCAATCGCAACGTCGTCGTCGGCTTCTTTGATACCCTTTACTGGTCGCGCCGCTTCCGTCGCGCAGTAGAGAGCAAGCGGTCTGCACGCATGACTGCTGTGCCAACCTTTGGTGTGCCCGAGATCTTTGTGCAAGACGAAGCAGGCGACGATGTCACGCAACCCAAAAAGTTACATGTGCCGTCCGTCAGCATTACGCAAGTCGATGACAATACCGATGACACACAACTGGGCGTCAACCGCGCGTCAAGTCTCTCAGCCGGTTCTGATGCCGCTGGGCCCTCGTCCTGGTCTCGAGGCGAGGCCCGTCATCGCAGCAACTCGATCCAGACCACCCCGACTGGCTCTCCCACTGGGTCTCGGCCCAATTCACCTCAGCTGTCTCCCGCACATCGCCCTTCGCCTTCACAGGGTAGCATCCAAGGTAGCATCCAGCCAGACTGGCACTTTGCCGCAGCCCTGGAGAATGCCATCACACCTCCTGGCAGTCCGAGGTTGACCGGCGACGGTGGATTCGGTCGTAGCAGAGCAAGCAGCGCTGTCAGCCAGTCGGACCTGATAATGGACTCATTCGGGACGAGTGCATGGGGAGAAAGCATGCGCCGAAGTGTCACCACTCATAGACGCACGAGCGATAACAACAGACGTCCAAGCAATCCCAGACAGCACAGCGGAAGCCGACAATCGAGCGCGCAACGACGACCGAGCGCCCCGAGGCAGTATAGCAGCAGTAGCAGACCGCCGAGCCCCAGCCCACAACAACATTGGCCTAGCTAGTAGCGTTATGACGGAGGATAGATACATTGATTTGGATTCATGATAATGGCGTTTCTCCGGGCACTGGGGGATTTTCTTGCCCTTCTTGCATGGGATGTTTTGACGGTAGATTGCGCACATGGCGTTTTGAATGCTTGCATGCATGCGAAACGCGCTCTACGGCTGATATGTACATGCCCGTCCGTTGCATAGCGCTGGCGTTTTCTGGGTTTTTTGTAGATATGAGACCTACGGGTCCCGATAATTTCGAACGAATTGAGCATTTTGGCGAACTTGGCTGGCACTTCAACCCATTGGACATGCCTGCTTTGATTGATGCGTAGTGCCGTGTCTGTGTACACATGCACTCGCGTGCGGCGTCGGACCACATGCTAAAGTGACAATTCTTTTGAATTTGCTATATCAGTAATCCCATCAGTTTTATCATAATTTGCGCATGTCTTCGCACTGGTGCGGCGGCGGGGCGACCCTATATGCCGTAGGTGTTATTGTCGCGCCCGCGGAATGAGTCTTGCCGTCCAAGGCGAGATAGCAGAGATCGACATTAACCCGCTTGCACGGCGCTGCCGAGCAATCAATCCGATACTCTTCTCCCCGTCGCACAATTCCTTTTCATTGCTCCTCTCGTCACATGGCATTGGTGTCGTCAAGCGTACCCATGGCGTCAACCTCCATCTTGCGAGACCCTTCCCCCCGTGATCCTGCTCCCTAGCGTTGTCGTCGTTGAAGCCTAGCGGTTCCCCTCCGAGCCGTTGTGAAACACAATTCGTTGGCGGAGAGAGGCTTTGCGTCACGGCGACCAACGGCGTGCTCGAATGGGGCAAGAGACGGGCCAACGGGCTGTTCTGACACCACTCGCATGCAAGAGAAATGTTTCGACGGTGCTCTGTGTTGCGTTTGCAGGATCGCAAAGCTAATCTTGCATGCAGCTCCTTTGCGGATTATTAGTGAGTTACTGCTAGATGAAGTGGTAGGGCTGGCTTCGTCGATGCGCAATTTCCACGACGTATATGTATATATGTATGTGCCCTTTGGGACACCAGCCCATGGCACTTCTTGGTCAGTCTCTGTGCCTTTTGTCTCGGTTGGACCAGTCTCTCTCTGCTGCTTCTGAAACCTGTGTCTTGGTCCTGCCGCTACTCTTACTGCTGCTTTTGCTACTTTTGGCCTTTGGTTGCGTCAAGACCGTTAGGACAGCAACGACGCTCGCTGCTGGGCGACGGATTCGTGCGGGATAGATCAGGTGGGCATGTGAATGAGGCTGGAACTCATCATTCCGCATACATACTGTACTCTTTCTGAAGAGGACGAATTCCTTCCGACACAATCTCTACCACCACACACAAGTCAGAACCGACAATCATATCATCACTTCCGAGACACAAGACGGATATCCTTTTGCGACCAGATACAACACAAGAAGCCGAGCTGAACGCAAACGAGCCCTCATCGCTCGAATCGCCACCTTGTACACCACAAACCCTCATCTCAACGCCACACCACCAAACCACAACCATGCCCTCCCGCCGCCTCTCCCCAGCGCGCTCTCTGCAAAAACTTCGCACCGTCTTCTCAAACTCGTCCACTCGCTCACCAGCAGAGCCGCCCTCACATTCACAATCACAATCACAATCGCCCCTCGGGACCGCCCTATCAACATCCGCCTCGCCAACATTGACCCTCTCGCCCACGCCCTCCCAACTCCCACCTTTCGCCGGCTTCGCGGGTTTCAGCTTCGGCGGCAGTGCTCCTTCGCCGGTGTTTGCTAGCCCGTATGACTTTTCTTCCCTGCCGTCTTCTCCTCAGCCGCAGGAGGACCCACGACGAGTGATTAGGAAGAAGAAGAGTTGTGTGGAGATTGAGATCGAGAGGGAGAGGGTCGAGTTTGACGGGAAGCTGGTTGGACTTGTGGAGCCTAGGCCGAGGGTTGGGTTGGCGTTGGAGGGGATTGAGGAGGTTCTGGGGGGGAAGGTGTAGGTGCGATGATCTTGATCTGGGGAGTTTTCTCTCTTGGGGAAGGGGGTTGAGGGTGGCGAAGGTGGGAGTCAGGCAATGGACAGCACAGGCTGAACGCGGACCTTGTTCTTGTGGGTTTCCTCGAGCGGTTCTTGAGAGGTGGTTTTTGGAAACAATGATATCCGCCGTGCTGCGACGAGCAGCGGCACCACCTTTTTTTCTTTCCTTTATATTCTTTGATGTAGGTGCCTTATACATAGTCTAGACATGTGATTTTGGTTGGCCGACTCTCTACCTACCTACCGTACATTGCATCTCCTCCTACGGAAGTCCTGCGAAGCCTCGCTGACGCTGCTTTGCGCGTTGATGCCTGTCCATACATTTGGAAGGATGAAGTAAGTGGCCTCGGCGATCCCGGACAAAGCATGCGTATAGTACCGCAGCTGCTGCGACCGCAACGGCGGATATCGCAGCTGGAAATTTGAACTGCTCTGGTTGGGGGAAGATCACAGTCGAGAGGAACGCCAGCATCTCAAAGCTGTTCTGGAAAGACGCCTCTAGGCTTGAGAACGTTCCACGCATCTCTGGTCCGACTTCGTCTTGGATGATGAATTGGGCACTCAAGTCGAAGCCCCACAAGCCAGTGCGGCTAAGGATTACCGCCGCAACCAGGGAGAATGTTGTAGCCGAGCTAGGGAGAGTGTCCGAAGGAAGCCAGAGTACCACGCACGACAAGGCGATGAAGACAAGTTCAGCATTGAGGAACCATATGCCGGAACGGACTGGACCGATACGAGTGTGAAGCCAAGGGCCCAGCCATGTGGCTGACAATTCGAATATCGCAGCAAGCCCACGGAGCGTGGCCACGGTGGCGCTGCTTAGACCTTGTGCAAGGAGGTACGTGATGAATTGGCCGGAAAATGACAGGACCGTCAAGTACAGCAGCGCCAGCGCGAACGATGGTAGGAAGGCAGGGTGGCGAACATAGCTTAGCAGTGTGGATGCGTTGCTCTGGACTCTGCTCATCATTGCGCGGTGCCGCTGTCCCGAAGCCGGCTGAGCAGTCGACTTGGCCACTCGTAAAGCTGGCACGGCGTGGTAGACACGAGCGATGGCGAGGTATTCTATGAATACGGACGTGGTGCTCATGGCGGCTGTAGTAAGTATGGCTGCTGGAGTAGAGCCGGAGTCGACCAGTGAGACGGCCAAAGGACCAGCAAGCTTGCAAAAGAGGTCTATCCGACGCATCTGCGCGTTCATTTCGGCGAGTCTTGCTTCGTCAGTGCTTGCAATGACTACAGTCCAGTCTCGCTCCACTGAGACAGTGTTGAGGACTGCGCTCAGCTTCTCGATACAAGCCAGGACAGACAGAAAGGTCAATGACAGCGTCTTGCCGGCTGTTGATTGCGCCCATTGGGCGAATGTGAGTAGAACGAGGAATCCGGCACATGAGAGCACTACGGGAAGACGCTGGCCAACTACACGACATTAGCAATGCCCTGTTGGACAAAGACGGGAGCCATGCGTACTTATCGACAGTCGCACCGTCTTTAAACGGTCAGCTCTGTCAATGTACGGTCCGAGCCAAGGAGAGAGCAGGGCGGCAGACGCGGCTCGTGCCAATGCATACACGGACGCTGGAAAAAGGGTGTTCGGGTAGATGTTGGCAAGGAAGAGGAAGGCGCCAAATTCGAACAATCTCGAGTTCCACGTGGAGAGGGCGTGTGAGAGGTATAGTCGGCGGCACTGATGCCTGTGCGCTGCTTCTGGGAGCCGTGGCGGTGTGGCTCCGTCGGCGCCCTGCTGCATCTGCGTCTGCTCGTGTGCGCCCTGCTGCGACTGCGTCTGCTCGTGTGCATGGTCAAGGTGTGATTGTGGTTCTTCTAGCAAACGCTGGTGGCTTTCTCGTTGGGGGTCTGCCATGTCGCGGGTGCAGTACATCTATGTGTATTCATGGAAGGACCGAGATGGCAGGTACATGCATATGCATTCATGGAAGGACCGAGGTGGCAAGTCATGCATGTGCATTTGTTGCGTGATGATTGTACAGTATGTCATAAGCCATACCAAGATGTGTTTATAGCACTATCTCAACGTCTGTCTCATCAGGGTCGTCATTTGCGAAACCCAGACAGCCGGTAAATCTGCGACGCGCTAGCCAAACCCTGTGGCGCCCTGGCTGATTATCATGCGATCTGATTTTGAGGGCGAGGCATGCGCAGCCTAAGGCTTTTGATCTGGGTGGATGGTGAGGGACTGCTAACTAACCACACTCGCGCTGCGCGTCTTTCACACGACCAAACGCTGCTGCACCAGCCCTCCACCAAACCCCCCTCTTTCCTTCGCCTGTCGCCGCCAGCTGCACCAACGCTATTGATTCCGCCACATCATACACGCGCGACCACGCGTCCGCCTCCCTGTCGAACAACGCCGCCCTCGATTATTCACGAAACTCACGCCTCGCTCTCGCAATGCCGCGCCTCAAGCGCTCGGCGGCAGAGGCCCAGCTCGATGTCCCTACCGAGCCACAAATGTCCCCCGAGGCCGCGCAAACACTCAAGGACCTGCGGAATATGTGGGAGTTTGCGAGTCTGATGCAGTACATTTTCCTCTTTGGCAATGTCGTCAAAATCGACGACGACTTTGATATTGAGGTATGAAGCCGCAACCGACAAGTCCGGTGCGGACGGCGCGCAATCCATGGCGTTTGCTGTAGGCCAAGCTGACATGAATTCTGTACAGGACCTTGAGCACGAATGTCTCCTCCCTCACCCTTCGGAGAAGCTTGCACAGATCGGCCTTGCCCTGCTCAAGGTCGTTTCGTCGCATCGCGGCTTGACGTGAGTTTGATCATGCCTCCCGATCTACCGATCATCTCAACTGACAACACGCAGCCCAGAAATCTTCCCCGAATACACGCGAAGACAATACCTGGCAAAGGCACCCCTGCGCAATCCCTTCGGTGACGTGGAAGAAGACCCAATCAAATTCGAGGACCTCGATGTCTTCACCAGGATTCGTGTCCTGCAGCAATTGACCACATGGACATTCTTCAACGAGACACGCATACGGGAGCGCATGCCGGAGGAAGATGACCACCTGACGTGGCGGATGGATCCAATTGGATGGGACAAGGAGGATCGCTCATATTACGTTCTGGATGACAACCGCATGTACCGTCGCACTGATGCCCGCCCACCCCCGTCCTTGCCTGTGGCCACCCCGAAGCCCAAACCAAAAGCCAAGAGCAAGAAGGCTGCGAAGCCCAGACCTCGAGGAACTCGCTCGTCGAAGCGTTTCAAGGCAGAGTCCGAGCCAGAAGACGAGGATGAAGAGATGGTTGACGCGGAGGGTGGAGCGCAAGACGAGACAGTAGCAACAATCGGCGCCGAAGATGACGAGAGGGAGCATGGAGACTTTGGCTTTACGAGCAACACATGGGAGTGCATCGCCATCACACTGGAAGATTACCAGCAGTTCCTGGCCACGATTTTCCGCTCAAGGGATTCGAACGAGAAGCAATTACGACAAAACATTGAGGCCGATGTCTTGCCAATCCTGGAGAAGCGAGCCGAAGCGTTACGACAGAAGCAACTGAAGAAACTGCGTGAACTGGAAAATCTTCAGAAGATGTCGGGCGCCAAGCGCTCCAGTCGCTTGGCAGTCAAGGCTGATAGAGAAAGGGAGGAACGCGAGGCTCGAGAGGCGGAAGAGAAGAAGCGGCGCGATCTGGAGATGGCACACGCGGAAGAGGAGAGGCTCCGAAGGGTCGAGGAGGTAAGTTTTATTCACACTGGGCTAGAGAACATGTCTCTAACAAGTACTAGGGCCACGAGTCTCGCCGCATGACGCGCGAGCAGCGTTTGAAAGAACGCGAAACCAAACGCATCCTTGCTGAGGAGGAGCTTGCTCGTCTGGAAGCTGGAGGCGAGCGAGATTCCTCGGCAGACGCTGATGCAGAGAATGCGAAGCGCCAATCTGAGCGACAGCTTAAGACGCAACGCGAACAGCTCCAGAAGGACCTCGAAGAAAATCAGGAGGACGAGGGCGACTGGTACTTCGACTGCGCCAAGTGTGGAATGCATGGAGAGAACCTCGACGATGGAGCTCACTCAATGGCCTGCGAGAAGTGTAACGTGTGGCAGCATAGCGCGTGCCATGGTTTCACTCCAGAGCAGGCCGAGCGTGAAGACTTTGTCTTCATCTGTTATTCGTGCAAGAAAAAGGAAGAAGACGCAAAGAAGCCGAAGATTCCTTCTCTCAAACTCAACAAGCGGTCGAGTGACAGTCCCGAATCACAACGAGGCGAAGCTAGACCAGCGTCATCGAGCGGTCCACGAGACAGTGGGCTGCCACCTCACGTTCAGCGACAGCTTGATGGTGTTGTTGCGGCTCCCATCCAACTCCAACCACAGCAGGCGCCCTACAATCCTGGTTCTGTCAACGGCACCGCAATGCCGCCTTTCCAAGCGTACTACCCACCTCACCTCCAAAATGCGCAACCCAGACCTCCACAACCTCAATGGCAAGGAAGCCCATTGCCACCACCGGGCAGGCCTGCATCAAATCATGCCGGTTCACCCTCACCGGTGAACGGAAACAGTCATCCCGCGCAGCACAACCACCAGGAGCAACATCAATATGCACATCAATATGCTGTCCAGAACAGCGGCGCCCACCCCGGCTACCAGCCACATCGCCCCCAGCACACATACGGCCACAGTCCCCAGCCCAGCAGAGCACTACCTCTGAGCTCTCCACCTCCGTTGAGGCAACCTCCAAACCCGTACGCAAATCAACCTAACTTCCAAAGGTTCTCGCCTCCACAACCCGCCCGACAGCCCGAGCAGCCGCCTCACAGACCCAGCTCATCACACTTGATGAATGGGTTCAAGTCTCCTGCGAAACGTACGCCGTCATCGCCTGTCCACCTACCAACCCAACCGACCCCACAACCACGCCAGTCTCCGATGGTTCACAGTCCAATGACATCCTTCCCTCCCCCTTCAGGCTCTGCTTATAATGCAGGGCACTCGCCAACAAAATCCTCACCTCCACCGCAACCGCGCGTCCACGCTACGCCTTCGAATGGGCACACCCTGCCGGCGCCGCACTTCCAAACACCTACAAATGGTGGTGCGGCCCCTCCTGCGCCACCCTCTTCGGTGGCAAACGGCGTTGCTGCGGACGGCATGTCAGGACCTTGGCCGGAGAGCACCAAAACAATCCCTCAGAAACACGACCAGAGTCCCGCGCCGCAGCCTTTGCCCGCAACCATGTTGTCGCGCACTCCCGCGAGCAGTGGACTGATTCCGCCCAACCTGGTCCCTAGCCCGGTGCAGGTCGCCCAGGGAGAGAAGGGCAGCGTGCCTGTGAAGAAGGAGGTGGAAGCTGTGCCTGGTAATGCACAGAAAGTGGAAGAGAGGTCTGATTGAGAACATGCGGTCATTGGATCAGTATCACTCCCTGGTTTTGTTTATTACTGATGAGAGGGACTTGTATAACATGAATGAGTGATGAAGCGAGCCAAGGGCAAAGTCATTGTGTACAACGAAATGTATTCAGTGCTTCCGCCACAATACTTGCCTTGTTTCACTACCTGATCCACCCATCCCGCGGTCAATGTCCCGTCACTGGCTATTATTAATCGTCTCCTTGTATTTCACCAAGCCGCCAAGGCAATATATAGTGGGCGTTAAGCGCTGATGCATTAGCCGATCATGATTGAATACGTCCCCTCAGCTGCGGCTGAGCAACCATGGAACAAGCACAACGATGCCCTACGAACGTCTGGCGTATGCGATACTATCTCTCCTACACTCTCGCATCCCTTGGGTAAAACGACCAGCGCATCATCTAGCCTGTGATGGAAGCTGGAGATACCACGGAAAAGTCCGCTTTCTTCACCAAGGCGGTTTTGCGTAGATGGACGGTCCCTCAGGACGGGAGGCGCAGATACTTCATCGACATCTGGCAGCCTGGTCTTCTACTCGCAATCACGACTTGCTTCACGGCTATCTTCTACAGTGTCTATCGAGACCCTCACACGTCCTTGACGCTCGAAGACCAGTCCCGTCCACACGACTTGTTCTTTTGCAATGCCGACGGTAATGTGGAGAAAACACAGCCCCATTACGATCCGGTCTGGGATCCACGACTGTACTTCACTATCAATCTTGCATTTGGCCAGTTTACCTTCTCGGCTGTTAAAGTACTAGATGCTTCCTGGGATGTGATCGTCGGCCGGGGCGGTCAAATGCTCGCAGCAATCACGGCTTATCGCATACTTCGCCGATCGTTCACTCTCACTTTGGAGACATTCATTGTCGCGATACCGACCGTCGCTACACTTTATTGTCACCAGGTCCGGCTTGTATCGCTGTTCAAGTTTACATCCGAGATCTTCTGGCACTGGAGCCCGACGGGTCCAAAGCGCAAACGAACCTTGTGCATGGCGAAGATGCGTTTGAGCATTCAGGTCTTCATATGCCTGTACGTGCTGCTGTTTGCAACCGTCGTGTCGGTCATGACGGGATATCGTGCCCAGCTGACCGGCTACTTCGACGAGAGTGACAAGGGACGAAACGGTGGTTTGGTGCCGCTTGACCAGCTCGCGCGGCCTACCATGGTCGTATCTGATGCTAGTAGGATCGGCCTATCCGACTCGCCTCTCTACTGACGCGAAGACGTTGTTCTCCCACAATCATACGATGGGATCAACACCGGCGAAAGGTTCTCCATTGGACGGTACCTTCTTGATTCGGGCAATTTTAGCGAGCCTTACGGCACATTGGTTGACTGTAGGGGTTGCAGTCTGTGAAGTCCGTAGGAAGAATATATTTAACTTTCGATAGATTACTGGACCTGTCTGGGACTTGCCAGTTGGGTGTCCATCACTCAATCGAAAGATTCGAGACGTGTCACGAGCCGGACACTCAGGTGCGCGCGACACGACTGCTCCTGCACCACACGAGATGTAGAGCCGTCCTCAGACCCAAACGAAGACAAAAACTCCACAAAAGCTATTATTTTCGCCAACTTAGCAAGTCATCTCACCATAGACACCAAGCGCTGGGATCTTGATGCGCCTCCATTGACCATTGGCGTGCGAACCGGTATCTACTATGCAATGCTTACCGACGAGATCTTGCACAGAGATGCCGCTGGTTACTGGTTCCCTACCACGGGTGTCTTTCTACAGGAGGAGTTTGTGTATTATAACTACACTCCCCAACGAAGCAGAATGTACCTGTTCAACAACACCCATCTGGACGAGGATACCATCAAGCGAGCGGGCCGCTGCGTTTCAGAAGACCAGTATCAGTGGGGTTTCTCGTCCTTGCTTCTGCTGACTTTCTGTATATTCACGATTCGTTTCGCCTGCGCGTTGATTGTGCTTCAGACCGATGTTTACTGGAATAGCAGACATGACCGCGTTTTTCAGTCGCACTCTCTCTACGCGGACATACTCTACCTTGCGGGAGAGCTGAAGACGAGGTTTCCCAGTGGGAACGGGGAGAGTATGCCATCGCCGAAAGGATTCGGTGAAGAGGTCGAGCATTCGAAAGAGAGACTGTGCACAGAGACTGTTGACTTGCCGCTGTCGAGGTGGGAAGAACGCAAGACGACTCGAGCTGCGAATTCTGCCCTCAGAGATCTTAACATTCCGCGTTGGAGGCCGCAGGGGGCACAAAATGTGATTGCGCCAGGGAATTAGTGCAAGGCGGGTGGTTGGCATGGTGATTTGAGGGTTGGATAATCAGTACGCTGAATATATCTAGATATATTCCCGACTTCGGAACGATGATAATGTATGAAGAGTTTGTATCCTGTAGCGCGCGGGCAGAACGGTCGGACTAAGTGCGAAAGAATCTACAACTTCCTCGCCACATTTCCCTGCGCCTGGATCAGCTGGAAAACATCCCGCTCGAACACTTTCGCCTCGCTGATGATCTTCTTGCTCCATTCGGTCGAGGTCACCTGCTTGATCTGCTCTGTTGGCATTTCAGACGGCGGGCACGCCCACTCGTGCAGGGCAAGATAGCGTGGTGACACGCCATCGATACGCTTGTACCGCGTCGTCCTCCTGTAGCTAGTGCACATGGCCAACATGTCGAGATGCTGCTTGCGGTACCAGTCGTCGAAATCGGCGTCTTCGCCTTCGGCGGGCTCCATTGCGACACATGTGAGGGACTGCCCACGCTGTTCACCGCTCTCGTTCTCGTGCCCGTAGCCTTCGTAAGTTTGAATGTTCTCGTAAGGACGAGCATCGAATGAGACGAATGTGAGGATGTCTTGGCCGTCGTAGGTGCGGCTGTGGCGAGTGTCTGTTGTAAGTTCTTCTAACGTGCCGCTTGCGAAGAAAGTGGCGTCTTTGACTGGGTAGAGAGCAAGGTAAGGACGGTCGCTCGATGGGTTGCTATTCTTGTATCGCAAAGCGAGGTCGGTGACCTTTTTCTTGTAGTTTAGCACGTCGGGGAGGTGTTCTCCGTCGTACATCTGGTTGAATTTGGCATCTGTGGTCTTGGTTGGGTCTGAGATGCGCGCTGTGACGAAGAGGAGGGCGGCTGGCGACATGGTGATGTCAATTGAAAATGGAATCTTGAGGGTGAGTACAAGGTTTGAATCAATTGATTACGAAGACGCTGGTTAAGTTCACTGGTCGTTACGTTCGTACGCGTGTTCTCGACTGCCTGGACGTTGCCTCGGCTGTGCTGCGAGTGGAGTTCTCAGCGCATGCTGCAACGATCCTTTTCTTGCGCGGTACTCCATCAGTGCTCCTTGCAGTCCACAACATACAACATCTTCAAAATTCCAGAAGCATCAAGCGCACCATGTCTAACCTAAAGAAAAGATTCCCCTCGTCGAAGGCACCGGCGGTGAAGCTTCTGTGCCAAAAGTCTGCAACAAGATCAATGGGATCTCGGTACAAGGCGTGTGTCACTATCTGAACACCGACTTGAACGACGAATTTATGAATGAATTCCATGAATTTCACGGCGAAGAAATTATGAAAAAGTACGCACTGGTTGAAGCCGAAGTTGTTAATGCGGAAAAGGAGGTACAAACACTTCAAGATAAGCAGAATTCCTCAGAAGATCACGCCATACGTGAAGCAGGTCCCAATTTCGAGTTCTTGAAGATCTATGCCGAGCCACGAGGGAAACATGCACAGACTACGGACCCGTCTCTCGGAGGGAGATTAGCTCAAGAAGCATATCATTCACAGGAGCTGCCACTCCCAATTCTCTACCTCTTCTTTGCCAGCAGCTGTTGATAAACTCAACTTCAGTCTTGCGGTTCGACCGCAGACCCCAAACCATTGAGCAGGTAGTATCACGTGTCTTATGTAGCACCCCGTTAACCGTATGCTCCAACGCCTCTATGCTGCAGCGTCCCAGCGATCCTGGGGCGCCCTCGAGCTTTGGCACGGCGAGAACCACGTCTGAAATTACGCGTAAGATGGCTCTTCTTATGGCAGGAAGGGAGAGGAGGAACCAATTTTCGGCGTCGTGGAGCGCACATGTCGGGTTGCAAAATGCGTTGACTGCAAGTTCTTTCAGCTGTGCTTGGAAAGCATCGATGTAAGTGTATGACTTTGCATTGAGCTGTTGCGATTGGCATAGCGTGTCGAGCAAGTACTTCTGAGTCGGTTGCACTGTTTGAGGGTCTCACTGGTTTGGATCCACGACAGCACGAGGTACTGCGCCGAACGATGTGGCCGAAGGTCCTGTATGTTTGATGGAGAAGGGACTATCGAGCCCAACACCATGCAAAGTAACTTCAATGATATAGCTCGGACGATTCTGCTCTTCTTGGAAACAGCTCATCGTTCAGTACATCGACGATACGTCTCCTGCAGAACGAATGTGGCGTTATCGAAGCAGCAGTCATTCTACCAGCTAAAGGGCGTATCGCGTCCACTGTCTGTATAGTCTTTGTACACACTAGGAAATGGGAAGTGTGATCTGTTGCCCGTGGATGAATTCGATGAATATGACCATGAAGCGTGCGATGCCATTGTCCTTGCTGGAGAACCTCTGTGTTGAAATCATGCGCCAGCTTGGTGTCGCCTTCGTACGTTTCAACTGTTACAGTTCTTTTGTTTCTTTTCGAATTCTTCTTCCAACCCGACTCGTTGATACAGTAAGGTCACCAATGGGCGCTTGTTAAGACTGGCGAGACAGTGTGCTGCGAAACTTTCAATGCTTCCAAGTCCTAAAATATCGATTCGCTGAGTTGTCAGAGGGACGGGCATGTTCGATATTTTTGTTCTGGAGCTGAACAGTCGACGATGCAATGTGAACAATAAGCTGAGAGCTGCAGACCTGGAAAATTGGGACAAGTAAGACGACGTATGCAACCTGCGTTCGAGGATGGCATTTGTCGTAGGAAGTGGAGATTAGGTGCATGTAAGGCGTAGGGCGTTATATGACATCGTTTCAAGTCACACATTACGCCTCACACTCTACGCCTTACACCTTACGCCTTTTGCCCTAGAGGTGCGAATAGGTCACACAAGCACTGATCGACATGTTCTGTACCTCAAAAAAATCTTTGGAAACTATAGCTCTGCCGGCCTTGTTGCGACACGAAGAGTCGGATTGGAAGTGGGCATAGAGAAGCGGCGAATCTAGAGATAGACAGAAGTCAAGCTGAAAGGAAGATGTCTCTTATGATGACATCTCTGTATATACTGCATGTCTGACAAACATGTGCGGCTTTGGCTATTTGTATGTAGCTGTGCAAACATCTTGGAAAGCTGCACTGTGATTGAACAGCTGGTCGCCTCTCCTGGCTGTGGCTATGCTGAGAATTCATAAGAGTCGAAGCTGGCCAGCCTGAAAGCTTTCGCCATCTCTCCGACTTGGTGACATGGGGACATCTTGCCCATATTTGTCGCAGTCGTACAATGTCATCTCTGCATCCGCCTGCGCTTCATTTCTTCGTAGCGAGCACCAGCGAAAAACTCCAGCTCAACTTGATAGTCTCCCCGGCCATAACAGCCTCCAGCTGAGCAAGCTTGTCCACAACAGCTTTGGACATCTTAACGACAGGGTAAAGATTACTCAGGTAACCTTTGAACCATTCAAAGTCGACGTCTTGGCTCAAGAAGGCTTGGTCTTCCAGCTCTTCAACAGACTCTTGTGGTCGGACTCGCGAGGGAGCAGTGGGCCACCAATCGCAAGTCATAGTCGCCTTTCTGTTGACATGTATCCGTCGGACGTCTTCCCACAGCTCGGGGTCCAGTGATACGTTGTCATAGCGTGCGTTGATGATGGCTGCAGCACCATTCTTCTGCTGGTCCTCGATTTGCTTGTCGTATTGGCGTCCAAATTCATCCACAATGTCATCGATAAGCTGCCGCACAAATGTCGAGGCTGGAGTCTGCAAAGGTAGCGGTCGTCCGCCATACACCCACGCTGCGAAAGTTCCGCTCGGCTTCAACAGCGAAGCGAATCGCTGCATGCAGACGTCGACATTGGTCCAATGCAGGCAAGTTCCGGCGGTGATCAGATCGACTTGGTTGTGGTTCGGTAGCAAATCGAAGGAAAGATCCTCGCCGCTACAGTGCAAAAACGACAGGCCAGATGAGATGCGTGACCTGAAAAATTGTTTGGCTTGTGAGAGATACAGGTCAGAAGCATCGCTGAGAGTGACGTGGCCAAACTGTTCTAGCAAATTGGCGGCGACGATGCCGATTCCGGCCCCGACGTCCAAGGCATGACCGAAAGCTCCTTCATGTGACTGATGATATGCATATATCATCGCATAGAGTGCGTTTGGATATGCAGGTCTAAATGCGGTATATGCTTCCCAGTCCATCTCAGAGAAGTTGAAATCGGTGTTTTCGGATCGCGTGGTTCCACCTTGGTCCATGATTCGGTTGGTGTTCGTGAAGTGCGTCTTGCTGAGATTCGCATATGTCCGATAGAGGCGCGTTGTTTACCGTTCAGAACGCGGGAAACACGAAAAATTGTGATTCTTGTCACTTCTTAATACGATAGGAAAGTCCACAGCCGTGCTTGTTATTCCCTTTACTATCCAAATGCGTCTAATGTGCCTGAGACAGCCGCTGGAATTGTCGATAAAGCTTACAATTCGCAACGCCGTACCGCCCGTCCAGAATCTCCACTTTCGCATGACAGTATGCATCAAACTAGTGGTTTCCTCCTCTGAATCCGCTGTCTTACCTACTTGCCTGGCCATAGTTATATCGCAATAAGTGCGAACCGTTCCTCCTACGTCCCGGAACACACCTTCTGGACTCGCGATAAGTCTCGACTCCAGCTCGGGTGAGCGGTGTGGCGATGGAGAGTGTTAAATCGCTCGTGCCTCCATGACACGGGTACTCAGCACGAGCGTCAGCGAGGTCGCGGATGCTTCGGACCAGAACCATCTAAGCTGTCGATCAGCTCTCGCTATTACAGACCAAACTATAGTCGCTTGGTCGGTGAGGCCGAGGTCGTCGTGGTCAAAACGCACGGTCTGGTCGTTCGAGCACGCGTTTCCCTGATTGAAGCAGCGCGGTCGCAGCGTAAGTGCAGGTGAATCTCTTACGGACGCTCACCGCTCAGCGACATGGTCATGTGTTGTTTTGGATCGGTCTAATCAGATCTTGCAGGCCCACCGCGCATCAACTAGTCTGTCTTATTCCGCTCCGGGTATGCAGGTCACCTCCGTACCGCGTCGGTTAGCGGGGCGCGCCGGTGAAACCCGTAGACGTCAATCAAGGTAGTATATCTGACTGGACCTCACCCGCTGGATTAGTAGTAGGGTTACCTGATATAGATGGTCGGACCCATCGCAAAATCGTGTCACATTGAGGAATACTACTCCATATCTGTCATACATGAGATGCACTTTCCTCGCATCACGAGCAACATTCCAGATAGCTGGGGCGCACCATCACGTCCACCTTCCTTGTTTTCCAAACGTTGACTGTAGCCGCACCGAAATACCTTTCGGTGCGAAGGCTCCAGTAGAGATTGGCTCGAACAGAGTTGCGTACACCCTCAACGTACGCTGCTACATGCCTCGTCGCCATATCGTTCCTTTGAGGGAGGCTTTCGGCCAGCTCGTTGAACAACTCCAGTCGTTGAGCAAGCAGTCCACCAAGATGGTCAAAAGCTTCTTGGGCGCTCAGACCGTGACGACGGCAAGCTGCAATAAGATTGTGTCGCACGTCCTCACCCTGCCGATCTGTCAGTACACTACAGGATCCAGAAGGGTATAGATGCTCCTTGGTTACCCAGAAAGCAGACACTCACCTCTTCCTTGCGATACGAGATTATGTCGTTTTGTATAAGGATGATATCCACGCCCGCGAGTCTGATCTGCTTGATTGTGCTGTTCTGAAGAACATGGTCCGGTATCTCGAGCTGGTGACCGAACTCCACGAGTGCATACAGAGGTTCTGCGCCGATAGAAAGGCGGCGAAGGGTCAAAAGGTCCCCGATGTCGCGAGCATTGTCCATTGAGCAGTCTTGGACCTGCCGAAGCGCTCCTTCGCAGTACTCTTGCATGGCGGACTTGTATCTTTCGCTCAATTTGACACTTCCTGTCGCTGATTGGAAGCGAGTCCATATGTCGAAGTGGCATTTGATCAGCCGTTGTTCGGCACCGGCACCGACCAGAGTACTCGCAGATCGCTGATCGTTCTGCATCATTGCGAGAAGTGCTTCAACCGTTGATCTTGCTCGTTCCGAGTCGCTGCGAAGTTCGCCATCGTCGAAAAGGTCGTCGAAAGGGAATATCCAATTTCCCCAGTCGCAAATCAAGCGGAAGCGCTCGTAGTTGGCATGTGGCGCAAGGACTGCACAAAAGTACGAGAAATCGATGGCCTTGATCTTTGCCTGCGCCTTTGGATCACACTGCCACTGGCTGGCGAGCCATTTCTCGGATTCTTCACGTACAGAGCTGTAATGTGGGTTGACGAGCGGCGCTGAAGCGAGGAAGGAGGTGAAAAGGTCGGGCATCAACACGACCTGGCGAGTAGGATCAGACATGCTGAAAGATACTTAGAATAACTTAGGACATTGAAATTGGGAGGTACGAGACTTATCATGAGCTACCAGGCGTAAACCGTCTGCAGTATGGCAGGTGTCGTCATCGGATCTGATATGTTTCAGTCACAATGCTCGGATCCTGTATGCCACTACCAGCGGTGAGATGCCAGAGTGATGCATGGTTCAGGACAAATCCCATGGGTCCGCTGCACGTCTCAAACACCTTTTCCTGAATGGCTGGGCTGATGAGATTGGTCTTGACAATGCACGGTGCAAAAGAAGTGGACCTATAAGCGAATCTGTATAGATCCGGGCGCTCTCGCGATCGCCAAGATCATCGAAGTCGTGGCCCACAGGGGCATTGGGCGGTGAGACACGATTGTCAAGCATATCATGCTTTTACTGCGCGACAAAGCTGATTGATTTGGTATCCGACGGCTCTTCAGCGATTTGAACCCATCGACAATCCACACTCATATCATGGCACCTGCTATAGATGAATTGATTCAGCTTCACAACTATCAATTTCGATGGACAAAGAACCATCTTGATAGGCCTTCACTATTGGAATTACAATCGTCATATGATGAGCTTGGCACTACAGCTCTGGAACGACTTCAAGCCATCCAGCTCGGGACAGGACAGAAAGACTTGTTCGTCACCTTATGCGAGCACCATGCTTCATGTGAAGTCCTCACAGCTTTCTGGGATGAGACATACAAGGCGCCAGAATGGGTTGACTGGGATCAGATCGCCCGCGGCCAGCGGTTCTTCTACAAGCACATGGCAGCAAACTTTGTTGGCTTTGCCCTCCAGGGCTTCATGGGCGAGAATACGACCACTGCAAGTACCGCGGAAGTACTTGTCAAGACTGGCGGCTTCTCCACTCGCGTGCTCTTGCGACGCTTGTTGGAGACTTTTCAGTGGCTGTTGCAGGTCACGAAGAGCGTAGAGGACGTCAAGCCTGGAGGTGAAGGTCATTCAGCAACTATTCGAGTTCGTCTTTTGCATGCCAGTGTGCGCCTTCGCATGATGAAGATGGCCGAATCTAAGACTGGCTATTTCGACGTGCACAAACATGGTGTACCAATCAACACCGCCGATTCTATCCATTCCATCGCCACATTTGGATGTAACCCGGTCTGGCTGCAATTACCACGTCTTGGAATAAAGGCGACGATGCAAGAAGCGGAAGATTACATGGCTCTATTCAGGTATGTTGGGCATGTGATAGGAGTGCCGCACAAGTATTTTGCGTCCGCAGCTAAGGGCAAAGCTTGCATGGAGTCGATCGAGATGCTTCTAAGTCCTACAGAGAAGTCTAAAACCCTTGGGCACAACTTCATCGAATGCCTTACAAATGTTCCCCCTCTCAATTTGTCTAGGTCTTTCATCGAAGCGGGTACAAGAGTGATCAATGGCGAAAGACACGGCGATCTCATTGGCATTTCGAGGCCCGGATCCCTTTCATATTGCCAGTTTCGGGGGTTATGCTTGATATTGCAAACAATTAGTCACGCACAAGGATTGTCAGTCCAGCTCGAAAATTACCTCATCGCCGTAAGATGTCTGCTGGTTCCTGCTCTTGATATATTTCGCTAATGTCCTATGACATAGTCTTCGAGATCTTGGATCTACGCCACGATTGTAGAGGGTTGCTCCCACAAGTTTGGTCTTGGAGGAGCTAGCGACTTTTCTCTGAAGTGGGTGCCGCAATACGGACGTTCCGTTGGAAGGGAAGATGCTCCTAAGCAGGCGCTGGGAAGAGGGCTTATGTTCAGACCTGTCGAGGCAATCTCGATGACGGCTTTTGTCCTAGCTTGTTCTATGTTGTCTGGCTTCGCTCTAGCTATAATTGCCATCTTCGTTCCGCTGCTATATTGAACGCTTTATCGTACGATTGAGATACAAAGGTTGATCATTGTGTAACATACCGTCACTACCTAGCTTCTGCAACCTCTGTTTTGATCAAAATGATGCCCTTACCGGGCATACCTTCTTTGTCATGCAGCCTGACGAATCGGTACCCAAGCCTTAGTCTGTCTAGACGTATGCACGCCCATGCCGTCATGACGTCTGTCAAAGGCAGCGTGCTTAAAATACTCTGGGGACCTCTTGGACCGGAGGCCATTACATTTTGCAGTGCGTGCGCTCAGCGCAGCTCAAGACCACCCCGTGCACCACTGGACCAGGCCCAACAAAGCACATCGGCTCTTTGGGAACAGACTGGCCCAACAAGTGTCAAAACATGCAACATACGATACTGAACACGGCTTCGACCTAAGTAGTATAGATTGATTGATTGATTGATTCTGTCAGGCTATTCACGGTGACCGTATGAGCCGTCCCTAATAGTAACCTTACTTACAAATGAGATTCGTTGCCTTTGCTTAGGGTGAGTGTGAGAGTAATCCATCCCTTATACTGCCTGTATGACCTCCTGTTGGTAGGTCAACCTGCCAGTTTTCTCCAGAAATCGGATAGTAGCCTTAACGACTGCTAGATCCGGCTTCTATTTCTCTTTCGGGCCGTCCAACAACTGCCCTGTTCTGATATCCTTTCTCGAACCCCATCCTCCTAAGAGGTAGGATATATCTCCCGACCTGTCGCCTACGGCTGCTCGTAGCTCCCTACGCTCGTCTGCCCATCTCGGGCACCAAAGAAGGACGTATTTGATCGTTTCATTATTGTGTCCACATCCACATTTAGCATTATCTCTCAGTCCTGCTCGGGACAAGTACTGGTTCAGGCAGCAGTGTCCCGTTCTCGCCTAGATAAGGATCGACGCCTGGTCCGAGGTGAGCGACCCGTACAGCAGTAGGGTGTGCTTTCCTGGTAGGGCGCGATCCATCTTCTACGTATATTGGCTAGGCAGCCTCGTGGTGTCGAACGGGTTCGGATCTTCACTCCTATCCCGATTTATCAGACGGATAACGCCTGCCACCTCCCGCACCCTCTCTAGTGCCGGAGCCGTAGGCTTACCCGTATGACTCGACGCCTCTCTTGCTGCGTCGTCGGCCTCTTCGTTTCCTACTATACCTTCATAGCCCGGGGACCATCTAAATCTGAGATCTATCCCTGCCTTGCTAAGAGCTTCTGTGCTCTCTGCGATCTTCGACAGGAGCGCTCGTCCGGTCCTAGCATCGTTGCCGGCTTGAATTGCTCGGAGAGCCTGCTGACTATCTGAGAATACCGCCAGCTGTTAAACCTCCGTAAGATCCTCCTGAGCGTACTTTAGAGCCGCTGCTATCGCTACTATTTCTGCACTTAACACCCTACACGTAGATGCCCATCCTATCGAGTCTTGCCTGACGACCTGGGTGAACATCCCAGTCCTCTTGACGACTGCGATGGCGGCCAGCCGCTTCGCGACTGACGCATCGGTGTATAGGCCCACAGTACCTGATCCTGCGATCGTAGCCGTATCTTTGATTGCCTGGTCTTTTTCTTTGATGACTACTCGATAGCTGTAGTCTATCCATAGCGCCTAGATCCACGGCGGGTCTTCAATAGGTAGCCTGGATTCATTTGGTTTCAGCCGCTCTCTCGACACCGCGACTGTCGCTCCGAGTGGCGATACTTGTATGTTCACGTTGAACCTACGTAGTAGCGCGCTCTTAGCCGGGTTACTCTTTGGGAGCGATATAAGCTTTGCCACGTGTGCCGAAACCTTCCTATCTAGGCATTCCTTGGTGGGCTCGAGACACGCTTCGGCCTCGAGGATAGGTAGGGCTACCTTCTTCCATACTCTGGTTATCAACCTCGCTCCCAGCCTTTATACTTTTTCGAGTACGTTCACGAGCCTGACCACGCCAACCTTCCCATGGCCGTACCACGCCGAGGCAGCGTAATCGGTGATCGGTAGAACATAGCTACGGAAAAGTTGTCTCATCTGAGCTGGCCTTATACCCTTGATCGCCTGGAGTGATAAACACGCTCGAGTACCTTTGTTGATCACTCGTAAGAGGTGTTCGTCCATCGCCAGCTTCTTATCCAACGTAACGCCAAGAACTTTGACACTTTGCTAGGGTAGTATCGTAGTAGCGTTGAAATAGACTGCTTTAGTGTCGTCTGCCCCCGCCCTCTTGGTAAAATGGATCAAGCTGGTTTTGTCGGCCTCGAACGTTGCGCCGCTCTGCCTCGCCCATCGCTTGGTATGAGGTAGGATGGTATTCTCAATCGCTGCTGTATTCTCTTCCTCATCCGCCCCTACTACCCAGGCGTTAAAGTCGTCGACGAATCCGATCGACCCCCCTTAGCCGTCAATCGACCTCTCGACCAGGTCGGCGTTATAGAACACATATAGTAGCGGTGATAGCGGTGATCCTTGTGGAATCCCTGCATACTCGATCTCCGCCACCTCTGACTCGTACCTGCCTACAGTGACTAAGGCGTGCCGACCCGTACAAAAGTCCCCTATCCACTCGACCATCGGCTTCGGAACCCTCCTCGCCGCCAATCGACGTTCTAGCACCTTCGAGTGCACTCCGTTGAAGGCGCCTTTCACATCGAAGGAGATCAACGTAAGAATCTTACCGCCCCTCTATGCCTGATAGATCTTCTCAACGAGGACGTTCAGTACTTATTCGGCCGACCTCCTAGGTCTCGCGCCGAAGTGATTCACTAGAAGAAGGTTGTACTTTTCTGTTATGTACGAAAGGCGTGCCGCTACCACTGCTTCGAGTCCCTTACTTATCGTCGGGAGGAGTGATATTGGGCGAAAGGCTTTCGGTCTTGTATAGTCTGCCTTTCCCGGCTTCCTTAGGGTGATGATCCTAGTAGTCTTCCATTGCTTAGGTACATGTCTCAACTCCAGTAATATAGAATATAGCCATAGTAGGTAGTCGCCTACTGCTGGCCATAGTTCCCTCCAGACTCGGAAGCTGATCTCGTCTATACCTGGTGCCTTGTCCGGGTTGCTCCTAAAGATAGCTCTTTCTACTTCGTGTTTTGTGAGACACGGCCATTCTAGAGGTCGGGCCTAATAGATAGCCTACCGCACTCTATTGTTTAATGCCTCTAGCATTGGAGGTGTAGGGAAGAAGGCTTCTATTAAGGCTTTCGCCTTTTCTTCATCCGATTGGTACCTTTGCCCGTCCACCGATAGCTCGGGTATATATATAGCCGCGCCGAATGGTTTGGCGTATCTGGCTGCCTTCTAGATGTTGTCCGGGTTATCTAGAAAATCCTTCTAGTGCTGTTTCTTCTGCTTGTCGATCTCGTCTAGATAGGTCCTTCTTGCCAAATAGGCTACCATCCGTGCCTGCGTAGTGTCCTCGTCCCTCCGACGGAGCGTCGTAACCCGGTTCCGTTTGATAGGATAGTCCTTCCGTAGGGTCGAGAGCTCCTTCGTCTACCAGCGTTTCGCGTACGGCGACTCTTTCGCCCTCGGTACGTGCTCCTCCAGAATCATGCTTATTTCATTCAGGAAAGTCTTAGCCGCTTCGTCTAGTAGCCAGGCGTCTGTAATCCTCTCTCTGTCCTGGCCGCGCCCGAGCGCACTGCTAGTAGCCGCCCTGATAATTCCCCAATCTGCGTCTCTATAGAGCCTCTTCGTCCCCTCCCCCGCGTCTTCAACTTGGCGCCCATTATAGCTTAGTGCGACCGGCTTGTGGTCTGATCCGTAGTCGGTAGTATAGATTCGACAGTACTCTAGTTTCTCCCTGATTCCAACTGATCCTAGAATGACGTCGACCGTCGTAGCCAGATCCTTGGACTGATGCTCCTATGTGATCGTCCCTACTGGTAGCAATAAGTGCAGGCCTACCTCCTGCATAAAATCGATAATAGGCTCCCCTTCGTTCCTCCTTCCAACGTCTATCCGCGCTTGGTGCCCTCCCTATAGTACGTGGTGCCTGTTTAGGTCAGTGCAAAGGAGCACGTCTAGCGGCTTGTCGCCGGCCTCTCGTCGTGCCCGCTAAGTCGCCGACTCGATCGCTCGTAGCTGCCTTGCTAAGTCCGTCTCCCTCTCCACTTCTATCCTAGCGTTCCTGGCTTCGTAGTACGCCATCACTACTAGGCTCCTATCTTCGAGTCTGATAAGCGCCGCTGCTATATCGCAGCTATCTGCTAGAATAGAAATCGCCCTACATCTCCTATTCACCCATAACGCTGCTCTGAAGGCATGCCTCGCATGTCCATCTCGCCTCTTCTCTGTTGGTTCGAATATCTGCTAGTAGCGATCCTACGATATAGTCGGTACGCCTATCTAGGGGTGCTGGAAGATGTATGGCTCTACTACTGCCAGAGCTATAAATCCTTTGATTGTCTCGTCGTTCAGAAGTCCGTGCTGGACGGCCTTTCGCTTTCCTGCGTTTAGATGCATTATCTGTACCCTATTTATCCGAGGCGTGAGTTTCGGTAACGTCGGTCATGTCGACCTCGCGCTCGTCCGTAGTTTCTGCTACCGATGCTTGCTTCTGGTGCTCCTATCCCTGGCTTGCCTCTACACTCGTGTTACCCCCGCCTCTAGTTAGTGTAGTCCGGTTTAGTGTGGCTACTTCCGCTGTCTGATCACGTAGGGTCGCCTTTCCCGCTTTTTGAATGCCCTTATACTTCCAGTGACTTGGGTTAAGCTAGCATTGCTAGTCGAAGACATAATGACCTTCCTTGTTGTAAGCCGGACACTTCAAATCTGTAGGTCGCGGGCAATCGTGCCTCGAGTGTTTCCCTAAGCATAGCGCGCACTTCGGAGGTACTCTGCAGGTCGCTTGTTTGTGTCCGTACCGGTTGTAGTTGAAACACGGTAAAGTGTCCTCCCGCCTCTCCCACTTCGAGCAATACGCCCCTATCGCTCTAAAAATGGCTGTACCAGCCTAGAGGAGGTGGTCTGCTGCGAGCTTATTCTTTAGCCAGATCACTAGAGACCCGACCTTCTTTGTAGCGTCTACTTTACTCAACCAGTACGCTTTCATCGCTGTAAAATCGTGTCCTTCGAAGACGTTCTCTTTGCCAAACTCTTGGCAAAGCGTGGTCTTCAGAGTCTTCCCATCGTCTGCGTTTGCATCCATGACCGCCTGTTTTACGACTATATCGCACTTTATCGGGTACCACTATTCCCCCTTTACCCGCGTACCGGGTATCTGTCCCGTCGCCTACTACGTGTGCTTTCTCGCCTTCTCCGCCTACGCCTTATCCTGGAAGATGACTTCGACCCTCTCGCCCGGACCTAGGCGGAGGAACTCGATTACTAGACCCTCTGTTGTCTTTGTCTTGTCTAGCCCGGCTTGCAGCTTCTTTTTTGCCACTATAAAATCGACCGTTCCTCCTTTTGTCCTCCCGATTTCTATGCTAACTGCCCGCTCGTCGTCGCGTGCGTGGTCCGAGGGTCGGCTGTTCTGCACTCTTGATAGTCCGGTCACTGCCTAGGAGCCTCTAGGCGTACCTATATAGCCGCCTTTTGCTACTTCGCTATAGCTTGGCTTCCTTACGCTTTTTGCAACAGTCGCCTTAAGGGCTATGGTCGACCGCTACTATCCTTGAGATTCCTTGACGAGTTGCTTTAGTAGCGCTACCTGCTTCTGGATCTCCTATATATACCTCGCCTCCTGCTCCTCGAACCGGGTCTTCTGCTCGGCTTGGCCTTTGATGAGTTGAAGGACCATTTCGCGGAGCGCAGCGATCTGGTCGGCCATACTCTACTCGGCCTTTCTCTTCCGCTCTAGCTCGCTAGTAGACGCGAAAACTTTCGCTGTCTTTGCGAGCTATAGGCTCGTACCCACCGCCTTCGCCGCCTTCGATTTCCGCCTCGTAACTATCGCCCACCCCCCATTGCCATTCTCCGCCCCCTCCCCCGCCTCTATGCTTGGCGCGCCCGCGTCGGCGCTAGCGGGACTCTTAGGTCCCCCCAACCCTACGCCCCGCTTTCCAACCTCACCTCCTTCCTTCTGGATCACAATACATTCACTTTCTTCGATATCGTTGTTCATGTTTTCCTAAGTCCTAAGTAGTATAGCTAAACGACTCGACTCTTCAAACGACTCGACTCTATTTTATGCTCTTTCCGGCTCGAAACACGTTCCAAACGTTTCCACTAGTCCGCCTCGTCGACTTTTGTGTGCAAGATATGCCTATATCTCTTCAAATACGCCTGCAATCTATCTCTCTATCGCGCGCGTCCTGTACTATGTTTCTGTGTTTTAGAGTTCCCTCCTACCCTAGCCTCCCGAGCGGCACTATCCGTTGTTGCCGCTCGCTACGCTTCTACTTTCTAGCCCTGCTTCGATTATAGTGTTCATACAGAGGCTGTAATAGATATATTGAAGGCGCGCGAGCGATACGCGAAGTACGCGGTGTTTACGCGTAGAGAAAATGCAGGTACTGAGTGGAAAAGGCTCTACACTTTCTCTATCTTCACCTTGAGTCTTTTACCAGATCTCAACTAGAATTCTTTTCTACCCTGACATGACTTCCTACGAGATGACTAGCGCTTTCGATTACTTCAAATGCCTGCTAAAGTATCGTATCGTACTATATAAGATCTGCTACTATTGTGTTTAGCTAGATAATACTCGTACTTACTTTAGAGAAAAGCATAGCAGGTTGCTAAAAGCAGAGAGAGCGCTTATATGCGACGAATTACAGGCCTGGCAGGGAGTCTCCTACTCGTACGAACAATTCGAATTACTAAAGGCTGTCGATCAACTAGTATAGGGTCTACGTCTGTTCTAGGATAGGAAGCAATACCGACTAGAGCCTGAGAAATGTTCTTTTGTCTGCCGTTCGATAGACAATCTGAAGAAGCATTAGCGAGCAGTACATAGCTAGACCGCGACTGGGAGACGAGGTAGTTCGAGGGCAGCAGCGTCACTTCATATTTCTTTCCAGAAGCAAGCGGATGCATGGAAGCCTGTTTGTTGCTAGCGCTTTTTCTATATAGGGCGCTATACAAGCTACTTCACAGTGCTTTCTAAGGGGCGACTTGAGGCTAGGGACCCCTAATAGGGAGCTGCGAAGCCGACTTCAATAGCTGCTTTAGTGCTATAAGACCTTGCTACTATTGAGCGGGATCAGGAAAAGCGAGGCTACATAGCAAGTAAGGAAACAAGTGAAAAGGAGACTTCTCCTTAGCTGCAATTAACCCGATGGCTTTCATACCTACACAGTTACTGTTTGCTCGAGGTTGCCGCATTAGTAAGACAGCCGGACGCCGCTACTGAGCCAGTACTGCTTGCTATATGCAACAGCCTCGAACGTGTGGTCGAGGATGCATACTAATCTGTCTGTAACGATAGTATCAATGTTTTTGATTAAGTCCGGATCAACAGCTTTCTATAGCGACTAAGTACTACTGACCGCCCGCTATTAGTGAAGCTACAAAAGTCGACATAGCGCTATTACACTAAGATCTAAAAGGGACTTCTTTGTTTTGTTTATCGAACAGTACAGCCAGACCAGAAGATCTTGCTACGCTATTAGCTTACGAGCAGACAAACAATAAATCTGTATAAGGTTATTACTAAGGGCGAAGAATTAGCTTAAGGATCTTTATGCAGTGAAACAATCGGAGCAGAAGCTACATCTGCTATAGAACAATCAAGCGACGATCTTAATATGGACTGCCTCGAGCTTTGTGTTTCTTTGCTAGATTACGACCTAAAAGGCGACCTCTTCGAAAGCGCCGCTATTGGATTTCTAGCGGCAATTACCGTCGATCCTGTTAAAGGGATCCTCAAGGAGGCTTACCACTTCACACCTACTCTATCTGGCTTCATCAAGATAGCACAGATATTAGTAATACAGAAAGCTGTAGTAGGCGCAAGAGATGTTCTAAGTATACAGCCTGCCGACCTTCTTGACGAAATGCGACTACGATTTTTGATTAACGGAGTACGATCGCTATTTAGCTAGGCTAGTCAGCTACGGGTGTATAGCAAGAAAGTGCGCGATTCAACGACATGTCTAGGATATATCTCGTGGTCAGATGATAGACTCTCAGTCTCTTACAAAGGTGTACGTCGTCTAGATATAAGTGCACTGCGGAACTTTATTCGCGATCAGCTGGAAAAGGCACAAGCTCAGCTCGAGAAGCTTCTACTCCTCTATCCCTAAGAGAAGCGCGAAGACCTAGACATTCGGTTCTGGATTCATCGTGTTATTGACGACCTAACCGAGAATCAGAAGGGGTAGAGCTTCCTACGCTATCCTCAGAACCTATAGAGTGCGCTGCCGGATCGGGAGATATAGCTTCTTAAGAGGGTACTTGAGACTCTATAGCTTCAAGAGGAATTCATACATTTAGAAAGCATAGTAACAGAACTAATATAGAACCAGAAAGTCTGCCAAGACTATCTCCTCCTAGCGGATGCATTCCTCGAGCGACTCCTTCTGCTTATACATCTAACTGCAGGCCAACCAGCGCGTGGCAGCGAGGTACTAAGTCTAAGACATGTCAACACTGTGAACGGCCACTATCGAAATGTTTTTATCGAGGGTGGTATGGTCAGCACAGTGACAACATATCATAAAGGTTACAGTACCACTAGAAACACAAAGATTATCTATCGCTACCTTCCGAAAGAAGTAGGTGAGCTACTCATATACTATCTTTGGCTTGTCCAACTATTCTGTAGGAAGCTGGAGATGCTTGCACTACGCAGAAGGGAACTACTATCACTATTCCTGTAGGCAAAGCGAGGGAGCTTAGATCCTTAGGACAGCTCAAGACTTAGCCGCGTACTACAGAATGAGACGAAGGAGGCTTTTGGCGTTACGCTGAACATTTCTATTTATCGACATCTAGCAGTCGCGATTTCCCGGAAACACCTTAAATGCGGTGGCTTTAAGCGCGACTATGGCTTAGAAGAGTCTAGAGTGGACAAGCAGGGCTCTTACACGTCGTAGACGGCAGGTACGACGTATGCTCGCGGCCTTAAAGAGGCTACAGGGCATATAGAGGCGAGAAAGTCGGAGTATCGCCGAGTTAGTTAAGAATAGCATTAGTTTTTAGGATTCACTCCCTACTCTCTACCTTTACGGAAGCGGCCGCTAAACGACGTGTCAAACAGAGTGGATAACGGATTGAAGAGACTAAGGCCCGGTAGTTACACAATATAGAAACAGTAGAAACGGTTCTCAGGGGACTAGCTAGGAGCTAGGAAAAGCTTACTTTTTATGCTTCCGTGTACCCTACCTCACGCTAGAGTAACGAAACTCATCGTACCGCTCGTCTCACTTTACGGAGACATGCTCTAGCGTGTAAGAGAGATGAAGATCGATCATCTAGAGTAGCAGCTAGGCGAGAGTCGGGAGGCAGTACTGATACTAGTCAGCGCGGAGGCCGTCTCTTCGAAAGACTTTATCAAGTACGCCCGCAGGTTGATAGCAGAGCAGAAGCTCGATCGGATTGTTGTTAACGAATGTCACCTGACCGTAGTTGCTGCCGAGTATCGACCTAGCATTATCGAGCTTATAGCTATCCGGAGCCTTAGGACTTAATTTGTCTATCTCATAGCCACTCTACCGCTATCTATGCGAGCGGAGTTCGAAGAAAGAAATTACCTCTACCACCCTACAGTGATCAGAGTACCAAGTAATCAACCGAACATCTTTTATATAGTACGTAAGATAGACGCTCGCGCCGGAAGCCTCCTCAAGTAGGCCGCAGCCGAGGCTAAAGAGGTATAGACCGACTTAGGCTTCTTCGACTACGCCTACGATAGAATCATCCTATACGTTCGGACATATAAGGATACGGACGATCTAGCAGAGCTACTCGGTTACAGCTCGTACACTACAGAGAGTAGAATACCGGCCGAGAAGAAGCAAATACTCGATCGTTAGACCTAGACTATTAATACGCCTTATATTGTAGTAACTATAGCTCTGGCTAAAGGGTTCGACTACCCGCACGTTCGACTCGTTATGAACGTAGACGAGCTAGAGTCCCTAGTAATCTTCGCCTAGGAGTCTAGCCGGGCGGGGCGGGATAGGAAGCGTACGTATTCGATAGTATTACTACTAGCCGGCTAGCAACCTTAGGTAACGGATAGACTGTAAGTTTATCTACTTAAGATAGATAACTATAGAGACGATCTTATACTTCGAAAGTATCGGGATAAGCAAGTAGTATACTAGTACCTATAAGGTAGGTAATACTACCGGACGTCTTTAAGTAATTACTTAGACGTTATCTATAATCGAAGATAGTATATACTAGAGGACGTACTATGTAATATATATAGGGTAGCCTACTAAGACGCGATAGATCTAGTCGAGAAGGTCGAGCAGGACATTATATATATAGGGCTCCGACTTATCTAGCGAGAGCGGCTCCAGGCTCACACAGAGCTAGCGTAGTACCGTCTCGATCTAGCGAGCGTTAAAGGTACATATCTGCTCTGCAGAGCGGTCAAGTCGAGTTGGGACCATAACTTCTCGACGTGTCCACGACGATTCGAGGTTTTCGAAGAAAGAAGCAGAGCTAGATAGCGGCACGAGAGAAGAGGGCGGAAATGGTTGCAACTATACACGAGCTGCTTCTAGTATCTCAACCCGCAGTCAATTTGTTAGCAAGCAGAGCAAGGTAATAAAGGTAGCAGAGATTGCGAACATAGAGACGTCGTGTTACCACTCTGCTTCGGTGTGTTCGAGAGCGTCGAGGGGCCAGAATGGCTATAAGAGCAGTTTAATCGACAGTTCGACAGCATCGAAGACTATTTCGACTAGCTCGGGGAAGAGAGTCGATTCGGAGGTACTACTGCTATACAAGCAGTACGAGTTACGGGCTTAGCTCTACGATCTATATAAATACGGATAGTTATAACCTTCTAGCCCTAGAGACCTAAGTTCTATAAAGATAAGAGAGTAAAAGTATTGTAGTTAAAGAAGTAAACCTAGTTAAGGCTAGATAAAGCTAGAAAGATATACGTATAACCTCTAGAATATAGTAGAGAAATAAGAATAGGTATATTTATATTAGTATATTATAGAGTTAAAGTATACTATTAATTTAGAGAGTAGAGTAAATAATAAGTATAGGATATATTATTATAAAAGTTAATAATAGTAAGGAATTTAGAAAAAAAATTATTAGTATTAATAAAGTTTATATAAAGATATTTAGAATAAGAAGATAAAGTAAGAAATAAGAAATATTATAAGATTATAAGATAGAAGATTATAAGTAAAATAAATATAATTAAGTAAAAGTAAAAGTAGGAGTAATTTAGAAGAAAAAGTATAAAAAGAAAGAAAAAAGAATAAAAAAAGGAAAAGTAGATTAGATTAAAAGTAAGATTAAAAAAATATATAGTTATAAAAAAATAGAAATAGAATATAATAAAGAAGTAATTTCTGACTACTATCAACGAATCCAACGGGCCCTGAATCCAGTGGGCAGAACTCGACCGGTCCTTTTCGCTCCCAAATTCCTACATATAGAAGCTTGAGTTCGCACGAACAGCTTTTGTATGCGTGCTTTCCGCTAATTCTCAACACAGCCTTTGCTTTTCTAGATTAGAATGCGTCTTCTACTCTATTTTCGACGTTCTTACAGTGCGCCCGAAGCCACCCAATTGGGACTAGCCGGAAGCATGACGTACTTGCACGCGTCTGTCTAGGGTTCGACGCGATGCATTTTGCCCGCATGTCTTGCTTGTTTACTTTGGCGCTTGAGGGTTAGAAGCTGCCCGTCGTGACCAGAATGACTCTTGCCCTTGATCATTTCCACCACCTCTTACAGTACGGTATAGCTGTGTGTAAACAGTGCTTAAGCGCCGTATAGCTAGCATAGGCTTATGCTTACCTCACTAGCAAAGCTCATTGTCTGCCAAAATATAAATCTAGGAGCATCGCAAATGACTTGGATAGTTGGCAAGGTCTTTGTTCTCAAGGAGAATTTCAGCTGCCGATCCTCTCTATAGAGTATATCCCTAAGCTTAGTCTCTACCATGACGGTCTCCGATGCCTTCTACAGCAAGATGATGTGCCGTGTTATTATGTCTGTCGGAATATGAAGAGCCCGAAAGAACACTAGCGAGGGAGATATCAGTGGAAGCTGCTACTTACTAGAGGTGGTTCAGGCTTTACACAGAAAGAACTTGTTGCTAAGCAGTTGGCTAAAGCTATGCGTTAAGTACGCTGTTAGAGATTCTTCCTACATGGTCAACACTCGAGCTATTTTGAAGTCTACACGTCAGACCTCACGACCTCAATTTCAACCGTTCCCTCTTTGTCAATCGCTGTAGAGGTGCGAAGCGAGCTAGCAATGCTCGAGGAACAAAGACGAAAGCATGGTCAAGTGATGCACGACTCTGCGAGTACAAAAGAGGTTTCGCCTTGGTTACAGCTCACGCGTTAGCCGAGGTACCTTAAGGGCTATCCATTACCCTGCTTGGCAGCACTTGCAGCACTCCCTCGAGACGGATCTCATCTAATTCTTGACCTGCTATGCTCAAGCCTTGACCGGCTCGTAGAGATAGCGTATCAGTCTATCTGTGAAGACCGAATCAACCTTTTTTAACTAAGCGCGAATCAACAGCTTTCTCCAGCGGCTACGTGCGACTGATCGGCCACTTATGGTCAAGCTACAGAAATCGACGTACCGACAGTATAAGGGTGTTTGGAAAAACCTTCTTTGCTTTGTTTACCGTACCGCCTAACAATCGTAGCCGATTCGACTTGACTATCGGCTTACTCCTCGCTAGGCGGATGATCTCGGCAAAGCAATTTCTTAAGCCGAGCGACTCATTGACTTAGCTGAAAACAGTGCGGAGACTGATATACTGATACGCGCTCAAGAGACGTTGGACAAGAGCTGCCTTGGGTTTTAGGGTAGGGTTTCACGACCTGATTTTCCCCTTAGGGTTAGACCTTCAGAAATGGAAAATAATTATTTTCTTTACTATAACATATATAACAAGCAATTCTATACAACTCTGTCTCTTCAGAATATCGAAGAGAGTTATTGTTATTGTGTATGTCATCGTCGAAGTTATCGATTTTGTGGTGGCTACGAAGCGGGATGCTAAGAGCGTGACAATTCCTGACGAAACGGGTAAAGCGCGCTAAGAGCGTGACAATTCCCGGCCAAATGCGGAAGGGCAGAGTACCTATGCCTTGCTACAGTGACAATATTGCACAAGCCACGTGTATCGCAGATCTGATCTAGTCAAATATGCCTGGCAAACGTGGTCGTCCGATCTCTGGAGAGAGCGATCATGCAGACGTCAACCACCGCCGTGAGCTCGACCGAGAACGACAACGGCGCCGCAGAGAACGCCTACGAACTGTCGGTGCAAGCAGACGAGTGGAGAGGACAACCGAGCAGTTGGAACAAGGCGAGCAAATCATCAATCTCACCACATCTGCAGAAGATGAAGCAGCCACGACTTTACTCCAGCTTGGCCTCCGAGTTCAGGGTTTGACGCTTCCACAAGATCTAGCTGAAGCCGAGTTGCAGCGAAACGCAATCGACGTAGACGAAGACCACCAGATATATTCGAACATTGAAGGAGCTCAGGGTGATATCAGGGAAAGCCAGCGACGGGTACATCCAGGTTTCTTCAAGCAATTTGCCAGAAGACCATCCCATGAACATGAACAAGAACAAGAACAAAAAGGGGCCCCACAGGGTCAGACCCCGCTTGCACGATACTTTCCCTCACTCCCAGCAAGGAGTAGTACGGAAGACGCGACAACACGACGTGTGAGTAGTCCGACTCGCGATGATTTGCTACAAATCCCCGTTGCTGGACTAAGTACACTAGAAGCAGAACCGTATAATGATGAACTATCCGCAGAGAACCTGGCGGTCGCAAACCAACAAGAATACACACCCGATTGGACAAGGCAAGAAAATAGAGAAGAAGACTTGATGGAAAGCGGGAATGACAATGTAAACTATAGTTGGAGTGACATCCAGCCTGGCGAGGCGTTAGTCCACCGTGGGCTTGGAAGCGAGGATCTTCTTGGCCTAGAGCAGCTCCCTGGACCCGAAGACGACCGCAGCGACAGTGAATCGCACGTCAGCTTCGCTTCTGAGCATACCTCTTTGCATACCGAAGAAGGCGACGTTTATGAAACGACCGCTCACGACTTTGTAGTGCAAAAGTTGTATAATGAGCTTGTGCAAGGCTTCCATGGCTGTACGCAAGACGAGCATCACGAAGACAGCAGGCGGCACATGGCTGATGCAGGCGAAAACCATCATGGTCTTAGCGAAGTTTTCAATAACAACAGCTTCCCATCTGTTCTAGGTCTTCAAGAAATGATTACGCCTGAACGTCTAGCTCGAGAGAGGACGCCAACACCCGAACAGTGGAGATCAGTATTTTGTGGTATCCCGTCACACGGCCGTCAGCGATATCCGAATAACGTGTGCCTGCACAAAGAAGAGACCCGAGCTGTTGACGCCGACATCGCGTTCGATATCGACAGCTTCCTGGGATTCGCGACATCACTTGCATTTGCGAAAAAAGGATTGTGGTCTCAAATAGCGCTGCAGACAAAGCAGAATTTGTCGGCAGACGTTCACATCTAAGAACGTATGTTCACACAGAACGAGAATCCTGGACGTTCAGACTATTCCAATCTGGCTATGTTACAACGCATCCCACACTTTATGCTCGGTCGTATTAAGGGCGCTCACGACATCACCGTCTTCATCTTGTTTCCGCACATTCCAGTGCTCGGAGATAAATTCAAGTCTCTCACTAAAGAACAACTCGCCCGATGGGCCGATCAAATCTATCTTCCAGCTCTGCACAAGTTCTATAACGCCCACTACACGCAGCACATTCCTGCGAGTTTCCGGACGGCATCTGGAAACTCAAAGGCACATTCTGTTGAGACCCGGCAGGTCCAGGGACAGAGTTACAACTCGAAGCGTGCCATAGGCTATCACCTCCAGCTAGAATATCTAGATGATGTTTAGAGCGAGATCTTGACGAGGATAGCAGATGTTCCAGGCCTTGCCCATTTCCGAGACCCTCAGATTTTCTTCTCGTCCAAAGGAACGAAACTGCAGTTTAAAACTAGCGATCTAAGACCACACCTGGGCGATGCAATGGAACATTTCCAATCGTACCTTAAGGATTGTCTTAACCTCAGTTTCGTAGAGACGGATCGGTTGTACGTCGATATTGGCAAAGAGATATGTCCTCAAACCAGCTTGATCGGAGATCAAGAGTCGCATCTCGACGACGAACCACAAGTATACGCATGGAAGCGGTGTTATCTGGAAAAGTATATGAAGTGGATGTACGACGACCAGGCTCCGAAGAAGGGGGAAGGACAGCGGTACTACACGCAGAATATGCTCCATGACACTAGGTCACTCACGAGTGTGACTCCTAAAAAGTCAAAACATCGAGAAGGAGGACTGATCTATAGCCAGTTCTACAATTCGGTGAAAGAGATTTACGACGCCAACAAGTGCTTCCCATTCGCGAATGACGCTATGGAAGAGCTCGCGCTAGATCCTCACATCCGTAACGCTACGAGGAATATACTTGGAGGCGGCCGCCGAGATGCAAAGACTGTCGAGGTAGGGTATCTGGCAAGCAAACAAAGAACTCACCACGCGTTGCGAGATGCAAGGCGGAAATCGTACGGGATCAGGGAAGAGCACCGTGTGACATGGTCTGTTTTCCAAGGCTTGAAAGATCGTCTCGATTTCGACAACACACAACACTCGGTGAATTCTGTGACCGAATGTCCTTCGTACGCATAGGCTGTTAAGACGGAAATATTCGTCGATTTTGTATGGCGCAGCGTGGACAAGTTTGCTACGGGCTTCGAGATTGTAAAAGCCCGTAGTCGGAAGGACTTCACGACTTGGGAACAAACGAAGATGATGGCAATGTTCTTACGCTGCCTGAGATACGTCTGTGGCGGTCATCTGTTGGAATAAGAAGGCGCACTTTGGCATAGCAAGCGGGAAAAGATGGTCGGCGAACCGCCACGCCTACGATTGTGGTATGGTCTTGGTTTCAAGAACACTCTTGCAGTATACAAGTACTGCTGGTTGGAGCCACGTATAGACTGGAACGTAATCTAATTCAAGTCGGATGTCACAGATGATATACTCTTCGGGAACAAGACCTTACAAGGTCAGTACGTGCGTCGTGGGAAGCAGGCGAAAGGATTCTTCGACGTCAGTCGGCAGCTCGAGTTAGCGCTTGACTGGGTTGAGAAATACCAGGATAACGACCGATTGTGCGATCGTCTCGTATCCTGGATAGTGCACATTTGTCTGTTACAGTTTCGCCTAGATGTGATCAGCGCTGTGAAAGCAGAAGTCAAGCCAGAGGAGCAAGAAGAGGCACTAAAAGGGAGCAGGGCCTAAGCTACGAGTACCTGGACGAAATCATGAGCGGAGGCTGCTATTTGATGTCAGGCAACAAAACGGAGTTCAAGCAAGTGTCTGATCTCGGGCACTTCCTATTCGATTTCGACGACGGGACAATGAGGGAACACTGGGAAGACCGCCCGTTCAGAGTGCTGTATCGACGAGCTAGGACCGGGATCAGGATACGCAATAGGCAGTACAAGCGAACTCTTCAGACACGGCTCTGGGAATGGCTATACACATACCATTGGGTGTTGCCGTATCCTTATAGCAATGCGCTTCTCCAGACGACGAAGTCGGGAAAGCGAATGTGGTACTCGATCGTACAAAAGTCAGGTGAAGGTGAGGAAAGAGGCAAGTGGGAGTGGGCGAGGAAAGGGTGGCAAGCAGGCAGACCGAGAGAGTTCCCGGTCTGGACGAGATGGAGTAAAGAAGAATGGCAGCAGTGGATTGACGGGGGAGGCAGGTAGTGTTAGTGACTGGAATGCTATAGGAGAATCATAGAGAGGGTAGATGAGATAGCACGGGACGAATGTGAACACCGGAGCTCGGTGCGGGCTCCGTCCAAGATGCAGACAAGCGTTAGTGGAGATGGCGTGTTGGCAAATAGGGGCGAAACGATATGATCTGGTATGCTATCAAGGAATTGGGGGCGTGGTTGTTTCATGCAGACAGCCGTTAGCGCGGCAGCTATCTGACAGGGACGAGCGAGCCGCAGGAACAAGGGTTACAGTCAGAGTATATATGCGAAGGTGCAGCGAGTAAGTGACAGGTCGCACGGTTCGGCTACAACCGTTAGTGCGGGCTGAGGGTAAGCTAATAGGGAGCTGTAGGTTGGGCGGGTTGTATGTAAAAGAGCAGCGAGTGGCTGGTGTAGCTGAGATGCAGGGGAAGCATTGAGTTCCGTATGGGGCTATGAGGCTTGTAGGGCTTGCATGGTGTGGGTGCAAAGGAGGCTGTCGTGGACGCGCGGCTAGGCGGCTACGAGGCTGTGAGGGGTGCGAAGGCGGGGAGGTAAGAGGATAGGCAAGTAGGCAGAAAAATAGTACTGATATCGGGAGGGAGAGGAGGAAGATAGACGTGATGGTGTAGAGAAAGCGAGAGGAAGGAGTAAATAGAAGGTAGTAAGGAATACAGGGCACGTAGGGGGGAGGAGAAGTAGGGCATACGGGAGTAGAGCAAGCGATAGATAACAGGGGTGAAGTAGGAAGAGGGTAGAAAGGCAGAGGAAAGAGAAGAAAGAAGAAAGAAGAGAGGAGGTGAGGTAGGATCTAAGTCAGTAGTGAATAAGCAGGATTGTAGATGGTAGTAGGGAAGAGATCGGAGCCAAGTCCGGAGAGATATCAGGAGAAAAAGAAATGTTATGTCTATTGCGAGCCATTGTAGGATAGGTTCTCGGGGGCATAACAGTGATATGAACAGGCAGCAAGTTGTGCAGCCGTGTGGTCGGTCCTCGTGAAAAAGTGTGAGCGATCTTGAAGGAAGTTCCCGGCAAGATCTCTCAAGAAGTCGATGTTAGATTGCTTATTGAACCATTTTGGAAGGCCACGAAAGAAGTGCATGTGGATCAAAAGCTTTCGGAGGGGCGAGCGCCTAGGGATAGCTATGTAAGCACTACGGATAGTAATAGAGGTTGGGTAGTATTTCAGATGTTGCGGGTCGGGTGTGTCGACTGTGTGGATGAGAGAGTCGACAATAGCATGTCTGAAATCTCGATGTCGCAGCTAGGGCATCATAGGGTTATACCCTACTTTTAGAAGACAAAGGTTTGGAGTCGAAACCTTTGAAATGTAGTGTAGAATTAGGGTTTAGGGTAAGTATTGTTGAGTCGAAACCTTTGCTTTTCTCGAGCCGAGACCTTTGCTTAAATGAACTCGAAATTAGCTAAGATTCAAATAGTAAGATAGGATGATACAAAACTCAATGCTCAAGCGGTTTTGTCTGTCTAGCTGTAGTATTGGTGCGATAGTATGAAAGTGATAATTACGCCAAAAATGCAGCTAGCGATAGATGTGGGAGTCTCTCTACGACAAACCCTAAGCGACCACGAATAGGTAAGCACCGCTTGGCAGTGCGCAAGTACGCCTACGCTCTATGATCGAAGTCTATGTCTGTTTCTGCACAGTCACTCAATTTCTCGCTCTACCTATGATAATCGTCCAAGGATTTCTCTAGTTCATCAAATCTTCGCCATAACAACATCTGGTCTCTGCTCCTTTAACTCCTCAAGGTCCTTAGCCAATCTCCCCAGGAAGCCCTTGCTGCTTTCCATTTACCTATAGCCCTTTTTGCTTTCGCGAGCTGCGCTTCTCCTCGTACTCGGGCTCGTGTTCGTCGCCTTCGTTGTACATCCTAAGACCTAATCGGATGCGATTGCCCATGTAATCGTGACCTCGCTCGTACAACGTCCGAACCACACGCTCGTAGTCTTCCAAGATATCCTCGAGCGCCTCGAACGAATCGATCACTCTTACGGCAGCATCGAAGTCGTATCTGAGCACCGTTCCTTCTTCCCTCACCGGTCCACCCATGCCTTCTCTCGGCTCTTGCTGTGAACCGATGATGTCTCTCAGCTCTTGCGCCGTCTGTCGAACTATATTAGAGTAGACCCGCGAAGCGGCTCGGGGCATCTCGTCGCTAGATGTAGTAAGGGTGGTTCGTGCGAGCGTGAGGTTCGTGGCGGGCTGCGGCGTGCCTGTAGCCGTTTGACCGTTCGTCGGCGGCATGGCTGTAGGATCGGGAGTATGGCTACTACTGGATTCGCAGTCAGTATATGTCGAGGTCGGCGACAATGTGGAAGGCGTGAACCATACGTACGGCAGACAGCGCGGGTAGGCGAAGTGGCAGCGATTGGCGCAGAGTGTGTGAGGTGGGTGCGAGACAGATACCGGTCGGCTTCGTACGGGTTTTAGGGTTAGGGTTAGGGTTAGGGTTAGGGTTAGGGTTAGGGTTAGGGTTAGGGTTAGGGTTAGGGTTAGGGTTAGGGTTAGGGTTAGGGTTAGGGTTAGGGTTAGGGTTAGGGTTAGGGTTAGGGTTAGGGTTAGGGTTAGGGTTAGGGTTAGGGTTGG